>QTSX02001540.1:51741-256957 GCA_014839935.2 Entomophthora muscae | reverse complement strand
TTTTAATTTTAATTTTAATTTTAATTTTAATTTTAATTTTAATTTTAATTTTAATTTTAATTTTAATTTTTTTAATTTTAATTTTAATTTTAATTTTAATTTTAATTTTAATTTTAATTTTAATTTTAATTTTAATTTTAATTTTAATTTTAATTTTAATTTTAATTTTAATTTTAATTTTAATTTTAATTTTAATTTTAATTTTAATTTTAATTTTAATTTTAATTTTAATTTTAATTTTAATTTTAATTTTAATTTTAATTTTAATTTTAATTTTAATTTTAATTTTAATTTTAATTTTAATTTTAATTTTAATTTTAATTTTAATTTTAATTTTAATTTTAATTTTAATTTTAATTTTAATTTTAATTTTAATTTTAATTTTAATTTTAATTTTAATTTTAATTTTAATTTTAATTTTAATTTTAATTTTTTAATTTTAATTTTAATTTTAATTTTAATTTTAATTTTAATTTTAATTTTAATTTTTTAATTTTAATTTTAATTTTAATTTTAATTTTAATTTTAATTTTAATTTTAATTTTAATTTTAATTTTAATTTTAATTTTAATTTTAATTTTAATTTTAATTTTAATTTTAATTTTAATTTTAATTTTAATTTTAATTTTAATTTTAATTTTAATTTTAATTTTAATTTTAATTTTAATTTTAATTTTAATTTTAATTTTAATTTTAATTTTAATTTTAATTTTAATTTTAATTTTAATTTTAATTTTAATTTTAATTTTAATTTTAATTTTAATTTTAATTTTAATTTTAATTTTAATTTTAATTTTAATTTTAATTTTAATTTTAATTTTAATTTTTAATTTTAATTTTAATTTTAATTTTAATTTTAATTTTAATTTTAATTTTAATTTTAATTTTAATTTTAATTTTAATTTTAATTTTAATTTTAATTTTAATTTTAATTTTAATTTTAATTTTAATTTTAATTTTAATTTTAATTTTAATTTTAATTTTAATTTTAATTTTAATTTTAATTTTAATTTTAATTTTAATTTTAATTTTAATTTTAATTTTAATTTTAATTTTAATTTTAATTTTAATTTTAATTTTAATTTTAATTTTAATTTTAATTTTAATTTTAATTTTAATTTTAATTTTTAATTTTAATTTTAATTTTAATTTTAATTTTAATTTTAATTTTAATTTTAATTTTAATTTTAATTTTAATTTTAATTTTAATTTTAATTTTAATTTTAATTTTAATTTTAATTTTAATTTTAATTTTAATTTTAATTTTAATTTTAATTTTAATTTTAATTTTAATTTTAATTTTAATTTTAATTTTAATTTTAATTTTTTAATTTTAATTTTAATTTTAATTTTAATTTTAATTTTAATTTTAATTTTAATTTTAATTTTAATTTTAATTTTAATTTTAATTTTAATTTTAATTTTAATTTTAATTTTAATTTTAATTTTAATTTTAATTTTAATTTTAATTTTAATTTTAATTTTAATTTTAATTTTAATTTTAATTTTTTAATTTTAATTTTAATTTTAATTTTAATTTTAATTTTAATTTTAATTTTAATTTTAATTTTAATTTTAATTTTTTAATTTTAATTTTAATTTTAATTTTAATTTTAATTTTAATTTAATTTTAATTTTAATTTTATTTTAATTTTATTTTAATTTTATTTTATTTTAATTTTTTTAATTTTATTTTAATTTTAATTTTAATTTTAATTTTAATTTTAATTTTTAATTTTAATTTTAATTTTAATTTTAATTTTAATTTTAATTTTAATTTTAATTTTAATTTTAATTTTAATTTTATTTTAATTTTAATTTTAATTTTAATTTTAATTTTAATTTTAATTTTAATTTTAATTTTAATTTTAATTTTAATTTTATTTTAATTTTAATTTTAATTTTAATTTTAATTTTAATTTTAATTTTAATTTTAATTTTAATTTTAATTTTAATTTTAATTTTAATTTTAATTTTAATTTTAATTTTAATTTTAATTTTAATTTTAATTTTAATTTTAATTTTAATTTTAATTTTAATTTTAATTTTAATTTTAATTTTAATTTTAATTTTAATTTTAATTTTAATTTTAATTTTAATTTTAATTTTAATTTTAATTTTAATTTTAATTTTAATTTTAATTTTAATTTTAATTTTAATTTTAATTTTAATTTTAATTTTAATTTTAATTTTAATTTTAATTTTATTTTAATTTTATTTTAATTTTAATTTTAATTTTAATTTTAATTTTAATTTTAATTTTAATTTTAATTTTAATTTTAATTTTAATTTTAATTTTAATTTTAATTTTAATTTTAATTTTAATTTTAATTTTAATTTTAATTTTAATTTTAATTTTAATTTTAATTTTAATTTTAATTTTAATTTTAATTTTAATTTTAATTTTAATTTTAATTTTAATTTTAATTTTAATTTTAATTTTAATTTTAATTTTATTTTAATTTTAATTTTAATTTTAATTTTTTAATTTTAATTTTAATTTTAATTTTAATTTTATTTTAATTTTAATTTTAATTTTAATTTTTAATTTTAATTTTAATTTTAATTTTAATTTTAATTTTAATTTTAATTTTAATTTTAATTTTAATTTTAATTTTAATTTTAATTTTAATTTTAATTTTAATTTTAATTTTAATTTTAATTTTAATTTTAATTTTAATTTTAATTTTAATTTTAATTTTAATTTTTTAATTTTAATTTTAATTTTAATTTTAATTTAATTTTAATTTTAATTTTATTTTAATTTTAATTTTTTTTAATTTTAATTTTAATTTTAATTTTAATTTTAATTTTAATTTTAATTTTAATTTTAATTTTAATTTTAATTTTAATTTTAATTTTATTTTAATTTTAATTTTAATTTTAATTTTAATTTTAATTTTAATTTTAATTTTAATTTTAATTTTAATTTTAATTTTAATTTTAATTTTAATTTTAATTTTAATTTTAATTTTAATTTTAATTTTATTTTAATTTTAATTTTATTTTAATTTTAATTTTAATTTTAATTTTAATTTTAATTTTAATTTTAATTTTATTTTATTTTAATTTTAATTTTAATTTTAATTTTAATTTTAATTTAATTTTATTTTAATTTTATTTTAATTTTAATTTTAATTTTAATTTTAATTTTAATTTTAATTTTATTTTAATTTTAATTTTAATTTTAATTTTAATTTTAATTTTAATTTTAATTTTAATTTTAATTTTAATTTTAATTTTAATTTTATTTTAATTTTAATTTTTTAATTTTAATTTTAATTTTAATTTTAATTTTAATTTTAATTTTAATTTTAATTTTAATTTTAATTTTAATTTTAATTTTAATTTTAATTTTAATTTTAATTTTAATTTTAATTTTAATTTTAATTTTAATTTTAATTTTAATTTTAATTTTAATTTTAATTTTAATTTTAATTTTAATTTTAATTTTAATTTTAATTTTAATTTTAATTTTAATTTTAATTTTAATTTTAATTTTAATTTTTTAATTTTAATTTTAATTTTAATTTTAATTTTTTAATTTTAATTTTAATTTTAATTTTAATTTTAATTTTAATTTTAATTTTAATTTTAATTTTAATTTTAATTTTAATTTTAATTTTAATTTTAATTTTAATTTTAATTTTAATTTTAATTTTAATTTTAATTTTAATTTTAATTTTAATTTTAATTTTAATTTTAATTTTAATTTTAATTTTAATTTTAATTTTAATTTTAATTTTAATTTTAATTTTAATTTTAATTTTAATTTTAATTTTAATTTTAATTTTAATTTTAATTTTAATTTTTTAATTTTAATTTTAATTTTAATTTTAATTTTAATTTTAATTTTAATTTTAATTTTAATTTTAATTTTAATTTTAATTTTAATTTTAATTTTAATTTTAATTTTAATTTTAATTTTAATTTTTTAATTTTAATTTTAATTTTAATTTTAATTTTAATTTTAATTTTAATTTTAATTTTAATTTTAATTTTAATTTTAATTTTAATTTTTTAATTTTAATTTTAATTTTAATTTTAATTTTAATTTTAATTTTAATTTTAATTTTAATTTTAATTTTAATTTTAATTTTAATTTTAATTTTAATTTTAATTTTAATTTTAATTTTAATTTTAATTTTAATTTTAATTTTAATTTTAATTTTAATTTTAATTTTAATTTTAATTTTAATTTTAATTTTAATTTTAATTTTAATTTTAATTTTAATTTTAATTTTAATTTTAATTTTAATTTTAATTTTAATTTTAATTTTAATTTTAATTTTAATTTTAATTTTAATTTTAATTTTAATTTTAATTTTAATTTTAATTTTAATTTTAATTTTAATTTTAATTTTAATTTTAATTTTAATTTTAATTTTAATTTTAATTTTAATTTTAATTTTAATTTTAATTTTAACTTTAACCCTAACCCTAACCCTAACCCTAACCCTAACCCTAACCCTAACCCTAACCCTAACCCTAACCCTAACCCTAACCCTAACCCTAACCCTAACCCTAACCCTAACCCTAACCCTAACCCTAACCTAGTTTGTGACGTCATACTTAGTTTAAATTCAAGTTTTCAATTTGGATTCTAGTTTTTTTACTCACTTCAATTTCAAATCCAATTGTTCGATTTCGATTTTGACCTTGTTCAGTGATATAAGCAACCCACTTCACATACACTTCTTCATCTGAGTGTGCCCCATGTCTGATCCTAAACGTGTCTACACCAAGCTTCGAGCAGTCGTCTCTTCGTCTGGCTCTTGACGACTCTTCCTTGCGCTTCCGCCATCCACTCGCCCGCAGCTGCCATCGCCTTGACGCATTCAACTTCAACAAACTCAAGAACAATAACTTTGGTTATCGTCGCGAGTCCCGCACTTCGCTCAACTGGCTCCGTCCGTCCCCTGGCTGCGGAAAGACTGTCGCTTCTGGCTACATACACGAAGCCATCTTCCAGCTCACTGGCTGTGGATATCCTCACCTCTGACGATCACTTTGCACGAGTGGCTTCTGCGCTCCCGAAGAGCGATTACCAAGACAGGTCCTCGGCTGTCTGGTCCTTCTACCACACGTCGCACCATCAGACGCAAGATCCCAGCGTACACACCAGCCGCTCCCTCTCGCCGCCCTACAGCCTCGCGAAACTGCTCGACCAGAGAAACGTCGATGCCTGCGCTGCTCAGCGTCTTGTCAGCTCGAACACCTTGATGCAGAATGCTCGCCAGCAGAACTCTGAGCCGCACCAACTCCGCACCTCTCCTTCTGCGACGACCATGTCGAAGAACATATCAAGACTGGCGGATTGCATGATGAAGAAGATGCCTGTGCAGACGCCATACCACAACTTCTCTCCATCTCCTCAGTATCGTCCAGTCCTTGGAGACGCCACTCAACACACGCTACCTCTGGCCGAGAACGTACGCTCTGCCACCCCTCCTCCAAGCATCTGAATCCTTTGCACCGCGAGCTTCTCCCGTACAAGATCCATCTCTGTCCCGTATTTTGGACATGCCGCAGTCTGAAAACGCTGCTCTGCGTGCCCAAATCGCTGACCTCACAAAGCAGCTTACCCTTTTTCTCTCTCGTGAGTAACCAGCGTACTAAGCCTCGCCCAGCCTAAGTCTTCAGCCCAGGTCCCTGCCGCAAGCCCCGGTCCCAAGCATCGAGACTCCTCAGCCTAGCGCAACAGAGGCCGCCTCCTCCTGCGCACAATGCCGCACCTGAAACCGAAGTCTCCCAACAAACGCCCCCGTGTCTCCTATGCCGAGAAACTTAAGTCATCCTTCCCTAACGCCTCAACCGAGTAGCTTCTGACGCAACAAGTCGCACTCTAGGCCTCACCACTCATCGCAAGAAACTCCCTACCGCCGACCGCCTCCAGCTTGTCTATGTTGGCAGCATCTCGCGTAAGCCAATCCGTGAGGCTAAGCAAAACCTTATGACTTGGGCTTTGACACACGCGCTAGCTCAATTGCTAACATCTCCTTCCTTGGCGCCTCCACCTGCGAGCTTCTCATACGCCTGGTACCGCTAGCCACTTCAAACGAAGATTACGAGATCGACTGCCCCAATCTTCGCATCCTCGAAAACTTTGACGCCGCTAAAGCTGCCGATCCTAAAGATCTTCAGCGCTCAAGTCTACCTTGGTCAATAGCTACACCAAGCGCATCCACTCTGTCATTAGCCGCAAGCATGCATCTCCAGAGGTCCGCAAGTTCTTCTCTCGCCCTTCTTGCAAGCCAGTCACCGCCTCTCCCTACGTAATCCCCCGGGACAACGAAGATGAGATTCCGCTGTCAGCTACCCCAACTGAAACCGACGACCAGTCTGATGCCCAACCCTCCAAAGAAACTGATGATGATGAGCCTACTGTTCCAACTGAGACCGACACATCTCCTGTACCTGCCGAGACTGTCAATCCTCAATCCACAGGTCCTGTCGAAACAAGCTCTGGTAACCTGCAGACCCACGTACCCACAGTCATGCCTGCGCAAGCCAACACTGCTGTTAGCACAGTCCCCAGCATTGAGAGTGAGAGTTTATCGGATATCGCACCCCTGCAATCCAATGAATAATCACCCCATCAAAACACTATACCTCAACTGTCAGGCCTTAGCTTTACCGGTCGAAAATCAGACTGGACTCCTACCTTAAAACCTATCAACTAATCTTCCTCTCTGAGACTTGGTTTATCGACCACGACCAGATCTGCCAACACCCTAATTTTGTCACCCACACGCCTCTCACCAGCTTTCACGCCAACCGCCACCAAACTGGTGGCATGGCTCTCTTCTGCTCCAACTCTGCTCGCGCTCTGCTATCCTCCACCCGCCGCACTAAGCAATACCATCTTGGCATGCCGTGCTTCACTCTACTTCCTTGGCGTTTACTTTGAACCCTCTCTCTCAGTATAAGAGAGTACAACGCCAGCTCTTCTCATACACCAAGGTTGACGTTGTCCTTGGCGACGTCAATATTCAGTATGGTCCTCACTGGCACGGTCTCACCACTGGCCCTCGCCCTCGTCACGCAGTTGTCTCCCTCTACTCGTGCCACTTTTGACCTGGTACATACCAAACCTACTGGCTCTGCCCGCGCAACGACCATGTCTATGCGCGTACCCAGTTATCTGTCGCTTACTCTGCCGAACCAGCAGTTATCGCATCAGACCACCACTGCCTCCTTGTTGAGATTGCTCTCTCACATACAACAGATGCTGCTCCTGCCTTTGGACTCGAACGCTACCATCTTCGCCGCCTAGACAACCCTCGCGTATCGGCTCTCCTTCGTGCTGCCTTTGGTGTGATAGCCCCTCTGCTAATGGACACACTGTCTATAGCCACACACAGTATTGCTAGCCTGTCTGCTCCTGGTAGACAGTGTCTAGTTGACGAACTTGACGCACAAGTACTCTCTGCTGTCTCGGAGTCGCTGCTCAACAGCCCTTGGTACATACCAGGTGTCCAAGGTGAAAATCTCACCTGATCGATACATCTCTCAACCGCAAGCTCGCACCCGCCCTTCTGATGCAAGTAACACTGTTCAAACGCTCCTGCAAGACTGTCGTGTCTACCGCCTCTAGCCTCAAGAGACCCAAGCATTGAGGCCATCAAGATGCTGCTCTCTACTTTGAGAGTGTATTTGCCCAACCTGACAGCTCTCTCCGGGAGTCTCCGCAGCTGTTCAACAATGTCATGGACGCACCCTGCCCAGAGATTGTTGAGTTCTTTAGTGCTGACAATGTATGCAAGTACATTAAGCGCTACCCCTCAACTGTCTCCTGCGGCTCAGACTCAATTCATGGTCGCATTCTCAAGCGCCCTGCTCCCAGCTAAGGTTGACGAGGTTCTCTCATTACTCTTCACAGTGTGTGTCATGACTGGTGTAACGCCAGCTCGTTGGAACATGTCTATTGTCTGCCTCATCCCCAAGAAACAAACCAGTGTCCACATTGATAGCTTTCGCCCAATCGCACTAACAGAGATGTTTCGCCGGATGTTTGAGAAATGCCTACTCCGGGCATTTGAACGCTCCTTCAGCTTACGCCGGGTCACCAACTGCTGTCCCACCCAGGCTGGCTTCCGTAAGGGATTCAGCACTCAGTCACATGCATTATACAGTCATGAGCTGTGTGTTCGATATGACCTTAACCAGGTTTTTGTTGACTTCAAAGCAGCTTACGACACTGTGCCCATGTGTAAAGTGTTGGATGCCCTTCACAGGCGCAACACTCCCACAGGCGTTATCTCTCTGATAATGTCACTCTTCATGAATGGCGGCAGTAAGATTGCTGTCACATGGTGAGCTCACACGCTTTGTCTCCAAGGAGCGTGGTCTGTTTCAGGGATCTATCCTGTCCCCTCTGCTCTTTGACATCTTCATCGATGGCTGCTGCGCTAGCCCTGATGCTGGCCTTTCCTATCAATGAGATTGGATACCACACTGCCCTGTTCTTTGCCGATGATATCAAGATTCAGCATAAGGATCCTCTTGAGCTTCAACGCGGCCTGGATATCCTCTCTGACTGGTCGCGTGCTAACGGAATGTCTGCCAACATTGCAAAGTGTGGCTACATCCCTGTTGCTTCTGGCTCTAGGTCAACAATGCTCTGAACAACAATGCACTCCCCTAATGAAGTCATACACATACCTTGGCTTCCCACATACTGCCAACCGTATTCAAGTGGCTGAACTAGCTACAGCCTCCGCCAACAAAGTCTCTGCCTCGCTCTCAATGCTGAGTGGTGTTGCGCATGCCTGGTCACCTCTTGTTCGCACAACAGTGTACCGCACCTTCTTCAGATCTCAGATGGACTACTCTCTTCCTCTGTTGTTTTTTGCAAACAAGTTTGCAAAGACACCTGCAACAACAGCTGCCTTTCGACAACTAAAGAAGGTCCACACTCAGGCAATGGCCTGGTGCACAAACATTTCGGGCCGTAGTCTGATAGCCTCAGCCATTACTGCCATTCCCACCCCAGCAAACCGTGCTCTCCACCTGGCAACACGCTTTGCACTGCACGTTGAGAACTTATCTTCTGATAACCCTCTGCGCCTCCTCCGCCCAACTCGCAACAGGATTATTCCCTTTGCACAACCTCGTCGGCCATCCCGTCCTCAGGTTCTTCGATCCCTGGCCCAGCGGATTGACTCTTCCAAGATGCTGTCAAAGCTGCCTGCGCTGCCACCTGTTGATGGAACACCAGCTATACTGATGGACAGTAATACATGCCTTTCATGTGCACCAGTACAGCAAGCCTAACAACTCATGCCTGTTTATCACAACAGATGCACGCACTCCTCGCGAGATATACCGCAGCAGCAATCCCAGCCCAGATCGACTTCTTCGCATCCAGGATCGGGATCAAGCACACTTAGCTCTGAGCTGGAGATGTAATACCTTTGGCTTCCGCTTTAACTGCACCTGCGGCAAACACTTTAGCCGCTCTCACATCCAGGATTGTGACCTCCTTGAAGATTTTCCTGTTGATCTCTCACAACACTGGGCAGTGTTCTCTCTGGATTTTGCCACACATCCCTCACTTGTTGGCACCAACTACTCCATAATGGACTCCCTCCTAAATCATACTAAGCATGATCTCTTTGATCAAACGCTTATGTATCTTTTAACAAAGCTGGTCACCCGCACACGTACAGGATTAGTTCCCCGTCGTGAAGGATCATCACCTGATGTTTCATCTGACTCAGATCCTGACAACCCACCTGAGGCTGCACCAGTAATACCTGCCAAACGAACAGGTGAATGCACACCCACGCCAAGAGCAAAACTCCGCCGAGCTATACTGGATGCCCAAATTGCTGATGAGCCTGCTCAGCCTGCACCCAACACTCCACCTCCTCTTATAGAGTCAACAACAGCAATTGTAGCTACTACACCTGTTGTACCACACACTCTTGAGCCTGTGTTAATAGCGACTCGAGCCAGCCTCCCTCGAACGTGTAAGCGTCAGCGCTCTCCACCTGAACCTCCTGAGATTGACGCGCCAGTCCAGATGCGATAATCTCTCCCCCGTGCATGCAAGCGCCCTTGCCTTGCTAACATGCCTGTTATCTCTTGCACCCCCCGCACCTGCAAGAAAACCATAAGTGTTCGTAAGAATACTACTTCACATATCCCCATGGAAGAGTGAGTCCCCCACATTTTCTCCCTCATATCTTTTCACAGCTTGCTCAATAAAAACAATTGAACCCTAACCCTAACCTAGTTTGTGACGTCATACTTAGTTTAAATTCAAGTTTTCAATTTGGATTCTAGTTTTTTTACTCACTTCAATTTCAAATCCAATTGTTCAATTTCGATTTTGACCTTGTTCAGGTATATAAGCAACCCACTTAAATCATTTCTCTTTATTGGCAATGGAGGTGGGGCAAACATTGGTATTTGACCGGACTTTTTTCACTTTATAATCAACCACCGGTACACTATAGAGGACTGTGACCTACTTTGCTACTATCTCAAGCATCCGCAGATCCGTCAACATCTCCAATGCTCTGTATGTAGGCAAGCAGATGCGTATAACATTAGTACAGCCGGCCATGACTGGGTTGTAGACTTGTGTAAATTTGCATCAAGCTGTTCTGGACTTCTGCCATGTGGAAAGAGGACTTACCACACTGGCTCCACTATACTGTTCTTTTTGATGCTAGCACAGACCCTTTTAACAACCCAGCTGTTCAAGCTGACTTTGTCCACCACCAACCAAACATTGTCGCGTGCCGTACTGCCAATACTTCTGCTTGCTTGCTCACTGACAGCTTGTGTAGTTGCTATGTTCCTTGTACCACCTTTCCTACTGCCGGTCCTGTGCTTTGTCAGAATCAGCCTACCAACTTCTTTACTGTGCTACCATCACTTGCACAGCAACCTGTCACATACACTGATGCATCTCTTAATCTTGTGCAACAGCCAACCCAATCTAATAACTTTGCTCCTGCACCTGAGCTCTCTTATGCTCAGCCTCCAACACACCTTCACGCCTGTTGATCTGTCTGGTTTTCTAGGCTTGACTTATCTTCGCACAGAACGTACCTTTGAGGGAGTAAACAATGTAAACTGGGATGAAATTATGGTCAAAACTCACCCTGCTGCTATTAATACATCTGCTCCTAAACACCAGGAGTATGACAATGACTTTATGGAAGATGACAAACAAGTTTTCAATGCTTTCACTCCTGCACACCACCGCAAGAATTCACAACACGCCTATAGCTCTCATCAAGATGTTTGCGCCAGCATGAATAATCCAGAAAACTATACTCTTAATGCCTCTGATACTTCCTGTCAGTATCATGCGTCTCAACCGGCCTCTGCTCTTAGAGCCTCTGTTCTTTTCACTCTTGAAACTTTTTTCATAAAAAAAAATGCTGAATTTAAGGAGCTAATTACTCAGCTGCAAGCTGATAATAAGGCACTCAGTAATAAGTTAGACAGACTTATTGTAGGACTTTACTCTAATAATTCTGCAACTGCCGTTCCTCAGCCTGACATGGCCCAACCTTCTTCTGCTGCTCAGTTCTCTTCTGCCTTTTAACCTGTGAATCAGATGGAAACTAGTGAGCCCTCCTTCACAACTGGTAGTGCACTCTCTTCTGAAGCTGCTCTTAAAGTTCAAGCACCTTTTTCTGACCCTGCATCTAACTTAGCCGTTCTGACAGAGGTACTAGTTACGCTGCTGCTGTTAATCAAGCTGATATTGTTTCTGAAAAGCGGGCTGATGCTATTTGTGGCCTTTGTGGTCTTGTTAGTCACACAAAAAAGGCTGCTTCTGCTGAAAAACTTACTCTTGTATACGTTGGTGGCATTCAGCGTAAGGCAATCTTCAAGGTTAAAAAGAACCTACTATCTCTTGGCTTTGACATCTGATCAACTGTCATTGCCAACATCTCTTTCCTGGGTGCTTCTACCTGTGAATTTTTACTTGCCCCTCACTATGTCTCTTACTTTAAAAAACATATCACTGAGATTGACTACCTGTTGCTTTGCATAATGAAAAACTTTGAGGCCTGCAAAGCTGCCAACCCTGCTGCCTTATCAGCTCTTAAAGAGGGTCTTAGAGCCTCACTTATTGACAGAGTGCATGATATTATTGGTTGCAATGGTGCTCTCCCGTCTGTCAAAAAGTTTTTTGAAAAATACTTGGCTGATCACTCTCTTTCAGCATAGTGCCTGACGCCATGGAAGGAGATGCCCCAGCTAACAGTGACAAAATCCCTCTTGATCTCACTCAAGCTACTTCTGAGAGTGAAACCTCTGCTCCTGCTTCTATCTCTGAGACTACACCTGTTTTAGTGACTGAACCTGCTCCTGTGACTGAATTTGCGCCTGCATCTTTAGCTGCTACACCTCTCTCTCAGGAATCTTTTTCTGATAGTCTCATGGTTATCACTAGTGCAACTTTTCTAACTCAATGTTAGAAAGTCCTTTACGCATTATTTATCTTAACGTATGTGCGCTCAGGACTGACAAACTTGAGCGGCTCCTTAATCTCTATGCCAACACTTACAACTTAATCTTTCTTTCTGAGACGTGGTTTATTGACTTTGCCAAGATGCAAAATCACCCTGACTTTATTATTCACACTCACATTGCCAATCTTCAAACCTGCACTCATCAGCAAGCAGGTATTGCCTGTTTTTTCCACCACTTTTGCTCCAACATATGCCGTGCATGTGTGACTATCTACGCTGTCATCATTGAAATAACCACTCTCAAGATGGTTGGCACATACATTCCTTCTAGTGCTCCCATAGAAATCTTTGCTACTACACTTAATGCCTGCCCTGGCGTAAATCTTCTCTTTGGTGACATAAATGTTGAGTTTGGTCCCTCCTGAAATGGTGCACTTCAGCGCTCCCTGGACAGATTCAGAGCTGTTTCTGGTTTCTGCGCCAACCAAAACTTTTGTCATGTCTGCCCTGATGACAATAACTCCCCAAAGTTTGATCATGTGTTTGCAAGAATGCCTGTACGCTGCAACTTTGTCTTTGATGTTACTTCTGTTGACACTGATCATTCTATTCTCTTCATTGAGGCCTCTAGCCCAGCTATTTCAACTGAAATTCCTGACTTTGGAATATCACAATACTACATCAGAAGCCTTGAACATCCTCGCACCTGTGCTTCTCTCAGAGTACACTTTGAGGCTGTTGCTCCTTCTCTGAAGTTCTTGCTGACTGATGCTCTGGGATTCACTTCCTCTATGGACATTGTCACCAAAAATTCAATGTTTAATGAGCTTGATAAACTTGTGCTTACCTCTCTTGCTTTCTGCTGTACTCCTGCACTTAGAGTCTACCAGGTTGGTTGAGTCTGCTTGTCTCCTGATAGGCTCAACTCACATCTTAGCTCTTGTACCAAGTCATCTGAAGCAGTAAAGGTGTTCAAGGGTGCCAACAAGAATGTTGCCCAGACTGTTCTACAGTTGCAAGACCCTAATCTTACTCCTGACGATGACGCAGTTGCCTACTTTAATTCAGTGTTTAGCCAACCTGATGCTCGTCTTTAAGGCCTCTCTGAACATCTGTCTGCTACTATTGACTCCCCTTGCACTGAACTGTTCAGTTATTTTTCTGTAGCTAATGTCAAGACACATATCATTTGCTACCCAAAGTCAGTGTCCTGTGGTGCTGACTATATGCATGCTTGTATCCTTGAAGCTTTATTGCCTTCTGGTATAGACACAGTCCTCTCACTGCTCTTTTAAATATGTGTTATGACTGACTCAACACCTGCTTGCTGGAACACCTCAATTCTGTGACCAATTTCTAAGAAGACTTTCTCAGTGCACATTGATGCATTTTTTCCTATTGCTCTCACTGAGATGTTTTGACGGATCTTTGAGAAATGTCTTCTGTCTGCCTGTGAGAACAGCTTTTTCATGCAACAGGTCCGCAAGTTTAGCCTCATGTAAGCTGGCTTTAGAATAGGCTTTTCAACTCAAAGTCATGCCCTTTATAGCCATGAGATAACTCTCTGCAATGACTTACACCAAGTCTTCATTGACTTCAAGGCCGCCTATGACACTGTCTCAATGTGCCAAGTTTTTCAGACCTTAGCTGATTGTGGTGCTTTCTCAGGCTTTATCTCTCTTATTATCTCACTATTCATGAATGATGGAAGCAAGATAGTTGTTAACAGTGCTCTCACCCTGGCAGTTTCAAAAGAGCGTGGGTTATTCCAGGGCTCTATTTTCTTGCCATTTCTTTTTGAAGTGTTTGTTGACCCAATTGCCTGGCAGCTAGAAGAGCTGTTTCCCCATAAACAGCTTGGCTATTACATTGACCTATTCTTTGCTGATAATATTAAGCTACAAGCACTGTGATCCAGTTCAGCTTCAGCGTGCTCTGGATGTCCTCTCTGCCTGGTCTCATGATAACAGTATGACTGCAAATCTCTCCAAGTGTGGCTTCTTTTCAAAGAACAGTTGCTTCTCACGCACCTTTCTCTGGGGTAGTGATGAGCTTCCAGTTGTGCCCTCATACACATACCTTGGATTCCCTCACTATCCCAATGACATTAACTTAGCCCAGCTCACACTGGAAAAATGCACAAAAGTGACTTCTTTACTGACAAACATATTTGGTTTTGCTGACTACTGGCCTGCTATTGTGCGCACGTCTGTGTACCACACTTTTTTTGCAATCAGTTAGATTAAAGACTGCCCCTTCTCCGCCTGGCAAATAGCTTTGCTCGCTCACCTGTAACCACACAAGCAATTGCTGACCTGAAAGCTCTTCATAAGCTTGCACTGGCCTGGTGTATTGGTATTTTTCAACATACCACCCAAGCATCAGCTATCACAGCTATTGCTGAGCCTGTGCACCGGATGACACACCTGGCAATTAGGTTTGCTAAACATATAGAATCTACAGCTTCAACCAATCCAATTTGCCCCTGGACATCCAGAGGTGGTGTCATCACTTGCTCTTGCTCTGAAAATTTTCCTGGCTCACTTGTGAACAGACTGTCCTTTGCCATGCTTGCTTGTGCACTTTTGGTTCTCCCTATTGTGCGTGGACAAGATGCTCCTACACTCACAGAATGCCTCTGTGCCTATCACTATGCCAAGTTTTCTTGCAAACCAATAACTGCCTTCATCACACCAGATGCTTGCAGTTCTGGCTGTGAGTTCTACAAACGTGCAAACCCTGTTTGTGACAAAGTTCTCCGGATTCAAGACCCAGGCACCTTGATTCTTACACTTGGATGGCGCTGCACTGCTATTGGCTTTTGGTACACATGTTGCTGTGGTCACATGTTTGGGCGCTCCCATTTCTTTAACTGTCACCTTTTGGACAACTTTTCTCTTGATCTTGGCTCTGTCAATGTGCTTTTTAAACAAGACAAGGCAAAAATGCATTTTCATTAGGCTCATAATACTCTTTGCTTGACTGCCTCCTGAACCACAGAAAGTTCTATCTATTTGAACAATGACTCACTCATATTTTGAGCTCTCTTGGCGCTTGTTACCCAGCTAATGACAACAATAGTGCCTCCAGTGGTGCTAGCTCTCCTGAACCTGGGCCAGAAACTTATGAGCAAACATCTTTCCTGTGCAGACCTGCTTTTCAACAAATGACAGCCCCTCAATCTCAACAACTTTGTATGTCGCAGCACACATCTCCACCTAACCTGCGGGTTTGACAACACACCTCAGATGATGAGTCATCTCTGCCCTCCTCTTTTCAATGTTGTGTTAACAACCTCAACTGTGGTTAAGTCAATCTCCTTCTCCCTGCCTCTGCCCCTTCTCCACTCCCCCTCTTTGAGCTTCTTGGCAATCATTGATATACGCTTCTCAATAAAGACAAAATTAAAGCCTAACCCTAACACCAACTTAGTTTCTGACGTCATAGTATTAGTTTGCTGATGTCACAGCCCTAGGTTCTGACATCATAGTTTAGTTTGTGACAACATATTTAGTGTCAGTTACCAAGAGTACTGTGGAGCTTCAGCAGATGTGAGAGGAGTCAAAGCAGGTACTGGCATGGTCTATCAGATGATGCACCTAACTTTACCAGGTAGAAAAGGGCCTTCTCAGCCACAGCCCAAGGTTAGCTGCTGGCAAGGCAGAGTCAATCAATTCCGTGAGCGTCAGGTAGAGCACTCCCAGGAATTAACTCCTCTGGCCAGTGACATCAGAAGTGGGGCGGGTTGAAATGATTGGTTTGGGTGTTGGGGGAGGTTCTATGGAGAACAAGTAGGCAGCATGATTGTTGTACTTTCTGTTGAATAGCAAAGGGTAGATGATGATTGCTTTGCTGTCACAGACAATTTGGTAGGGTTCCTTAGGTGTGTTTAGGAAGGTGTACCAATGCAAGACTTCCAAGGTCCAAGGTTATGATCAGGATTTGAGGGTACTTAGTGAAATGCACATGGCCAAATGGGGCGTTAGGTGAACATTAATAGTCAAAGGCTTTGGTTTTATCAACAGGAGTCTGACTATCTATCCTAGTAGATGAGTACTGATGCTTGGGTGTATGCAAATAAAAGAGTATCAAAATAGATATGAAAACAGATTGGTGAACCAAAGGTTTATAACAACTTTATTGGTAAGAATAATGATACAGAACTTTTTCAGGTGCTTCTGATTTATATACTTACTCATATGCAGGTGTCTCTGGGCATTCTTCTGGTTCTATCTGTGTGGCAAGGATTGGTATCTCAGGTTTTGCTGTTTGGTTGGCTGCTTCATGGTCACTTTTGGGGTTTTCAGGAACAGTTGTTTGGCTTTTGGTGGTCCATCTTAGCTTGACTGGCCATTGATTTTGGCAGGTTTAGCTTATGAGGTTTTGGGGGTTTTCCCAATTTGATTACCATTTTTGGACTGGCTTATAGGCTTTTCTTAGGCCAAGAAACTTGATTAAAAAAGAGGTCCCCAATTGGGGACTCCAAATTACTTAATGAAGGGTGGACTTGATCTGGGTTTACTGGGTAGCTAAAAATAGCCTGCCCAGGCCCAGCTAAACCTACCAAGGCTTGGACGTAGCTTTTGGGGCCCAGAACAGACCCACAGCTACCACCAGGGTGGAAATGGTTCTTGCACCTGGATTCGCTTCAAAAAGCAAAAATTCAGGTGCAGGCAAATCTCTCCCGCCCGCTAGCTCCACCTGGTGGCTAGGAGCAGGTTTGATTCCCGCCCAGGGCATCTAAAATGTTACTTTTGTAACAGAGACCATTTAAGTTGTTGATGATGAAGCAACTTTTCATCCTTTTTGAACAACAGGGAGCAGTGGAAACTGTTATGGATCTTCCAGGAGGGGGTAGGTTTAGTATTGCAACTGAACTAATTAGAGCTCAGTATTTGATTGGGGAATACAACAGTCCAATAAAAAGAACAAGGATGAGTAAAATAAGATATTGTTTATTGTAGAATATTATGATTAATATACTATATGAGAAAAGTCACAATGCCACAGGAGGTGGCATTATGGCATGTTTCATGTAAGGTTTGAAGCCAAGTAATAACTTGTGCAAGAACCAGCAGTTCAAATTGGTAGTGCTCCTAATTAAGAAAAAGTGCCCGCAGTTTTATATGGCTATCAGATCAATCCATACTGTTAGATACACCAAGGGGCAGCTTGGCAAACGCCCCCTGTGTATTGTAAGATACATTGGCAGGCAAGGAGGAAAACTTGATTGCAACAACCCCTTTGCCTCCTGCTTGTTGTCAGACACCAGGATCAGAGTTTGCAGGAGATCTGAGAAGGTCTGCACAAATAACTTTTGTGTGGGAATGACGTGGCAGGGGCGCAAGCAATTGTGGTGAAGATTCTTGATGTTTCCTTGGGTATCTTCAAGTTGATAGGTGTGGTTGTCATAGACTGCAGCTATCTTGAAGGGCCCCAGGTAGTTGGGTTCTAACTTAGCTGAATTGGAGTTGAGGGCATAAACAGGGTTGCTTACAGCGTATCTGGCCTCAAGGTGTTTTTTCCCCTCAATTTACTTGTGTTCAATGTCTCAGGCTTTGGCACGCCACTGGCTCAGGGAGAAGGTAGTCAACAAGAGGGGTTTTGCGGGAACTGTGGATCATAATTTTTCTTGTTCTACCCCCATCAAGCCATCAGGGCTCCAAAGGCCCAAGGCGCTGGGGCTGAACCTGGTGCCCCTGTCAATTCTTGTCCATAAGATGAGGAGGGCAGTGTGCAGGTGTTCAGTCCACGCGGTGTTGGGATGCTCCTGTGAGAGCTTGGCAATCAGTTGGACCAACAAACCATTTAGACGCTCCACACGTCCATTAGCTTGGAAATGGTAGAGAGTTGTGACTATCCTTTGGAGAGAATTTTTGGCGCAGCACGCCTTTATGACATGCCTCATAAGCTTGGGCTCACCATTCATGATAAGATGCTTGGATTGCCCAAAGCAGGTCACAATTTCTTTGCCAATGAAGCAGGTGATGGTGGTGGCGGTGTAATTAGTGGTCGCTCACACTACTGGCCAACGTGTGAAGTAGTTGATGGATGTAATAATATATTTTTTACCTAACCTATTCTCAGGAAGGGGCCCAAAAATGTTGAGAGCCCACTATTTGAAGGGTTTCATGGCTTTGATGGGCAGGACAGACTTGGAAGGTGTAGGCTTTGACATGTTTTTTTCACACAACACACATGTCTCAAGAAGATCCAAGATGTATTGGCGCAAATGCTGCCACCAAACCTTATGCTTCATTATTTAGAAGAGGTTGCGTCCTCTGATATAATCCAAGGTGCAGTGGTAATGCAATATGGTATCTTCTCACTGAGTGGTGGGGATGTACAGCGTCAGATGTTGCCAGCATCTGTGGTGAACTGACTCTAGTTATCCTTTAACTTGGAGATGGTTACAGAATTGAGGCCTTTGTAATGAGTTGCTTCAGAATGTAGGTAGAGCATTGGCCAGTCTGAATCTAGGCTGTCATCTCCCGTGATGGACACTACATATAATCTGAAGAGGGCGTCAGCAGTGACAAGTTTCTTTCCAGGCTTATATTTGATGCGTAGTTGGTAGAAAGACAGGCATTTGACTCAGCCTGCCTGAAGTTGCATCAAATGAGACTGTGTATTAAAGTACTGGAGCAACTTGTGATCTGTCAGGACGTGAGGTAGAAAGATGGCCTCTTCCAGGTAACAACACCATTCCTTAACACAGTGCACAATTGCTGCTAACTTCTTGTCATGTATGGAGTAGTTTTGCTCTGAGTTGGTGAGCTTTCTGGACTCAGGCCACAGAAAAAAAGACATCTTTGTTGGTTTTTACCTGTAGCACGCCACCTATGGCTCTGCTAGAGGCATCAGTCTTGAGTTTGTACTGGCGGTTCTGATTGGGGAACTGCAATACGGGTGTAGTTGTAAGTCTTTGTTTCAACGTCTCAAAGGCTTGATCTCTAGTAGGGGTCCAGTGGAAGACCTGTTTTTTGTTTAAGAGCTCAGTGAGGGGTGCAATTAGTTTTCCACAGTTGAGAATAAACTTGTGCACATAGGCAATCATGCCTAAGATGTACACACCTGGCTTGCGTTGGTAGGGGATGACATACTAGTGATTGCCTTAATTTTGGCAGAGTCAGGCTTTATCTCTTGAGCAGAGATGTTATGCCCAAGGAATAGGAGCTCTGACCTGAGGAATTTGCAGTTGAAAGGCTTGGACTTCAACTGGTTTTTATGAAGGGTATTGAGGACAGCACAGAGGTGTTGGAGATGCACAGTTTGATCTTGACTGAAGACAATGATGTTGTCAAGATACACAATAACACATTTTCCAATCAGATCCTCAAATGCTTTGTTCATCAACATGGCAAAGGTGAAGAGAGTGTTGGTCATTCCAAAGTTCATGACATGGTACTCAAACAACCTGTAGCGTGTGTGGAAGACAATTTTTATCTCATCTCCTGGTACAATGCAGACCTGGTTGTACCCCGCAATGAGATCAATTTCAATGAAGACCTGCACACTTGCAAGCATGTCAAACAGGTTGTCAATCAACGGCAGAGGTATTTGTTCTTAACAGTCATCTTGTTTAAGGCACATTAGTTGGTCACCAACCAAAGAGACCTGTCCTTCTTGGCTAAAAAGAAGGCTGCAGCCCTGTAGAATGAGAGGGAGAGGCAAATGAAGCCCTTGTCAAGTGCATCCACAAATTGTTGACAGAGAGTCTTGTCTTCCTTAGGCATAAGATAGTAAAGGGGATGTGCCTTGGGCATTGACTCTTGTAGTTGTACAGCATGTTGTATCTCCCAGGGAGATGTTAGCTGGTCCAGTATTTCACTGAAGATGTCCTTATATTACTTAAGAAGTGTGGCAAGTGCTGGCGGAAGTGAAGTGATCAAGGAAGAGGCTGTAGGTGGTTTGACGTGGATAACTTTGACTGAACATTGGTTAAAGTCAAGTTTTCCTCCTTGAAGTCATATGTACCCATCTCTGTGAGTCTGAAAAATACAGTATCATGAAGTAACTTGCTAATTTCAACAGAATAGATCTGAAAACCCACCTCATTCCTGCTAAGGGTGATTACAGATGTATCCCAGTCAATATAAGAACAGTTGTGCTGCAGCCAGTCAAGACTAGTAATGACATTGTGGCTGAGTCCTGCCATGATTGGCCCAGAAATCTTGACCTAAATGTTCCCCATTCTCACAGAAAAGGGTATTTTCTCATGGGTGATTGCCACTTTGCGGGAGTCAGCTACTTGTACTGCCTTGAAGCGGCTGGGCACT
Source organism: Entomophthora muscae (assembly GCA_014839935.2). NCBI lineage: Eukaryota > Fungi > Entomophthoromycota > Entomophthoromycetes > Entomophthorales > Entomophthoraceae > Entomophthora > Entomophthora muscae. The sequence continues at coordinate 236,235 of QTSX02001540.1, read as the reverse complement.
TGGTCCAGCTGTTGAAAATCTGTTAATGTCTGATCAACCATAGTGTGGTTGGCCCCAGTGTCTACCAAAAGTTTGTGGGTGTTCCCACAGAAACAGAAGGGGTAGGCCAGGTGGGTTACTTTATTTGAAGAAAAACTTGCTTGGAGAACAGGGTCATTGCTATAGACCTGGAATACATTGAGAGTTTCAACTTTGTGCACATTGTAATCACAGGGATTCTTTGCAAGGAGGGATTGAGAATGAGGAGTAGGTGAGGTTGCAAAACCTCTTATATCTACACCCTCAGGCTTTTCACTGGTCCTCAATTTGCGCTAATTAGAGTTACCTCTTGCAGGGGCACTTAACCCCATTTTTTTGTTGGCGGGGCTGGCAACAGCTTACTTGGTTGTGGGCACTGCCAGGTGCGGGACAAGGTTGGGGTGGTGCTTCATTGGATCTATGAAAACCCATTGAAGCCTGCTTATTGGCCTTCACAATGGCCTTTTAGCAGTTGTCAATGGAGGTACAACACCTCACAGGAACTCACTTGCAGATATGGGTTTAAGCTCATTGAATATTAGAGTAAGGAGCATAGCATTTATGTCAGTAAACAGTTTCTGGGGCAGCGACAAGGGCTTATTGCCAAGCTGCAAGATATTTAGGGACAGATCTGGTCTGTTTAATGTCCAGGAGGGGGTTCTCACCACAATAGGTGAAAAGGTTTCACTATAGTGTTGTAACTGTGCTTTTTTAGCAGAGTTACAAGGGGAAAAATATTTGGAAACTAGATAACATTCTTTATTGAGAGATAATAATTATATAGTTACTGTGAATTGTGAATAGTAGTAACATGATAGTGTTAATCACACTGTGGGATATTAAAGGGGGTGGCTTGATTGTTGTAATGAGTCAAGCACCAAAACAAGTTATCCACCAGGAAGGATCAGCTTCTGTTCATGTTATTATATTTGGAAATCCAAGTTGTCTTCCTAAATTGGCTTTGGGTGACTGGATAATTGGATTGTGGGTTACAAAGCTGCTTACTTGGAACCTTGCTGGTGGGTCAAGTCTGCTTTTTTTGACACCTCTCCCTGGCTGAAGGTTGGCCTTTCCTGGGAGAAGGTTGTCAGGGAGGTTTTCAGGAGCCCAGGCGTCATACTGGACTAGTTATTGTTTGGTGGTAGGTAGTACGGTCTCTTGTTGCTTTTGTCTCACCTTACAAGGCCTGGGGCAATCATGATGGAGGACCTTGTCCTGTTTTTGTTTCCCAAGTCCTTGCAAAAGGTAAGTGTTGTTTTTGTTTATCTTTAGGATGATGGCAGGGCCAACTTTTTCTGGCTGTAGTTTACTTTGGTCAATATTCATGACCCAGACCTTGTCGCCAACCTCATGTCTGTCTTTGATGGGAACAAAGTTCTTTTGTAGACGCTTTTTCTCTTTTTCTGGTTAGTTGCTATGGACTGTATAACCTGAATATTGGAGCAGGGTGGAACCTTGTCTGGCATCTCCAGCTTAGGTCCTGATGGCGCCTGGATGATATTGGGTTGTGTCTCATAAACTAGCTCAAAGGAGCTTTTGCCAGTGGATCTGTTCACATGGGTCCAGCATACAAGTAATACAGTTGGAAGCTGCTTGTACCAGTCCTCAGGTCTTCTGGCAGTGAGCTTGGCCAGGGCTTGCACAAGGCTGCCATTCAGCCGCTCCACGCGTTCATTAGCCTGAGGATGATAAGGTGTTGTTGCTGTGTGCTGGACCTCATTCTTGGTGAGGTATACATTGGTATCTTTAGATGTCAATTCTTTGCCTCCGTTGGTTATCAGGAGTTCTGGTTCTCCAAACTTTCTGATGATTTCTTTTTCTATGAAGTGATGTACGGTGTTGTCGGTATGTGTTTTAACTTCTTGTGCCACTGGCTATTGTGTGGCAAAGTCTATTGTGGTAATGATGTATTTCTTGCTGTTATGTTTCCTGGCATAGGGCCCACAATGTCTAGGGCCCACACCTTAAATGGTAGTTGCATACAAATAGGTAATACTAATTTAGGTGAGGTCTCACTTCTTGCAAACTTCTCACATCCTTTGCACTGGTCCAAGACTCCCTGGATGTCTTGATATAAAGTTGGCTGCCATGCTTTGTGCTTAAGAAATTTGTAGAGGTTGTGGCTTTTTGTGTGTCCCAGGTTTCTGTGGTAACGTAGGATTGTGTCAACTTGTTGGTGCGTGGAAATGTATGAGATGGTTGTTCTGTCAGACATTTTTTGATGTAGGGTTCCATATACATTGGCAAACAAGTGTTTGTTCTTAATGATGGTTTCTCTTATTATGTCTGTGGTGCCAGGGGGAAACCCTTCGTCCTTTGTCTGGAGCACCAGGAGAGGCCGGTCTGGGTCAAGCCTATTCTTGCCTCTTGTGGCTCTGACGTACAAGTGTGAGAGTGTGTCTGCCATGAAGAGCTCTGGGCCAGGCTTATACTGTATTAGCATATTGAACCTCTCCAGAAGTTTCATCTAGCATGCTTGATAACAGGATAAGTTTACTTGGGTTTTAAAGTAGATAAGCAACTTGTGGTCTGTCAAGGCCGTGAACTCCTCTTGTTGCTCTAGATAACAATGTTATTTGAACAGGCAGTGCACAATTGCCAACAACTCTTTGTCATGTATAGGGTATTAGCACTTGCCATCTGTCAATTTGTGTGATTCATAGGCCACGGGCAGGAAGTTGCTGCTGTTATTTTTGATTTGTAGTACTCTCCCAATGGATGTGTCTAAGGTGTCTGTCTCCATTTGGTATTCTCCATCATGTTTAGGGTATTGTAGGATGAGTGCTGTGGTGAGTTTTTCTTTGAGAATTCTGAAGCTAAGGTCACGTTGGGGGTCCATGCAAACTTGGATTTGGTGCCAGTTATGACAGACAAGGGTGCAGTCAGGACGCCATGATTGGGTATGAATTATTGTACATAAGCAACCATTCCCAGGAAAGTGCGGAGTTCAGACTTGTCCTTTGGAGGTGGCATTTTGCAAATGGCCTGGATTTTCTGGCTGTCAGGGTTAATGCCATCTTTTAAAACTATGTGTCCCAAGAAGAGCAGCTGCCTGCAAAAGAACTGGCACTTGGAGTGCTTGGCTAGCAGCTTATGTTGTGCTAGGGTGGCAAAGACTGCCTCCAGGTCTTTGTGATGTTGTTCTACCAAGGAACTGTAGAAAATGATGTCGTCCAGATATACCAGGGCATGCTTGCCAATGTGGGGGGCAAAAACCTTGTTCATGAAGGTCACAAATGTTGATGGGGTGTTTGTCATACCAAAGTTGAGTACCACACACTTGTACAAACTGTATTTAGTGTGGGAGGCTGTTTTGGGGATTTTCTCTTCCTTGATACAGATCTGGTTATAGCCTGTGGTTAGGTCAATTTTAGAGAAGACCTTAGCACCACCCAAGGCATCAAAGAGGTTGTCAATGAGTGGTAGTAAGTAACAATTCTTGATAGCAACTTTGTTTTGGGCTTGATAATCTGTAACTAGGCGCAGGGTACTATCTTTCTTTTCTACAAAGAATACGGCAGCACCAAAAGAAGACTGTGAGAGGTGGATAAGTTCTTTTTCTAATAACTCCTTGAGGTAAGCACATAGGGCATTGTCCTCATTTGGGGTGAGGCAATAGATAGGCTGCACCTTAGGTACCGCTCCTTTAAGTTGGATGAAGTGTTGGATGTGTTTCTCTGGAGGCAACTGGGTAATGCTTCTTTGAAGATTTCTGGGTGACAAGCCACAATTTTGCAATCTTGAGGTGTAGTGGTGTCCTGGTGATCTTTGAAATGTATGATCTTGTACTGGCAGGAGCCCCAGTCAATTGTCTTGAGGTTTTCCTGTTTGTCCAAGGTCTCTGTGATACGTGCAAAGACATGGTTGCACAGAAGTTGGTCTACTGAGTCAGGGTAGATCTGATGATTGATGCCTTCACATTTGATGGTCAGTACAAAGGTTGCCCAGTCTACATGGGGGTTGTTCTTTTGCATCCAGTCCAGTCCTAGTACAATGTCAAACTTGGGAAAGTCAATGACAGGACCCTGGATGGTGGAGTGTAGGTTCTCTAGCATGACAGAGAAGGGGGCAGCTTCCTGTGTCATAGCAATGTGATGTTCATCAGCTAAAACTGTTTTTAATCTGCAAAGGATTAGTGGCTAGCTTGAACTTATCCACAAAGCTACTGTTGACTAGGGTTCAATCTACACCCAAATCCAGGAGTGCTGAGCCTGTGTAACTGCAAAAATGGAAAGGGTAGGACATCAGTTTATTGGGATGTCTGACAATGGCATAAAGTACTGGGTCTTCTGAGGGTACTTGGATCATTGGACATTGGTCCACGTCCTTGGGTTGGTACTCATTGTTGGGTGAGTTGGGAGTTGTGTGGGAAGAGCTTGGCTTGCTTAGTGCCCTCCCTGGGCTTTTTCCTTGTCTTGATTATCTTGTGTGGCAGTGATACGGAAATGGGTGCAGTTTGGCTGACTGTTGTTCCCATTGCCATGTTCATTTGAACCTGCGTGTTTGTGGTTTGTATTGCTGTTGTTGTTCCCAGGGGGTGGTTGGTTGGAACGCCCAGCTGGATGAGAATCTTGGGGCTGCTCTTTCTTCCTTGTTTGTGCCTTGTGGAAAGCGTTGGACGTTTGTTCTGCTTTCTCTGCCTTGCAATATAGACTTTGTAAGTTAGTCACTTGATTCAGGTTTATGTGTCTCATTACATGTGACTTGAGTGTGGCATAGTACATGAGGTGAGTGGCTGGAGTGTCAAAAGCCATATCTGAGGGGGCACATAGTTAGAGCTCCTTGTAGGTGCCTGTCTGGGTCAAGTTCTTCACTTGGTGGATGATCATGAGTGCAGCGTTCTTCAGCATAAATCTTGCTAAAAAGTCTTGCTTGAAGGTGCACAATTCTTCTTGGTGTGTTCTTCATGCCACTTGTTGCACCAGGTACCAGCGTTGTGAATCAATCGGATGGAGATTTCTGCAATCCAGAATTGCTGTGGGCATTTCATTTGGGCCAGCTTGCTTTTGAAAGACTGGATCCATGCTGTAGCGTTATTGTTGTTGGCTCCAGCAAAAGGTTTAGGGCACACTTTGAAGTCTTTGGGCTACGTAGGTGGGCATGGTATTTTAATAAGTTGCACAAGGCATAACAGGGTGATTCTGGAAGAACCCTTGTGCAGACATGGTGTTGAAGGCGGAAAGTGAAATCACAATGTTCTGGTACAGGACAAAGCCATTTGGTATTTCAGTACCAGGTGTGTGCAGAGTCCAGTCTAGCGTAAGGCCAGACATGATTTTATCAAGGATTTGTTGACCGCAGCAGGTACGGACAACAGGCGGAATTTTGGGGGATAAATTAGGATAAAAACCTACTTCTGCTACCTATGTTGTAACTGTGCTGTTTTAGCAGAGTTTCAAGGGGGAAATATTTGGAAACTAGGTAACATTCTTTATCAAGAGATAACAATTATATAGTTACTGTGAATTGTGGATAGTAGGAACATGATAGTGTTGATCGCACTGTGGGATTTTGAAGGAGATGGCTTGATCCTTGTAATGAGTCAAGCACTAAAACAAGTTACCCACTGGGAAGGATCAGCTTCTGTGCATGTTATTGTATTTGGAAATCCAAGTTGTCTTCCTTAACTTTGCTTTGGGTGACTTAATAATTGGATTGCATGTCACAAACCTGCTTACTCAGAACCTTGCTGGTGGGTCAAGCCTGCTGTTTCAACAATAGCAGGATTTTGCGGTGGCCCTGAACAATGCCCAAGTGACATCTATTTCTTGGCTGGCCCAGTTGATGAACCACACTGCAGTAGGCCCTGTAAGGCACCCAGAAGTGGTGGCAACTCACATGAGCTCAGGAACCTGACAGATACAAAGGTGGGCTTTGGTAGAATGGAGCCAACTGATAATTCAGCTCCTTTGACACCACCTGTGAAAGACTAAAGTTGAAGATTTAGCATGCATTGAGAAAGGTCCAATTAAGCAGTGTGACGCTTGCATTGCACTGCCCAAGGCGGATTCAATTATGCACGCTTGTGAGCACCAGCTGGTCTTGGTAGATAACATATCATTTGGGGATGTCCCCCTTGGGGATTGTAAGAAAGGTTTCTTGATGGGAAATAGCCATACTGCCCGTACTCTGTCCTTTCTTGGGGGGATTTTTCTTTTAGGTAGGTTGTGAACCTATTGCTGCTACCACTGTTGCAATTGAACCAATTAAAGTTTAGTATTTGATTGGGAAAGACAACAGTCCAATAGAAAAGAGAGGTGTAAATAGAATAAGGTATTGTTTATTGTGAAATATTGTGATTAATATACTATATGGGGGAAAGCCACAATGCCACAGGGGATGGTATAGTGACATATTTCATGTAAGGTTTGAAGCCAAGAAATAACTTGCATGGGGATCAGCAGGTCAAATTGGTAGCGCTCCTAATTAGGAGAAAGTGACTGCAGTTTGATATGGCTATCAGATCAATTCATACTGTTAGATACATCAAGGGGCGGCTTGTCAAGCGCCCCCTGTGTATTGTAAGATATGTGGCAGGCAAGGAGGAAAACTTGGTTGAAACACCAGTTTGAAGGCAACTTCTCCCACTAGTTTGGTGATTTTATGGGGCCCACTCCTTTTGTGAGCTAATTTTCTACAAGGCACATGTGGGGGTAAGTTTTGGGAGTTCAGATATACTTCATCCCTCACTTGCAAAGGTTGTCCAGAAGTTTGTTTGCGGTTGACAAAGGCTTTTTATGTTTGCACTGCACAATTTAAATTGATTAGGCATGTTTTTTGTGTATCATGGATCTGTTTAATCCAGGAGCCTCCAGTAGTGTTGGTTTTTTTCTCACCAATCTTGGGGTCCCAGGTGTGATCAAATCCATAGTTGTGTTTGAACAGAGACATACCAGTAGAGGCATGATCTTTACTGTTGTAGGCAAATTGGGCCATGGGGAGCATTTTGGAACAATTTTCTTGGTCAGCGTTGGCATAGCATTAAAGGTATTGCTTGAGAATCTGGTTCACTCTTTCTGTCTATCTGTTAGTTTATGGGTGGTAGGAAGTTGATACACAGCGCTTGATTCCCAAGTCTTTCATCACTTGGGTCCAGTAGTTAGAGATAAATTGGGGACCTCTATCTGTGAAGACCTCTTTGGGTGTTCCATGCTGGGTGAGAATGTGATCATGAAAGTGTTGAGCTGTCTCTGCTGCTGTGCAATGGGTGGTGGTTGGTATGAAGTAAGCTATCTTGGTGAAGCAGTCTACTATGATCAGAATTGAATTAAAGGAGAGAGATGGGGCAGTTCCATGATGTAGTTCATGAAAACAGATCTTCAGGGTCCATGAGGTATATCCAGGGATCTTAACAGTCCTTCAAGTTTGTTCCTGCAAGTTTTGATATGTCCACATGTCTCACATCCCTTCAGATATGCGCCTACTTCTTGGACCATCTTAGGCCAAGCAAAGTCTTTTCTGATACTCTGGAGTCTTGAGTCTCCCTGGGTGTCCAGTCATTTCAGAATTGTGATAGTCTCTCAAGATGTTAGTTCTTATGTCTCCTTTAGGTACAAAAATCCTGTTGTGGAGAATTAGTGTTGTTCCTTTCAACAAGTTGCATTTTTGGTAATGGGCGCTATCCAGGGATTTGAAGAGGTCAAAGATCATAGTCTTGGTAAACTTTTCAAGAGTTTAAGCATTTAACACCTCTGGTTTGCTGGCTCTGATTTTCATTAATTCCAGGTGGATGCCCAAGCTCACTGGGTCCAAGAGGACTTGGGTGTTGTGGTTGCAAGTTTCAATGTGGATAGGCACCAGGTTGGCTCTTTTACTTAGGGCATTGGGGGCCACATTGACCTTCCCAGGGTTGTAGTCAATGATGGAGAAGTAGTCAGTCAGTTTCAAGGCCCATCTGGCCTATCTCTGGCTCAGTTGTCTGGGTTTGAAGAAATATACCAGGGTTTTGTGATCCATGAGGACTTTTACCAGAAACTTGGCATCTCACAGGTATCTTTGCCAGTGTTTTAGCGTTTTCATGATTGCAAGCATATCCTTGTTATAGATTGGGTAGTTTCCTTTGGCTGGCAACATCTTCTTGGGGTAATATGCTACAGGATGTAGCATATCATTCCCTCCTTTCTGAAGAAGGACCCCTCTTACCGCAAAGTTAGAAGCGTCAGTCTCCAGAACAAACAGTCTGGAAGGGTCAGGCATTGCAAGAACAGGGGCAGTTGGGAATGTTTTCTTCAGGGTCTCAAACAAGGTGATACAATCTTTGGTCCAGGTGAAGGTGACTTTATCAGAGCATAGTTGTGTCAAGGGCAATGTGATGAGAGAAAATTTTTGGATGAAATCTTTGCAGTAATTGGCTAGCCTCAGGAAACTTCTGACGTCCTTTCAGCAGGTGGGCATTGGCCAGCTGATTACTGTGTACACCTTGTCTTGGGCCATTGTACAGCCGCTAGTTTTGATCATGTACCCCAAAAACTCTACTTCTGACTGGAATAATTCAAGTTTTTTCAGTTTGGCGTGAAGTTAGGCTTGTGAGAGCTTCTTGAGGATCAGGTTGAGGTATTTTAAGTGTTCTTCATAGGACTTACTGTAAATTGGGATGTTGTCAAGATAGGCAACACAGAATTGGTCCAAGTATTTTCCCAGAACAATGTTAATCATCCTTTGAAATGTGCTTGGGGTGTTGCATAATCCAAACAGCATTACTAGTGATAAGGAGCGCCTTTTGGGGAAGCTAAGAATATAGAATTAGGAGAGAAGAGAAGTATCTTTTATTGGATAATAATTTAGACTTATATAGATTGAGCTGTGGCAGAGATTTAGTTGGATCAAACATAGGGGTTGGTTAAGTGTAGAATGGGTTTGAGCCACTGGATACTTGGATTGTCATGTGATATTGCTTGGTTACCATTCTTGGTAGGTCAAATGGTATATTGGAAGGGCACTAAATCAGGCAATGGCTGGATGTTAAGCAGATTGGCGGTAGCCAGAATGCCTGTACATCCAGACCCTTGACATCCCTCTTAAGGGGTTACTCTGGTGTATCAGGAAGAGGCTTTTTTCACGGCTGCCGCCTGATGCTCCTGGAGCTGTTTACTAGTTGGAACCAGTCTGGTTGAGTGTTTTTCTTTACTAAGACAGAGACAGGTTCTGTGGTATTTCTTGACAATTAGGGCTTTGGTACCTTGGAATTTTACTAGATAGGTGTTGTGATCTGGTCTGTATTTGATGATTCTTCCTGTTCTTCTGTGTACTGAGTCTAGTTTCTTTCTGTTGCCAGCTAGAACCCAGACAGGGGAGTCAATGGGAAGTGGTTCCTCTGTGGAGGTTACCTTTTATATTTTGAACCTCTTTAATTCTGCTATTTTAGCTTTGAGGCAGACGTGTTGTAGATTTAGTACTTGTTCTACTGTGGGGGGTTTTCCTGGGGGATCTTTATGTATGGCTGTTTGTTGCAGGTAATTATTTCTGGTTTGTACCTGTAGGTTAGCTCAAACAGTGAATAGCCTGTTCCTTGATTGGTGCGGACTTGGGATACTAGTAATGTATGTTTCATGTATAGTGGCCATGTGTCTTTGGCTTTGCCATCCATTATCTTCTCTAGGGTCCTGATAAGTCTGTTGTTTTGGCGTTTCACTCTGCTGTTGGCCTGTGGCCTGTATGGAGAGGTTGTGGAATGTTTAATGTTTTTAGTTTTTAAGTTGTTGTTTACTATGTGACCTGATAGCTCAGTTTCTCCATCAGTTATGATGTAGTCTGGAGTGCCATAGTTGGCTATGATTGCTTTGTTAATGAAACAGTTGATGGTTTCTGCTTTATGGTCCTTTGTTGCCTAGCATATGGGCCAGTGTGTGGCAAAGTTGATATCTACAATTAAGAAATGTTGGTTTGTTTTTGTTTCTGGGAAGGGCCTCACTACATCTAGCCCCCAAACCTTGAATGGTTCAGGGTCTGGTACTGGGTTGACTGTTGGCTGGGGAGCCTTTTTGCTGGTGTATTTCTTGCACACTGTGCACTTTTTCAGAACATCAACTATATCCTGTTTGAGGTTGGGCCACCATACTATCTCTTTTAATGTAAGGTATAGGTTGTTAGCCTTTGTATGTCCTAGTAGACAGTTATGTCCTAAGATGTTGTCAACTCTTTGTGTGAGTGGGATGTAGGGAACGTGTTTGTCTTTAAGAATTTGGTATACAGTGCCATTTGATACATGGAAATATTTTTCATTCCTTACTAGTGTATCATGGGTTAGTTGATGTGTGGAGGGATTTTTTCCTTTTGTTTTGTACACAGTGTTGTACAGGTTAGGCCAGTCAGAGTCCAGGTGGTCAGGGTGATCCTCTCTAGGCTGACATAGTCTAGAGAGAGTATCATCTGTGACCAGCTCTGCCTCTTTTTTGTACTGGATGTTCAAATTAAGCTGTTCCAGTAAGGACATCCATTTGGCTTACTGCCGTGCAAGTGTGTTCTGAGTTTTGAAATAGATTAAGGATTTATGGTCAGTTAGTACTCAGACATTTAAATGTCCTTCTAAGTAACATCTCCATTTCTTGCAAATGTGGTATATTGCTAGCAATTTCTTATTGTGTATTGGGTCTCTCTGCTCAGTATTGGTTAATTTTCTGCTTTTCTAACATACTGGCAGGAAGTCTTGCTTCCCTGGCTGGCAGATGTGCAGGACTGCGCCAATGATGGTGTCACTGGCATCTGACTTGAGCTTGTAGCACCCGTTATTGTTAGGGTATTGCAAGATTGGTGCTTCAATCAAAGCTTGTTTTAATAATTGGAAATTCTTGTCACATTCTGGTATCCAGATAAATTTCTATTTGGAATTACCCTTGGTCAGGTCATTGATTGGTGCGGTTATTTTTCTGCAGTCTTTGGTGTATTTCCTTAGGTAAGCTACCATTCCAAGAAAGCATCTAACTTTTTTAATGAAGGTGGGGCCTTGCATGTTATTTATGGCTTTTATTTTGTCTGGATCTGCTTTGATGTCACTGTCAGAGACAATGTGGCCCAAGAACAGGAGTTTCTTTTTCATAAATTGGCACTTACTTGGTTTTGTATAAAATTTGTGCTTTGCAAGTCAATCAAGTGTCTTGCAGACATGTATGAGGTGTTCCTCTTTTGTTTTTGAGAATATAATGATGTCGTCAAGGTAGCATAATGTATTTGAGAGACCGTTTAGTGCTTGGTTCATCATAGTGACAAACATTGTGGGAGCTTTGGTCATCCCAAAGTTCATTATCCTACATTCAAAATATCCAAATTGTGTACAGAACACAGCTTTTGGTATGTCTATTTCCTTTACTTCAACTTGGTTGTAACCTGAGGTGAGGTCAATTTTGGAGAAAAATTTGGCTTCTGAGAGTCTTGCAAACAGATTCTCTATAAGTGAAAGAGGGTATTTGTTCTTTACTGTGCTTGCACTTAGTGCTCTGTAGTCAGTTACTAGACACAGAGTGCCTTCTTTTTTCTTTACAAAGAACACTGCTGCCCCCCATAGGGATTCAGACAGGTGAATGAATCCTTTTGCTAGATTGTCCTCAATATGTGTTTTGAGGGTTTGGGTCTCCATGGGAGAGAGTCTGTAAAGGGGTGCAAGTTTAGGCATGACTTTACATAGGCTGATGCCATGTTTGACCTCCTGTTCAGGGGATAGCTCTGTGAATTCTTCTTTGAACACATGGGTGTATTCATTTAGGATTTCCGCAAGTTCTGGGCATTGGATCTTGGTTGTTTGCATGTTATTGAATTTAGTGTATCTCATTATGTGGAGGGTACTATCTTTGGTTAGATGTTCTGAGTCATCTTGGTTTATGACCTGGACAAATACTGTGGCTCTTAGAATGTGGTCATTGGGTTATTTGAGGATATTAAAATTGACTCTGTTGCGTTTGATGGTCATGGTTTTTGTTTTCCAACATACGCTGGGGTTCACTTGGGTGAACTAGTCCATGCCTGCTACAATGTCGTAGTTTATGTTGTTCATGACAAGTCCTTTGATGGACGTTTGTATGCCTTAGAGGTCAATTCTGAAGAGAGTTATTTTGCCTTTGAGTAGAACCTTAGATTTGTTTGCCATTCTGGCATATTTGAAGTTGGATTTGACAACTGATATCTTGTACTTGGTTACAAATAGGTCGCTTATCATGGTGTGTTGTGTCCCAGAGTCAAATAAAATATTATGTGTATTTGATTTGTAAGTGCATGGATAGACAAGAAGTTGTGAGTGATTTTTAATTTTTACGTTCATAAAAATGGAGGATTGTGGGACACGTGGGATGCGAGCAGCAAATTTTGTGCCTTGGGACAGTTTTTTGTCAAGTTGAGGGAAGACAGGGGCACTTAAGCCTGTTCCTCCTCCTCTTTTCCCTATTCCTCTGTTTCAAGACCTTTGAGGTCAGATAATGTGGGGTCAGATTCATAGTGAGTTGCTATTTCAGCATTGTTTACTTTGATGATGTCCTCTTTTTTGGGACAGGAGTGGTTTGTGCTTTGGCTGCAATTGCCATTGTTGCAATTGGAGTTGCTGTTGCTATGGTTGGTGTTCTGGCGTTTATTGCCATTGGAGTTTTCTCTGCCATTGCCGTTTGAGGAGTGGTTGCTGTTGTGTGCAGCATATTTCATGTTTGCGCATTTTTCAGCACACTTGGCTTCTGCAATGAGCGCGGGCATGGAGGTATTAGCCTCTGGGCAGATGAGGGAAGCAACAGAGGGTTTCATTCTGTTAATGAATGATGCTCTTGTATTTACGACATCAGCTTGTGCTGGGTTTTGGATTTTGAAGTGTATTTCCTCAAATTCATTGGCGTAAGCTGTGATAGTGGTTTTCTGAGGAAGATCACTGAGCTATATTGCAATGTCTTGGAGGGATTTAGTGACGCAGAAATTGTGTGTAATGTCCACTTTGAACTCTTCCCAGTTGTCAAGCTGGTTGTCAGTATATGAGCCAACCCAGGTGGCAAACCAGTTAGCAGCGGCCTTGTACAGGCGCTTGCTGGCTTCCTGGACCCATTTCTCATGAGAGATACAGCTGGTGCGGAGTTTAGCAGCTGAGTGGTCTAGCCAGTTGATAACGTTTTCTTTGTTTTTACCAAAGAAATTGTTGGTACCAATGTATTTGGTGTTGGTAATTTAACCTGTTATAGGTGGTTGTGCGTTTGTTTGTGGTTGAAGAGAGAAACTGTATTGAATTATCTTGGTGCATGCTTTGGGCATGACCAGACCTTCAAATACGGTGCATCCACTAGGTATATCTTTGTCAATGTTGTGGGCGTGGGAGTACATCTTCCAGGGCTCCTGGGATGTGGCCTGGTTGAGTACGTGAGCAAAGATGGGCGGATTTTGGTCAGTCATTTTCTCTTTCATGGGCATGGTTAAAAACCTGTAGCTGCTACTAGTGATGAGGAGCGCCTTTTGGGGAAGCTTCAAATATAGAATTAGGAGAGAAGAGAAGTATCTTTTATTGGATAATATTTTAGACTTATATAAATTGAGCTGTGGCAGAGATTTAGTTGGATCAAACATAGGGGTTGGTCATGTGCAGAATGGGTTTGAGCCACTGGATACTTGGATTGTCATGTGATATTGCTTGGTTACCATTCTTGGTAGGTCAAACGGTATATTGGAAGGGCATCAAAATGGGCAATGGCTGGATGTTAAGCAGGTTGGCGGTAGCCAGAATGCCTGTACATCCAGACCCTTGACACTAGGTACTTGTACAACCCATATCAGGTTTTGAAGGCTGTTTTGTATTTGTCTCCGTCCTTGATTTGAATTTGATTGAACACATCTCTAAGGTCAATTTTTGAGTACACCTGAGCTCCAGTCAGTACATCACAGAGGTTGTCAGCATTGAGGAAGGGATAGTGTCTGTCAGGAATTGTGCCATTAATGCTATTTCAATATGGCTGTCAGGAAGCCAGGCATAGGTAGAGGCATTGGGCGGCTCAGGATGGGGCTGGACCAAGCTGGCAGGTAAAGCCCACCATAGAATGGGTGCTAACTTGATAATGTAAGACATGGATTGCCCAAGTAAGGACCAGGGTCCAGAGGTAGGGACCATGAAATCCATCATTCCTGTCAAAGTGATATAGAGTACTCCAAACAGTTGGGTGGACATAGTCTCTGCAGCAGTGGGGGTCTCAATTGGGCAGTCAGGTTGTGGGGTTAAGGGCAGATTCATGGGAACAAAGTAGGCAGGCAAATAATTGTACTTGTCTTTGAACAACCTTGGCAGCCTTTTGTACCACTTTCCTTTGCGTCCTATGTATTCAGTTTTTCTAGTCTCCGCATAGGCCAGGTTGGGCGGGTATTTGGTAAAATGCACAGGTCCAAAGGGGGCTCCTGGGGGACAGTATAGTGCCTGGGTAGGATCAGCAGGTTGGTCTCCAGAGAGGGTGGTTGCCTGATGATCTACTTGAATGAAGTTGAGATGAAAGATACTAAAACTAGTTAAGGTAAGATTTTTTTGAACCAAAGGTTCATAAAACTTTATTATCAAAAATGACAATGTGGTCATTACCATACTGCCGGGGTTTTTATACCATGGGATTTTGCTTCTTCAATTTTTTCAGGGTTCAGGTTTGCAGACAAGGCACTGGCGGGGCATGAATCTTGGCTTAGAGTCTTGAGGGCGACAGATCCAGGTTGTGCCTTCTCTGGTGAATAGAAGTGGCAATGCTTTGTTCCACTGCCAATGTTCACTATGTTGCCTGAATAGTTCAATTGTACTACCCATTCTGGATTAGAGGCTGGCAGTTGCTGGTGGTCATTGGCAGAGTTAACAATAGGTTTTGTTTTAACCTCCTTAAGGCAAGCTACAACCTCTGCATAGGTCCAGATCTTTGGTGGCTCAAGGTTGGCATCAATCTGGTGACTATTTGGGGAATTGTCCTTGGAAGACTGGCAGGTCTCAGAGTAACTTGTCAACTTGGGTTTGCAATTTAACAAGTGGGTGGTTTTCTGTCCACTTTGTGTGACTCAAGTAGTCTTTGGAGGGTCAGGGTTTGATTCCAGGGTTTTCAATGTTAATTTCAAAACTTCATTATTGGTGCTTGGCAGGTATAGTAGTAGGTCCTTCCCCAACCTCTTTTAGCCAGACTACATCTCCTTTGTAGGTATTGGTCTTCATTGGCACCGGTTTGGTGGCAGTCTGGCAACCATTCAGGAAATCCTCCGTAGTAGGCTGGCAGGTTGCAGAGTGATTTAACAATTTGAGCCTGTGACTTAATGGATTGGTGTGTCCTGGAACGTCTTGGAGGGCTTAATCTGCCTTCAGGGAACTGGGGTTCAACTTTTGGGGTTTCAATACAAGTATTGAAATGTCATTCATGACAATGGCCTTTAAATAATGATAAATGCAAAGATTTGACTGGTTTTGCTTTCAAGTTTGTAAATTACTCGCTTTCTGTAAATGGGTATGTGCCAATATCTACCCATCCAGAATACCATTCCTTTCCTTGTCTGATCCTGATATGACCTCATCCCAATGTGACCCCTTTGGCCACTCTGTCTATCTAATGAGTGATCACTGTCCATTGTCTACTATTTAAGTAGAATCATTTCTCCTAATAAAGACAGGTTTATCCACATTTGCATTGGCTTTAATATTCTTCAAGCTTTTTCCTATCCTTTTTGCCAAAAGGGCTTTCACATCTTGCATTCCAGGAAATTAAGGTATGTGCCCTTAATTTTGCCCTAAAGGCTAACCCAAGGCTAGCTTCAAACCTCAAATCTTTTGTTATAAAGATTTCCCGCTGTGTCTTCCTAGATGTTGTCCCCAGGAGCCAAAACTGACAAAATGGTGCTCACTACAGGGGCTGCAAGCCCCTTGGTTACCTTGTTCCCATGCACATTCTCTGGTTTTTCTCACTTTGTTTCTGAAGTACCCAAACAACCTAAAGTTTCTAGTCCTCCTCTAGAAGAAGACATCACCAATGCCCCCTCATCTCCCATGGTACTGGTGCTGTCTCTTGGGCTCACATGGGCCCCCTTCCAGCTTTCTCTCTCAACTACAAGCAAGCTTGTGCTGCCGCCCGCTCCCTGCTCCACTCTGGCACTGTGACAATGCATACTATCCCTGGTCTCTGTCCCAGGTATGCTTCCAAAGACCTGTATTCCTTTCTCTTGGACTTTGGTCTCCCCCCAGCGCTGATGGAGTCCATGGATATGATTGGTGTGTTGGTCAACCAGTTCATCCAACCTGCCCTGGTTCACTATCAACTTGCACTAGGATCCCAGAACCAACTTGTAAATGCTGTAGCCACTGCTGTCTCAAACAACCATGCTCAGAATATGGCATATCAAGAATGGTCCCACAGTCTCTTTGTGTGTATTTCTGATCACCAGCGCAACTTGCTAGCCTCCCAGAAGTACTTGACCTCCTCACTAAACTCCCTTTTTTCCTTGCTCCCTGGATACATCAAGGATTGACTATGCAAATTGAATGAGCATCAAGAAGTGTGGTGTGGGCAAATTGAGGCCTCTCTGCTAAAGCATCACCAGAATTTTGAGACTCTGGTTAATGAACTTAACCAATTCCGAGAACATATTAATTCTCAACTTGAATTGGTTGGAGCTCATGTTGATACTTGGGGCTGCCATCTGCAGCATCAATATGGTCTGGATAAGGCTGCACTAGGCGACACTCTATATCAAGTGCAAAGTTATGTGGATGATAGAATAGCATCTATTGAGGTGACTCCTCCGCTCCTCCTGTTGAGGTCCCATCTGACTTTGAAGCCAAGGTATGAAAAGCAATAGCCAAACTCAAGGCTACCACTTGGCGTCAATCTTCTGTTCAAAACCCCCCTCCAGTCAAACCTATGCCTGACCCTTGCATTGCTTTGCTCACTGATCAAGTAGCTACTTTGCAAGTAGAAATTGAGTATTTAAGACAACGCCTAATCTAATTCTGAGGATCTTGTCTGAGTCTGAAGGTGAAGAGGAAACTGAAGTTGTTAATACTCCCAATCAGGACAAT
The DNA here is from genome assembly GCA_014839935.2 of Entomophthora muscae. NCBI lineage: Eukaryota > Fungi > Entomophthoromycota > Entomophthoromycetes > Entomophthorales > Entomophthoraceae > Entomophthora > Entomophthora muscae. Next base: position 219,236 of record QTSX02001540.1, on the reverse strand, counting down.
TATGGTTGCTGCCCTGGTTTGGAAGGCCAACCCTGGATCAACTGCGCCCTTGCCCTGGATCAGCTAATGAAAGTAACAAATGATGTAGCTGATAGGCAAGACACATTGGAAAGAGAGGTACAAAACCTCTCCTGCTTTACCAAGACAATGAATGGACAGGTCATCCCCTTGGTTGCCCAGACCACTTCCCTGACCACTTGCCTCAACGGGATTGTTGGCACCTTATTGGTACAACAAATTAAGATCAACAAATTTGGAGTTGCTGCCACCATCCCTAGAGATATTAGTGGAAAGAACAGCTCTATCTTGGATACCCTAGAGGAAAGCCTTTGACTCCTCTGGGCTAGACAACCTGCTGCTGAATCCAAGTTTGAGAGCAATCCCCCATTAACATCCTCAACCCAGGTGACAAAAATCAGTCCTCTTCCTTGTCCATTGACCCAAACTACAAGCCAACCTTTAAACAGATATTTGATCCTAAAACCTCTACCATTGCTGCCTTTCTAACAATTTACAAGACTGCAATGTGTAGGGCTACTGATGAGCTCAAAAAGAAACATATTCTCACCTGTCTCCATTCCACATGCCAAGAAGTGATGGTCCCCAAACTCCCCTCCATTGTCACTTGAAAGGACATGAAGCGCCTCCTTATTGAGGAGTTCAGAGGAGATCTCAGCTTGGAGGTCAAGAAGGATGCATTTATGCACATTGCCTTTAAGCCCAAGGAAACCCTGGCTGAGTTGAGGATTGCTTCTACATTAAAAGCCAACAGTTAATCACCAGTCAACAGTTAACTCCCTTGAAGCTTACACGGCTTGTTCAAATGCTTTGAAAGTGAACCAGATTCTATGCCTATACTTTAAGGCACACAAGGCTTCACTCACTTCCATGAAGAGTATTAAGACGCTCTTGTAAGACATGTATTTGACTCATGGGGGTACAGTGAGGCGTGAAAATAAAGCCAGTAATGCTGGGACTACCTCTTGTACGCCGCACATTATGATGCTGGGTTCAGGTGGACAGACTAAGAGGCAAGGTTGTCATAACTGTGGCTAAATAGAGCACCACTCACATACTTGCACTAATCCCTGAGTGGAAGGTTGTGACCCCAAGGAACAGGCGAGAAAAGAGAGGTCAGCTTAGAGGCAGAGACGCTCTCTGCTGACCAATCTCCCCTGTCTCCTCCTGATCCTCCTTCTGATGAGGAAGCTCCGTCTTTCTCTGACCCAAATATTCTTCACCTATTCCACAATCTCTCCAGCAATTGTACCCTGAAGATTCTGATAGTGAAGAATCTGATAGTTATGGCTATTTTGTTCTGGCTGTTCCGAAAACTGTCTCTGTCCTGTACCAGCTTTGCTCTGTGAAGACCACCACCACTTCTTGAGCATCTTCAAGTGAAGCCAAAGCCATGGTGGCTTGCCCTTACCTAGCCCAGGCTCATTGACCTCTTGTCTTGGTTGATTCTTCTGAGTAAGCAGCCAAGCTAGCTAAAACTCTCTTCTAAAACATAACTGTATCTCTCCCACTGAAGACTGTGTATAAGGAGATTCCTGCCTTAAGGTGCATGTTAGCTAAATGAGAAAAGGAGCTAGAGGCTGCACAGGATGTGTTGGCTGTCTTTCCCCCCTTTGGGAAGGATACAACCTGCGTGGAAGTATCAATCCAAAAGGTTAAAATCAAAGCCATCCTGAACACAGGTTCTCCAGTCAATGTAGTATCTTCAAAACTAATGAAGAAACTTAAGCTGGCCCCTGACCTTGACTACACTCAGCTGTATGGCACAGCTGACATGAAACAAACTTGGGCCATTGGTGCCTACTCTGCTCTACCCATGAGGTTTGGGAAACTCCTCATTGCTTCCCCTGTTGTAGTCCTTTAGAACAAAAGCTATGACCTCTTGGTTGGTACACAATTCCTTTATAGAGCATAACAGGATTGTAAAATTATGAGATAGATATCTTTTGCTCTTAGGATATGAGGTCCCTTTGATTTTTGAAGAACCTCCGCACCTCCCAGGAGAACGTCTTAAAACTTGCATGCTTGAGTACCCCACGGATATCTTCTCTCTCAAGTATATGACTCACTCCTCCAACATGTGCACCCCTCCTCCTTCCTGTCCTGCGGAAGAAGGGGTACCTTTTCTTGCCCCAGCAGCTATCATCATTTCTCTGGGCTCCCAGGTGGTGATTAATTCTCAGATTTCTTACAAACTACCTGAAAAGTTGTTCCTGGAACTCTACTCTCCTGAATCTCTAAGCCATAAAGAACCCTGCCTGTGTCCAGGGATTCTAGATCAAACCCACAAGGAGCATGTACAGTTACTGCTTTCCAACCTGAAAGCCCTGCCCATGCAGGTGACCTGAGGCCAGGTTGTAGGGCATGTTCATATATTGGAAGCTGAACAGGTGGCCTCCCTCTACTCTTTTGGAACTTTTAGTGATTTCAATCTACCTGAAGACAATCCCCAAGTTCTCTCCTTATTCACTGCTGCCAACTTCTCCCAATTGTCTCTCATCCAACAAAAAGACGTGTTAAACCTGCTCAATCAGTTTAGTGACATCTTTTTCTATGGACCTACAGACTATGGCCTAGTTAAAGGGGTCATTTATCAGATTGGTACTGGTGATGCACCCCCTTTTTGTGCCAAATCATACCGCCGTAGTAGGGTAGAGGATGCTCAGGTATCTAAGGATCTTAAGCAGCTCTTAGACGCTGAGCTACTAGCTCCCTTTCAGAGCCCTTGGGCGCCCTATTACTGATCCTCAAGAAGAAGGATGGAGGACATTGCAATGGAATGGATTATTGCCGCCTGAACTCTCTCACTAAGAAAGACTCGTACCCCTTGGCCAGAATTGACGATGCTCTCAGATGGCTGGGTGGTTTCAAGTTTTTCTCATCCATGGATCTAGCCTCTGGATACTGGCAAGTTGACCTATCTCCTGAAGATAGAGAAAAGGCTACGCTTATCACCTCAGAAGGCCTTTTTGAACCCACTTGTATGCCCCTGCTGCATTTCAACGGGCTATGGACTCCATCCTACAAGATCTAAAGCTTTCTTATGTCCTTGTGTACCTTGATGATATCACTGTATTCAGTGCTACCTTTACCAATCACTTGGAACACCTCAAGGCTGTCTTCATCAAGATCTGTGAAGCTGACTTGAAGCTCAAGCCCTCCAAGTGCTCCTTCTTTAAAGAGAAACTCAAGTTCTTAGGTTATTAGGTCACTCAAACGGGAATCTGCCCCATGAATAATAAGATGGAAGCTATTGACAAGATGCTATCTCCCACAAATCTTTGAGAGGTACAAGTATTCCTTGGTATGATGGGCTACTACCGACAGTTCATACCTGATTTTGCTGAACTGAGTGAACCCCTTGTCCAACTGCTTTGCAACGTCCCCTTTGGGTGGACTGACAGCCAACAACAAGCATTTGAAGCGTTGAAGACCAAGCTCAAAGAGGCTCCTACCTTGGTCTATCCTGATTATGATAAAGAGTTCATCTTGTATACTGACGCTAGCAGAGTAGCTATGGGTGCCATCTTAGCCCAGCTTGACAACAAAGGCGTGGATTAACCTGTAGCCTACTCTTCACGGGTCCTCAATAAACATGAGAAGAACTACAGCGTCACTGAAAAGGAATGTCTGGCAGTGCTGCATGCTGTAAAACAGTTCAGGCACTACATCTATGGGACCCACTTCACAGTGATCACAGATCACTCCTCCCTCAAATGGCTGCAACAACTAAAGGAACCTGAATATTGACTAGCATGTTGGGCTCTACACCTGCAAGGGTACAATTTCACTGTAATACACCGTCCTGGGGCCTAACATCAGAACACTGATGGCTTGTCAAGAATGCCAATACTAGCTATCCACCCCGCTGACGCTTATTGCCTATACAAATTAAAAGGGTAACCTGACCTATGGACCACTGAGCCAGAAGGCATTTGACTGGCGCTACAAGCCCTATCCAAGGACACTGTAATTTGAGATAGGCAGCTCTTCAAAAACGTCAACAATGCCTATCTATCCTATGTTTGCCCTAGCATGAGGATAGCCATTATCCTCCAAGCTCACATTGACACTGGGCATGGAGGTATAGCCTGTTGTGTTTAGCTCCTGGGGACGACATCCAGGAGGACACAGCGGGAAATCTTTATAACAAAAGATTTGAGGTTCAAAGCTAGCCTTGGGTTAGCCTTCAGGGCAAGATTAGGGGCACATACCTTAATTTCCTGGAATACAAGATGTGAAAGACCTTTTGGCAAAAAGGACAAAAAAAGCTTGAAGATTATTAAAGCCAACGCAAATGTGGATAAACTTGTCTTTATTAAGAGAAATGATTCTACTTAAATAGTAGACAAGAAACAGTGATCACTCATTAGATAGACAGAGTGGCCAAGGGGGTCATGTTGGGATTAGGTCATACCAGGATCAGACAAGGGAAGGTATGGTATTCCAGAATGGGTGGATATTGGCACAGACCCATTTACAGAAAGCAAGGAATTCCCAAACTCAAAAGCAAAACCAGTCAAATCTTTGCATTTATCATTATTTGAAGGCAATATCAAAATAGCATTAATGACGCAATTTTCAACATAGCTAAAACCCATGACTGGCTATGCAAGAACTTCTACTGGGAGAACATGTGCCTTCTGATCCCTGATGTTCTTGCCTCCTGTCATTTGTGTCAACTTCAACGCCCTTGCCCTTCCCAACACCAATTCAAGCTCATCCCCCCTAAACATGCCTTTCACACTGTGAGTATTGATGCTGTTGGGCCTTTCCCTTGGTATAGGTCTGGGTGTCAATTTATCTTAGTTGCCATAGATCATTTTAGCAAATGGGTCAAAGCCAGAGCTACAAAATATATAACTGCTAAGACCACTGCTAATTTCTTGCTGCAAGATGTCTTCTACCAACATGGCTGCCCTCAAGTCCTGCTTTCTGACAATGGCACTAATTTTAATGCTCACCTTATCATGTCTATTGTCAAAGCTATAGGTACCCACTAATCTTTCTCTGCACCATATAACCCTTCAAATAATGGAACTGTTGAACAAGCCAATTCCTCCCTGGTGTCTATAATGAGGAAACTCACTCTCTCTGACACTTCCAATTAGAATATGTTCCTCCCTGCTGCCCACTTTGCTTACTGACTCAGTAGACACTAAGTAACTGGTCAGTCCCCTTTTGCCATGCTGTATGGGCGTGAAGCCGCCACTCCCTCAATCTTGGGACCCCTCTTGATTGAAGTTGATGTTTCTGCAAATCCTGAGGCCCATGTTAAAGACTTAACCAATTGTATCATTGACATCCAAGCTACTGCCTATTCTACTGCTTACAAGGTTAAAACCCTGGAACTCTTGCCCTCCAATGCTGCTAGAGCCCCCCCCTCTCCCTGAGTATCAGATAGGCAACCTGGTTCTCTACTACCAGAATTGTACAGGTGGTAGAGCTCATAAGCTAGATTTCCTCTGGGTTGGGCTCTGTGAAGTCATATTTAAGAAGGGTGTCGAGTATACTGTGAAATTGCTGTCCTCTGGGCGTCCTTTTGCCTGGGTTCATTCCAAATTCCTTTGCAAATATCAACTCCCTGTGTCTAATCTTGAGGGAGGAGATATCAGAAATTGCGTCATTAATGCTATTTTGATATGGTCTTTGAATAATGATAAATGCAAAGATTTGACCAGGTTTGCTTTTGAGTTTAGGAATTCCTTGCTTTCTGTAAATGGGTCTGGGTCAATATTCACCCATTCTGGATTACCATACCAGCCCTTGACTGATCCTGGTATGACTTCATCCCAACATGACCCCTTCTGCCACTCTGTCTACCTAATGAGTGATCATCAAACCTTGTCTACTATTTAAGTAAAATCATTTCTCCTAATAAAGACAAGTTTATCCACATTTGTGTTGGCTTTAATATTCTTCAAGCTTTTTTCTGTTCTTTTTGCCAAAAGGACTTTCACATCTTGTATTCCAGGAAATTAAGGTATGTGCCCTTAATTTTGCCCTAAAGGCTAATCCAAGGCTAGCTTCAAACCTCAAATCTTTTGTTATAAAGATTTCCCATCATGTCCTCCTGAATGTCGTCTCCAGGAGCCAAACACAACAGTGTTTCTTCACCGTAATGTCATTCAGCTTCTGGTAGTTTATGCATGGACACATCTCCCTATCATTTTTCCTACAAACAGCATGGGTGACAAGCAGGGGGCCTTTGACACTCAGATGAAACCCTTTTTTGTCATATCCTCCAGGTATGCTTTCAAGGCCACTTGTTTGCGGTGGTTACAGCTGTAGATGAGGCCGTGGTTTGGTTGGGTTCCTGGTAGCAGGTCTATGGCGTGATTGTAGATTGAATGGCTGGGTATTTTTATGTTTTCTTCTTCACTAAACACATGGTTTCATTTATGTAGGGGATAGGCAGTATCCCAACACTAGGTTCTATCTTTATGGTTAAGAGTTTGTTGGTAGGGGTTTGGCCATGGCTCATGCAAAAATAAACGGTGTCACAAGATTCAGGTTGGCCTAATGTGGCAGTTTGTTTGCAATAGTTCAGGATCAGGCCATGTTTGTTGGACCAGGAATTGCCCAGTATAAGGGGGTGGGGTAGTCCTATCAAGAGGATCAGGGACAACGGGTACACATTATGTCCAATTGTCAACAGGAGTTCTTGTTCACACTCATGGCCAGTGTCCAGAGAGCTGTTTCCCATGACTACTTTTAGGCTACGCTATGAAACTGTCAAGCCTAGTTCCTTTGCCAGGCTGGCATCAATGAAGCTTTCATCAGCTCCTGTATCAATAAAAGCTTCAATCTGGTGCTTGTTTCCCAATAGTTCTATGGTCACTTGAATGAATTTGTAAGACTGGGAAAAAGTGTTTATTTGCGCCAGTGAGATTGGGGCAGTGTTTTTATTTGGGCAGGCTCTGGTCAAGTGACTCGCTTCATGGCAATGAAAGCAGAGTCCTTCTCTATAGTGTCTCTGGAGTTCTTCAGGAGTCATCCCCGCTCTGTGGGGAGTGGAGGTTTGGGTTTGGGTTTGGGTTTGGCAGTGCTGGGCTGGGCTGGCGCTCTCTTGGTTCATGCTGAGACCCTTGCAGAGCGGAATTAGTTCATCAAGGCTGAGAGTGGGAGGTGATGTTTTAACAGGTTCTTCATGGCTTGGTTCACTCCCTTTTGGAAGATGATAACTGCTAGTTTGTCCTCAAGCTGGGTGTGGGTTTTCAGCTTGAGAAATTTTTCAATATACACTTGGATGGTTAAAGATCCTTGTTGGATTTTTAACAGAGAGTTCAGGGTGTAATATCTAGTGTTGCAATCTTTGCCAGTGGCCATCAATTCTGCTTCAAACTTGGCATAGTCCAAGCAGAATTCCACATCTTTTGCTGTGGCCTTTTCAACCCAGTCTAGGACATCTCCAGAGAGCATGAAGGCGACTTCAAGTACCTTCTCAGTGTCACTGATATAGGATGAGATGTTGGCTTGGAAGTGTAGATGAAGGACTGGCATAGCGCGTTGAGCTTCCTTGCGTGTAAGTTTTCTCATCTGGGGCATTTCCATCTTGGTAAGAAATTGGTTGCAATCACATTCTGGATCTGAGAGAAGGGAGTCTTGGACATGTCAGTGGCGGCAGTGTTGGGTTTCTTATGGCTGTTCAGGTTTGCATTCTTCCACATGGAAGATGTCAGGTTTTTGGTCATCTTAAGGATATAATAAGTGATTATCATAAACAAAAGCATACAGGATGCCCCAAAAAATAACAATATCTTAGGGCTCAGGGTACCAGGTTTAAAGTAGATTGCCATAATGTCAGGGATCCAGTCTTGGGCGTCCAGCCTGTTGGTTTCAGGGATCACTCAGGCCAGATTTTTTGAGGGTAAAGCCCACCACAAGAGAGGAGCTAACTTAAAAGGTAGGAGAAGGACTTTTCCACCCAGGATCATGGGCCAGCGGCCAGGATTATGGTGTCAATCATCCCTGTGAGAGTGATGTACACAATCCCAAACAGCTTGCCAGTATAATTGGTTGGGAGGTCAGGTGAGAAGGCAGGTATTGGCTTGGGGGTCACAGGTGGTTTCATGTGGAGTTTGTAGGAAGGCAGGTAGTTGAATTTGCCTCTAAACAACTCGGGTGTTGAGAATATTCAAGGGCCTTGACGGTTGTATCTAACTGCAGATTGCATGCGGGCCAAGGGATCTAGTTTTAGGATCTTTTCTGGGGTGTAATCCTTATATTCAGGTTTCATAGGGTAATCTGTGAAGTGGAAGGGACCAAAGAGGACGCATGTAGGACAGAAATCTGCGGGCAGAGAGGCAGAGGGGCAGAAGGACCAGAAGATATTTTACTGATTTGATAGATGGCAAGGATAAAATAAGTCAGTAGCTGTGTAAGCCAAAATAACATAATCTTTATTCAAAAATGATGATAAGTTTTGAGTGTGAGGTCCTTTGGTCTATATAGCATCCCACTTCCAAACTTAACATTTTCCATGGGGGTTTCTTCAGGGTATTGGAAAATGTGGGCCCAGGGGATCTGGGTGCTTGAGTTTAAAGGCGGCAAAATGGCGTCCAGGCTGGTAGTTCTTTAATTGGTCAAAAATCTCAAATTGACTACTTGATTATCTTGCTCTAGAGTTGTGGTCATGGGTTTGGGCCGCAGGCCTGTGCCTTCTCCTGGTGGTGACTCTTGATTGGCCGCTGGTGTAGCCTTCTAACTCATGAAGCTAATGGTTGGAATTTTGTTGCCTCCATTAGGTGCCTTGATTGTTCTCTTCTTTGGTGCAATATTCCTTTGGCTTGGCTTGCTTCACCATTTGGGCCATCATTCTTGGCTTCAGCTTGTGGGGGTTTGACCCCAGGAAATTGCAGGCAGGCAGCCCCTTGGTCCTCAGGGCCAGTGGCCTGCAGGGATTCAGGGTCAGGGTTTGAATCCTGCCCTTGGGCCTGGGTTTCAAGGGGGAAAGAATTGTCAATCCTGACACCAACTTCAATCAAGAGCAGAGTACCACACCACAGCAGGAGACTCAGAAGCTCCTGATCACTACTGCCTGCCTGATACTATATTTGACACAGTGCATTTTACTGAGTATCCTCCCAACTCAAACCAACAATGATGGACCTTGTAAGACTTACTGTGATACACCAGACTAAAAATCTTGCAAAGATTCATATCACTTAGTCTACAATGACAATAATATTGTAAATTTAAATTTCCTAGGGATTTTAATTAGTCTAGTGAATGATAGCTCACATATTGATCCCTGTGAAATTATTTGCTTGTGATTTTGATTTGTAGAGTTTTTTTACCCAAATACATATCAACATCAATATATGAACCTTCTGTATTCTTATCAGCCTCTTTTCACTTAAAGTATCTTTACTTAGGCTACTAGGATCAAACCTTTGAGTATAAAATTGAATGCACTTTTTTCAATGAAACAAGTTTATTTTTGCTCATTAATTTTGATATTGAATCTTCTGTGCTCATCTTCTATTTGCTAGGAAGATATATATTACACATAATTAAATCAAACAGCTTAAAAACAGAACCTCACGTCTTACATATCTAATGATTTTACAAAGTTCATTATTGTGTAAAATAATAAAGCGCAACTCAACAAAATGATGCTCACCACAGGGGTCACAAGCCCTGCTTTCCCATCTTTTGACACCACATGCATTGGTCCTGCCTGCCCTCCTTCTGCTAGCAGTACCTTGTCTACTATCTCTAGTCCTTCTCTGAAAGAGACATCTTGACCCACCTGCTATCTTATCTGCTGTGGTTGTCTCATCTCAGCCACATATATCACCTATTATCATGAAAACACCTATCTTTGAACAAGTGCAAGAAACTGCCCTTGTGTTGGTTCAAGGTGGGCGTTTTTCAAGTGACATTGGTTCCAAACTCAAGCCTGTGGTTGAGGGCCCTGAGTACTGTTTTATGATAGTTGGCCAAGGATTAGCCCAGTTCCATACTGTTGAGGATCTGGATGTACAAGTATTTTAGCTACTGCCAGCCCACTTAACATCCAGCCATTGCCCAATTTGGCGCCCTTTCAATATACAGTTCAACATGCCGTAAATGGCAACAAACCAATATCACATGACTGTCCAGGTATTCAGCAACTTGAACCCATCCTGCACATGACCAACACCTAGGTTTGATCTAACTAAAATCTCTGCCACAGCTAAAGCTAAATAAGCCTAAAGTATTATTCAATAAAATATACTTTTTCTCTTCTTACTTTCATATTCAAAGCTTCCACAAAGGCGCTCCTTATCACTGATAGCAGCTATGGTTTTTGATCACGCCAATGAAAAGGAAAATGACTGAACAGAACCTGCCCACCTTCGCTCATGTACTAGACCAGGCCACATCCCAGGATACCTGAAAACGTACTTCTGCACCCACAACATTGACAAAGACATACCTAGTGGATGCACTGTATTCAAAGAACTGGTCATGCCCAAAGCATGCGCCAAGATAATTCAATACAGTTACTCTCTCCAACCACAAACAAACACACAACTGCCTATCATAGACAAAGTTACCAACACCAAGTACATTGTTATCAACAAGTTCTTTGGTAAAAACAAAGAAAACATCATCAATTGGCTAGACCACTCAGCCACCAAGCTCTGTGCCAGCCGCATCCCATGAAAAATGGGCCCAGGAAGCCAGCAAGCGCCTGTACAAGGCCACAGCTAACTGGTTCACCACCTGGGTTGGCTCACAAATTGACAACCAGCTTAACAACTGGGAAGAGTTCAAAGCCAACATCACCCACAACTTCTGCGTGACCAAATTCCTCCAAGAGATTGTAATACAGCTTAGCAATCTTCTTCAGAAGACCACCATTACAGCTTACACTAATGAATTTGAAGAGATACACCACAAAATTCAAAACCCAGCACAAGCTGACAAGGTACACACTAGAGCCTCATTCATCAATAGAATGAAACCTTCTGTTGCTGCCCTCATCCGCACAGAGGATAACACCTCCATGCCCGCACTCATTGCAGAAGCCAAGCGCACAGAAAAACGCGCAAACATGGAATATGCTGCATGTAACAGCAACCACACCTCAAACGGCAATGGCAGAGACAACTCTAATGGCAAAAAGCGCCAAAACACCAATCATAGCAATGGCAACTCCAATTGCAACAATGACAACCACAGCCAAAACCCAAACCACTCCTGTCCCAATAAAGAGGACACCGCTGAAGTTAATAACGCTGAAACAGCAACCTGCTATGAATTTGACCCCACATTCTCTGACCTCAAAGGTCTCAAAACAGAAGAAAAGAAGAAAGAGGAGGAGAAACAGGCTTAAGTACCCCTGTCTCCCCCCAAACCAACAAGAAATTGTACCAAGGCATAAACTTTGCTGCTTGCATCCCACGTGTCCCATAATCCTCCATTTTTATGAACGTAAAAATTAAAGATCACTCACAACTTCTTGTCTACCCATGAATTTATAAATTTAATACACATAAAATTCTATTTGACTCTGGTTCACAACACACCATGATTAGAAAACCATTTTTAACCAAATACAAGATATCAGTTGTCAAATCCAACTTCAAATACACCAGAATGGCAGACAAATCAAAGGTTTTACTTGAAGGCAAATTCAACTTCCTTCAGAATTGACCTCCAAGACATCCAAATGTCCACCAAAGGACTTGTCATGAACCACATAAACTAAAACATTGTAGCAGGCATGAACTGGTTTACCCAAGTGAACCCCAGCATATGTTGGAAACAAAAACCATGATCCTCAAATGCAACAGAGTCAATTTTAATATCCTCAAAGAACCTAGCAACCTCATCCTAAGAGACACAGTATTTGTCCAAGTCATAAATCAAGACACCTCAGAACGTTTAACCAAAGACAGTACCCTCCACATAATGAGGTACACTGAGTTTAATAACATACAAACACAGAAAATCCAAAGCTCAGAACTTGTACCACCCCTAAACAAGTACGCTCATGTATTTAAAAAAGAACTCAGAGTTATTTCATGAGCAGAAGGTCAAGCATGACATTGACCTATGCAAAACCATGCCTAAACCAGCACCTCTCTACAGACTCTTTCCCATGGAGACCCAAACACTCAAGAACCATTTTGAGGACAATCTAGCCAAAGGATTCATTCACCCATCTGAATCCCTGTGGGGGGCAGCGGTTTTCTTTGTAAAGAAGAAGCAAGTATCTCTTTGTCTAGTTACTGGCTACAGAGCACTAAACACAAGTACAGTAAAAATAAATACCCCCTTCTGCTCATAGAAGACCTATTTGCAAGACTCTCTGGAGCAAAAAAATTTCAAAGATTGACCTCACATCTGGTTATAATCAAGTTGAAGTAAAAGAGAAAGACATACCAAAGACTGTGTTCTGTATGCAATTTGGATTGTTTGGATTAAAGTAATGAACTTTAGGATGACAAATGCCCCCACGGCATTTGTCACCATGATGAACCAGGCGCTAAACACACTCAAATACATTATGTTACCTCAACAACATCATCATATTTTCAAAAACAAAAGAGGAATACCTCATGCATGTCTGTGAGACACTCAATCAACTTGCAAAGCACAAAATTTATGCCAAGCCTAGTAAGTGCCAATTTATGGAAAAGAAACTCTTGTTCTTGGGCCACATTGTCTCCAACAGTGACATCAAAGCAGACCCAGATAAAATTAAAACCATAAATAACATGCAACACCCTACCTCAGTTAAACAAGTAAGATGCTTTCTTGGAATGATAGCTTACCTAAGGAAATATATCAAAGACTGCGTAAAGCTCACTGCACCAATCAATGACCTAACCAAAGGTAATGCCAAAAAGAAATCCATCTGGACACCAGAATGCAACAAGAATTTTCAATTATTAAAACAAGCTTTGATTGAAGCACCAATCTTGAAATACCCTAATAATAATGGGTGCTACAAGCTTGAGTCAGATGCCAGTGACACCACCTTTGGCGCAGTCCTGCGCATCCGCCAGCCAGGACAGCAAGGCTTCCTGCCAGTATGTTATAAAAGCATAAAACTGACTAACACTGAGCAGAGATACCCAATACACGATAAGAAATTGCTAGCAATATATCACACATGCAAGAAATGAAGATGTTACTTAGAAGGACATTTAAACGTCTGAGTACTAACTGACCATAAATCCTTAATCTATTTCAAAACTCAGAACACACTCGCACGGCAGTAAGCCAAATGGATGTCCTTACTGGAACAGCTTAATTTGAACATCCAGTACAAAAAGAAGGCAGAGCTGGTCACGGCTGATGCTCTCTCTAGACTATGTCAGCCTAGAGAGGATCACCCTGACCACCTGGACCCTGACTGGCCTAACCTGTACAACACTGTGTACAAAACAAAAGGAAAAATCCCTCCACACATCAACTAACCCATGATACACTAGTAAGGAATGAAAAATATTTTCATGTATCAAATGGCACTGTATACCAAATCATTAAAGACAAAAATGTCCTGTACATCCCACTTGCACAAAGAGTTGACATCATATTAAGACATCACTGCCTACTAGGACATACAAAGGCTAACAACCTGTACCTCACATTAAAAGAGATAGTATGGTGACCCAACCTCAAACAAAAAATCATTGATGTACTAAAGAATCTGCACGGTATGTGAGAAACACTCAAGCACCAAAGCATCACAGCCAACAGTTAACCCAGTACCTGACCCTGAACCATTCAAGGTCTGGGGACTGGATGTAGTGGGACCCTTCCCAGAAACTAAGACAAAGCAATATTTTCTAATTGTAGCCATTGACTTTGCCACAAGCTGGCTTATCTGCTGGGCAACAAAGGATCACAAAGCAGAAACAATAAACCAATTCATTAACAAGGCAATCATAGCTGACTACAGTATTTCATACTACATCATAACTGATGGAGCAACAGAGTTATCAGGTCATGTAGTAAACAACAATTTAAAATCCAAAAACATCAAACATTCCACAATCTTGTCCTACAGGCCACAAGCCAACAGCAGAGTTGAACGCCTAAACAGCAGCCTTATCAGAACCCTCAAGAAAATAATGGATGGCAAAGCCAAAGACACATGGCCACTATAAATGAAACATGCATTATTAATATCCCAGGTCTGTACCAATCAAGGGACAAGCTACTCACCGTTTGAACTAACATACAGGTACAAACCAGAGATAGTTACCTGCAACAAACAACCATACATAAAGATCCCCTGGGAAAACCTCTCACAGTGAAACAAGCACCAATGCTATAACACATACGCCTCAAAGCTAAAATAGAAGAAACAAAAAGGCTCAAAACACAAAAAGTAACCTCTACAGAGGACCACTCCTCATCAACTCCCCCGTCTGGGTCCTGGCTGGGAACAGAAAAAAGCTAGACTCAGTACACAGAGGACCAGGAAGAATCATCAGATACCAACCAGACAGGAACACATACCTGGTTAAGTTCCAGGGCGCCAAAGAGCCCATCACCAAGAAGTACCACAGATTCTGCCTCCGCCTTAGCAAAGAAGTACACTTGACCCAGTTGGTACCAACTAGCAAACAACTCCAGGAACATCAGGCGGCCACTGTCAAGACAAAGTCCCCTCCTGAAGTACCAGAGTAATCCCTTTAGGGAGGGGTGTGTCAAGAATCTGGATGTACAAGTATTCTGGCTACCGCCAGCTCACTTGACATCCAGTCATTGCCCAACTTGGCGCCCTTCCAATATACAGTTCAACATGCCAGAAATGGCAACAAACCAATATCACATGACTGTCCAGGTATCCAGCAACTTGAACCCATCCTGCACATGACCAACCTCTAGGTTTGATCTAACTAAAATCTCTGCCACAGCTAAAGCTATATAAGCCTAAAGTATTATCCAATAAAATATATTTCTTCTCTTCTTAATTCCATATTCAAAGCTTCTCCAAAGGCGCTCTTTATCAATACCTTGTCTCTGCTGGCTACAGAAAACCTCCTCCAACATTTTGTTTTTAACCTGCACTAGTTTACTTGCAATTGTCCTGGGTTCACATTTCTTTCAGATAAATGAAATGCTGACTGCCTCCTGCAATAACTACAATCAGTTTTTAGCCTTTCAACAATGGGCCCACAACTTCCTCTCATTGTTGTCATCTAATCAGTTTGACTCACTTCTGGCCCAGAAGCATCTACAATCAACAGTAGACACTATGCATACCTCTTTTTCTAACTACATACATGACCATCTTCAAGCTTACAAAGGTGCTCAGGCTTCTTGGCAAGAATTTATTGAAGCTAGTCTTCCTTCACAAAGAACTGGTTTAGGTAATTTTATCTAACAGCTTAATTAATTTTGAATCACTTTAATGAACATATGGGTTATTGAAAGCCTTTTTAACTTCTCTTGCCTCTTCAGTCAAGAAAGCTACTTAAACTGCCCAATAAGAATGATTGGCTGAGTTTCAGAACCTCAGAGGCTACATTGAGAACATTTTAAGTCTGAGAATTGTAAGCCACTTACTACTCCTGCTGGTGATCCTAACTCCAAACTTTAGGAGATCAGGGAGGCAATTCACAAACTCAGGGCTACAATCAGATAACAGGCTGCTGCTGCTGCCTTAGCCTCTCCTCTGCTTACATCTGATTCACAGGTAACAGTGCTGACTAGGCAAATGATAGGGCTCAGAGCAGAAGTCAAAGTATTGTGAGCTATCATGACATCATCTAGTATCACAAATGACAATTCAATACTTGTATTGAAAACCCAAGAGTCAAACCCCAACCCTCAGAAAACACCTTGCACCAACCAGGACAGAGAAGAACCTGCCAGACTGCCAGCGGCCAAGACTGAAATTTGATGTCTGCATTGAAAACCCCAAAATTGAACCCCGGTCCTCTGAAGGCAGATTGAGCCCCCCAGGATGGCCAAGGACCCGCCGACCTGTTAAGTCACAGACTCAAGTTGTTAAATCACTCCACAACCTGCCGGCCTACTACAGAGGATTCCCTGAATTGTTGCCAGACTGCCACCAAACCAGTGCCACTGAAGACTCATACCTATGCAGGAGACGTGGTCTGCCTAAAGCGGGTTGGGAAAAGACCTACTACTAGCCCTGCCAACAAGTATCAGCTGTTGTCAGTCTCCAGCCCAGAAAGAGTATTGCAATTGGCCAGCTCAGGTGATATAGCAAATATCAGCAGCAAAACAAAGCATTGCCACTTCTGTTTCCCAGAGCCAGCCCAACAGGAACCGCCAAACTGGTGTCACTGAGGACCCAGACCTATGCAAAAGTTGTGACTTGGACAAGACCCACTACTAGCCCTGCCAATAAGCACCAACTGCTGTCAGTCCCCAGTCCAGAAAGGGTAATGCAATTAGCTAGCTCAGGTGACATGATGAACAGCAGTGGCAGAATTAAGCATTGCCACTTCTGTTTGTCAGAGCAAACCCAACCAGGACCTGCTGCCCTCAAGACCCTAAGCCAAGATCCATGTCCTGCCAGTGAATTATACCAGAACTGAAGTCCGCAAAAAGTGAAGTAGCCACATCATCTGGTATAAGAACTCTGGCAATATAAGGATGACCCTATTGTCATTTTTGATAATAAAGTTTATGAACCTTTGGCTTGATCAAATTCTACTTTATCTAGTTTTAGTGATTTTTCATCTCAACTTGGGTCAAGTAGACAACCAGGCAACTGCCCCCTCTGGAGAACAACCTGCTTATCCTACCCAGGCACTATACTGTCCCCCAGGAGCCTCCTTTGAACCTGTGCATTTTACCAAATACCCGCTCAACCTGGCCTATGCGGAGTTTGACTTGGAGACAATCCTTATTGCTAACCCCTTGGCAAGGACTAAAGAGACCAAATACATAGGAGATGAAGGAAAGTGGTACAAGGTGCTGCCCCTATTGTTCAAAGACAAGTACAATTACCTGCCTGCATACTTCATCCCCATGACTCCACCCTTAACCCCAAGACTGGACCACCCAATGGAACCTACAGCCGCAGCAGAGACCATGTCCACTCAACTGTTTGGAGTACTCTACATTACTTTGATAGGATTGGTGGACTCTATGGTGCTCAACTCTGGGACCTGTTCTTTACTTGGGCAATCTGTATCCTATATTATCAATTTAGCACCCATTTTATGGTGGGCTTTACCCGCCGGCTCAGCCTCACCCTGTCCTGAGTCGCCTAATGCTTCTACCTATGCCTGGCTTCCTGACATCTAGTGCCACCCCTTCTCTTGTCAAAAACAAAGACTGTTGCCCTGAAAACAAAGAAAAGCCTCAGATTAAGTGTGAACCCCTTATTTTCAACTTAAACCAAGACATTCATGAAATTTTCCACAATTACAAAACCCTTGATTCTGATCTACAAGAGATGAGAGAGCTTTCCAAGAGCATGAATGAATGTTTTTCTCCCCTTATTGTACAGGTGCAAGTGTTGTCTTTATAACTTGCTAGAGTTCAAGCCACTGCAACTGTACAGCAAATACAAATATATGACACTCTTTGGGTAGCTACTTCTATTAGAGGAACAGTAGATTCAGCAAACAACCCCTCTCACTACTTTAGAAGAGAGTGAACATCAGCTATAGACTCTCCAGCCTCTCATCAAGAGTGAAGCTGAGTTCACCTCCAAGATCCTTGTCCTTAACTCCAACTCTCAAGACAGTTTCAATGAGTCTGTTATACTAGCATTGATTCTAGCTATAAATTGCCTATCAAGCAGGTATTTGATTTAAAAATCTCAACCATTGCTTCCTTTCTCTTTATCTACAAGACAGTTATGTGTTGAGCACCTGGTAAACTAAAACAGTAACATATTCTGATGTATCTCTATTTTACATGCCAAGAAGAGGTAGTTTTTGAACTAGTTAACATCATCACTTAGGTCCAGATAAAAAAATATGCTGATTGAGGAGTTTGTAGGAGACTTGAGCTTGAAAGTCAAAAAAGACGCCTTTATGCATGTTTCTTTCAAGCCCAAAGAAACTCTTGCTTATTTTGCCAATTGTTTCTACATAAAGGGCCAGCAGCTAATCACTAGCCAATAGCTCACTGTGAAAGAGGCTAATATCACCTGCACTAATTCCTTTAAAATTAATTAACTCCTGTTTGCACTTTAAGTCTTGTAAGCCAATGCTGTCTTTGATGAAGAGAATCAAGACCCTCTTACAAGACATGCATCTGACACATACTAGTCCTGTGGTTAGAGAGGTACACTCTAACTCCACTATTCAAGATAACTGACATTTCTGTATTATGACTCTTGACAATAATGGGCAATTTAAACACCAAGGAGGCCATAATTGCGGAATTGTAAGACATCATTCTTGAGTCTGTACTAACTCAAAGGTGAAGGGTGTGGATCCTAGAAGCCAGTTGGAAAAAGCCCAGTCAAATTGGAGGCAGGAAGCTCTCTGTTGACTATCTTTCTTGGTCTTTTCTTATTGATGCTCTCTCCACACCCCTTACTGCACCTGGCTCTACATTCTTGCCCACCACATTTTCTGTCTTGAATTTTTTCTATGACCTGCCTAGTGACTCTGATTCTGATGAATATAAAGGCAACAAACTTGGTGGCTATGAGTACACAGTACTGGCTGTCCCTGAGACCATCTCTATGCCTTACAAGTTACGTTCAGGAAAAACAACTACCACCAAGGTAGTACCTTGCTCCTTGGCTGCTCAAGAGATAGTTGCTTGCCCTTACCTTGCTCAAGTCAGCTGGGCACTAGTGTGAGTTGAGTTTTCTGCTGAAGCTGATGAGTTGGCTAAAGCTATATTTCAGAATGTGCAGGTCCCCTTACCTTTGCAAGTCATGTACAAGAAGATCCCAGCCCTCCGCTATACTTTAAAAAATGGAGGAAAGAGCTGGCCACCTCAAAAAAGGTTCTAGCTATCCTGCCTCTCTTTGGAAAAAATATTGCTAGATTGAAAGTAGCTGTTCAAAAAATTATATTAAGGCCATACTAGACACAGGATCCTCCCGTTAATGTGGTCTCATCCAAACTCATGAAAAAGCTCAAGCTTGCCCCAGATCTCACCTACAACCAGTCTTATGATAGGGCAGGAAGATATTCTGTCAATATTTTTTTCTGTCAACTGATTTTCAGTCAGATTTGATCCAGATATAATTTTCTTCATGTATAATTTTTTTAACTTTACAATAAATTAAAAATTTAAAAATAACCTATTTACTAATAAAAGCTATGCTTTACACATAATTATTTTAAATTGTTTTGTATTTAAGAGGCTTAATTTTAAATTTTTACTTTTTAAAAAACTAATTAACTTAAATTTCACTGCCAGATTATAAAATAAAAACATTAAAAGAGTTAAATAATGATTTTTATAGAATATGTTTTATTTTTTATTGTTATAAAGTAAAAATATTTATATATGAAGAAAATTATATCTGTATCAAATTTGACTGAAAATCTGTTGACAGAAAAAAATTGACAGAATATCTTCCTGCCCTCTTGTGGTACAGCTGGGTTGTCAATTGCTTACATCATTGAAGCATACTCTGCTCTTTCCCTTTGCTTTGAAAAACTGCTTTTATTCTCTCCTTGTTAGTCTTAGAGAATGAGAGCTATGTCATACTGATTGATACCCAGTTCCTCTGAGAGTATAATGACATTATTAACCTCAAGAAAAATTATTATCTCTCTTGAATTATAATATGCTCATTATATTCAAAGATTTTGTTTGCCTCTCAGAAATGTGATTGAAGACTTGCGTGCTGGAATATCCTACAGGAATCTTCTCTTTGAAAGTTAGAGTGTTCTCTTCTAACCTCAAGTTCCCATTATTATCTTTTCCTGAAAAAGAAGGAGCCTCTTTATTGGCTTCTCACTCCTTTTTTATCTCTCCTAGATTACAGGTGATAGTAGATTATCAGGTCTCATGAATTGCCTGTCAAGACATTTATGGAATTGTATGCCTCTGAGTCTTTAGAACAAAATAAACCCTGCTTATGTCCTAGGATCCTGGATGTCACTTACAAAAAACCTGTTCAGCTGCTACTAGCTAACTTGACTACTGCTTTAATACAAGCTACCAAGGGGAAGATACTTGGGCACGGCTGGCTTTTGAGTGCATCAGTTGTTCATTTTCTCCATCCTTTTGGGACGTTTGGTAACCTTGCCTTGCCAGAAGTTGAGCCGCAAGTCTTATCTCTCTTTTCTGCTCAAGACTTCCCGCAACTGACCTCAGTCCAGTAATATGAGGTATTAAAGCTTCTGGATCACTTTTTAGACATCTTTGCACAAGGCATCAACAATTATGAATTAGCCAAAGGGATCATACATCAAATTGATACAGGCAGCACTTCTCCATTTAGAGCAAACCTCTATTGCTGTAGCAGAGGTGAGGACACTCAGGTCTCTAACAAGTTAAAACAACCTTTGGATGCCGGATTACTAGCCCCCTCTCAAAGCCTCTGGGCTTTTCTGCTGGTTATCCTGAAGAAAAAATGGTGAACATCATATTGTGATGGATTACAGGTGTCTCGACTCTCTTAATAAGAAGGATTCTTATCTTCTGCCTCAAATTGATGATGCTCTACATCAATTAGGAGTTTAAATTTTATCTCTGCTATAAATCTTACTTCAGGATATTGGAAAGTAGATCTGTCTCCCTCAGATAGAGAAAAAGCTGCTTTAATCACCTCCAAAAGTTTTGAGCCCACTCACATTTCTCAAGAATTGTGTAACTCACCTGCTACTTTTCAGTGAACTATGAACTATATTTTCCACAATTTAAAGCTGTTCTGTGTGCTGGTGTACTTGGATAAAATCATTGTCTTTAGTGTCACCTTTGCTGAACACTTAGATCACCTGAAAGCTGTATTCCTCAAGACACAAAAAACTGGCCTTAAACTCAAGCCATCTAAATGTTCCTTCTTCAAAGAATGTCTGGAGTTTCTGGGACATGAGGTTACACAAACAGGGATTTGACTCATGAAAAATAAGATGGATGCTATCAACAACATTTTATCATCTACCAATCTTTGAGAAGTACAAGTCTTTCTAGGGATGATGGGATACTATTGTTAGTTCATTCATAATTTTGCTCAGATCAGTGAGCCGTCAGTCCAGCTACTTAGAGATGTATGTTTTGAGTGGATTAAGAGTCAACAACAATCATTTGATACCTTGAAATAGAAGCCCAAGGAAGCTCTAATCCTAGTGTACTCTGATTATGACAAATAGTTTATCCTGTACACCTGTGCTAGCAGGGTTGCAGTGGGAGCCATCTTGGCGCAACTAGGCAATAAAGAGATAGATCACCCTGTGGCCTACTCTTTTCACATCCTTAACAAACATGAAAATAAATTAGTGTTACCAAAAAAGAGTGTCTGGCTGTGTTACATGCAGTTAAGCAATTTTGACACTACATCTATGACACACACTTTACAGTGATCACTGATCACTCCTCTTTTTATTGGCTTCAGTAGCTAAAGAAACTTAAAAGACAGCTGGCATGCTGAGCCTTACTTCTACAAGGCTATGATTTCAATGTGGTTTATTGCCCTGGTATTCAGCACCAAAACACTGATAATAGGTCCTGAATACCTATTCTAGCTCTGCATTTTGCTGAGGCCAATTAATTGTATGAGCTCATAGGCTATCCTACTGTATGAAAGTCTGAACCTAAATATACTTGCCTGGCTTTACAGAATTTATCTGTAGATACTTTAGTTAGGAATAATCAACTGTTCAGGAAAGTTGGGTCCCTACATCTACCATACATCTGTCCAAGCTAGCAAGTATTGGTTGTGTTACAAGCTTATCTAGACACTGTGCATGGTGAGATATCCAAGACTTATGATTGGCTGGTCAAACACTACTACTAGAAAAATATGCAAATTTTAGCCCCTGATGTTCTGGCCTCCTAACATGAATGTCAATTACAGTGCCCTTGCTCCAATCAGCACATGTTTTAATAATGTTACCCAAACACACCTTTCACACTGTCAGAGTGAATGCTGTGGGTTCTCTTTCTTGCTTTTGTTATGAATGTTAGTTTATCCTTGTTGCAGTATACCACTTTAGTAAACAGGTAGAGGCTAGGGCTATCAAGAGCATTACAGCAAAAACCACAGCCACGTTTTTACTTCAAGATGTGTTCTATTGCCATAGCTGTCCTCAGGTGCTTTTTTTGATGATGGGACAAATTTCATTACTTGATTGGTGACTTCCTCGATAGAAGCCATGGGTACCCATCAATTCTTTTCTGCACTTTATAATCTGTCTATCAATGATACTGTAGAGCGTACTAATTTCACTCTAGTCTCTATCATGCACAAGTTAACTCACTCAGATGTTTCTAATTGGGATTTATACCTGTCAGCTGCTTTTTTTGCTTTTTGCCTAAGTAAGCATTGTACTACTGGGTTCTCCCTCTTTGCAACTTTGTATGAGCGGGAAGCCACTACCCCCTCAACCTTGGGACATACATTTATTGAGCTAGATGCTGTGTTTGATCCTGAACAGCAAGTCAGAGGGTTAGTCAATAAGGTCATAGACATCCAAACAACTGTCTATACCTCAGCTTATAAGACTAAGTCTTTGAAACTGTTACCTTCTAATGCATCATGTGCCCCTGTTCCTGAGTTCAACATTAGAGACCAAGCCTCTATTATCAACATCAAATATGTGGCCGTGCTCATAAGTAGACTGTCTCTGGGTTGGTCTCATGACTGAGATCTTTAAGAGAGGTCCTGCATACACTGTGAAAAAAATTCTTCTAATCATCCCTTTTCTTGGGTTCATGCTAAGTTTTTTGTGCCTATCATCCTCCTGAGTCCAATCTTGAGGCAAGATCTGTCATAAATTTGAATTCACTGGGTGTTTTTGATTGGCCTAGTGAATAATATTTGCCAATTTACTTCTGCAAAAGCCTATGCTTTTGCTTTTAACCTGTAAAATTTTCTTTACCCAAATACAGTTAACATCTATATCTGAACCTTCCAGATCCTTACCAGCCTCTTTTCACTTGGAGTATCTTCACTTAGGCCACTAGGATCAAACCTTAGGGTATAAAATTGAATGCTCTTTTTTTAATAAAATAAGTTCATTTTTGCTCATTGATTTGACACTGAATTTTCAGTTCTCATCTTACATTCTGTTGTAACTGTGCTGTTTTAGCAGAGTTACAAGGGGGAAAATATTTAGAAACTAGATAATATTCTTTATTGAAAGATAAGTATTATATAGTCATTGTGAATTGTGGATAGTAGGAACATGATAGTGTTGATCACACTGTGGGATGTTGAAGGGGGTGACTTGATCCTTGTAATGAGTCAAGTGCCAAAACAAGCTACCTACCGGAAAGGATCAGCTTCTGTTCATGTTATTGTATTTGGAAATCTGAGTCGCCTTCCTAACTTGGCTTTGGGTGACTGGATAATTGGATTGCAGGTCACAAACCTGCTTACTCAGAACCTTGCTGGCGGGTTGAGCCTGCTGCTTTGACACCCCCCAGCTGAAGGTCGGCCTCCTCTGGGGGCAGGTTGTCAGGAGCCCGGGCGCCATACTGAACTAGCTGCTGTTTGGTGGCAGGTAATACAGTCTCTTGTTGCTTTTGTCTTACTTTGCAGGGCCTGAGGCAATAATGGTGGAGGACTTTGTCCTGTTTTTGTTTTCCAAGTCCTTGCATGAGGTAAGTGTTGTTTTTGTTTACCTTTAGGATGATGGCAGGGCCAACTTTTTCTGGCTGTAATTTACTTTTGTTGGTATTCATGACCCAAACCTTGTCATCAATCTTGTGTCAACTAGCTGATGTGTGGGAATATACAGGATGGTTGTTCCGTTGGACATTTTTTGATATAGGGTTCCATATACATCTGCAAATAAGTGCTTGTTCTTAATGATGGTTTCTTTTGTTATGTCTGTGGTACCAGGGGGGAAGCCTTTGTCCTTTGTCTGGAGCACCAGGAGAGGCCAGTCTGGGCTAAGCCCATTCTTGCCTCTCATGGCTCTGATGTATAGGCGTCAAAGCACGTCTGCCATGGCAAGCTCTGGGCTAGGCTTATATTGTATGAGCATATTGAACCTCTCCAGAAGCTCCATCCAGCAGGCTTGACAGCGGGATAAGTTTGCTTGGGTTTTGAAGTAGATAAGCAATTTGTGGTCTGTCAAGGCCGTGATCTCCTCTTGTTGTTCTAGATAGCAACGTTATTTGACCAGGCAGTGCACAATTGCCAACAACTCTTTGTCATGTATAGGGTATTGGCACTTGCCATCTGTCAATTTGCGTGATTCATAGGCCACGGGCAGGAAGTTGCTGCTGTTATTTTTTATTTGTAGTACTCTCCCAATGGATGTGTCCAAGGCGTCTGTTTCCATTTGGTATTCTCCATCATGTTTAGGGTATTGTAGGATGGGTACTGTGGTGAGTTTCTCTTTGAGGCATCTGAAGCAAAGGTCATGTTGGGGGTCCATACAAACTTGGATTTGGCGCCAGTTATGGTGGACAGGGGTGCAGTCAGGACGCCGCAGTTGGGTATGAATTGTCGTACGTAGGCAATCATTCCCAAGAACGTGTGGAGTTCTGACTTGTCCTTTGGGGGTGGCATTTTGCAAATGGCCTAGACTTTCTGGCTGTCAGGTTTAATGCCATCTTTTGAAACTATGTGTCCCAAGAAGGGCAGCTGTTTGAGGAAGAATTGGCATTTGGAGGGCTTGGCTAGCAGCTTATGTTGCGCCAGGGTGGCAAAGACTGCCTTCAGGTCTTTGTGATGTTGTTCTACCAAGGGACTGTAGACAATGATGTCATCCAGGTATACCAGGGCATGCTTGCCAATGTGGGGGGCAAACACCTTGTTCATGAAGGTCACAAAGGTTGACAGGGCGTTTGTCATACCAAAGTTGAGTACCACATACTTGTATGAACTGTATTTAGTGTGGAAGGCTGTTTTGGGAATGTCTTCTTCCTTGATACAGATTTGGTTATAGCCTGCAGTCAGGTCAATCTTGGAGAAGACAGTGGCGCCACCCAAGGCATCAAAAAGGTCATCAATGAGTGATAGTGGGTAACAATTCTTGATAGTAACTTTATTTTGGGCTTGATAATCTGTGACTAGGCGCAGGATACCATCTTTCTTTGCTACAAAGAATACGGCAGCATCAAAAAAAGACTGTGAGAGGCGGATAAGTCCTTTCTCCAATGCCTCCTTGAAGTAAGCACATAGGGCATTGTCCTCATTTGGGATGAGGCAATAGATGGGTTGCGCCTTAGGTACAGCTCCTTTGAGTTGGATGAAGTGTTGAATGTGTTTCTCTGGCGGTAACCCAGGTAGAGCCTCTTTGAAGATTTCTGGGTGACAGGCTACAATTTCATGATCCTGAGGGATGATGGTGTCCTGGTGATCTTTGAAATGTATGATCTTGTACTGGCAGGAGCCCCAGTCAATTGTCTTGAGGTTTTCCTGTTTGTCCAAGGTCTCTGTGATACGTACAAAGACATGGTTGCGCAGAAGTTGGTCTACTGAGTTAGGGTAGATCTGATGATTGATGCCTTCACATTTGATGGTCAGTACAAAGGTTGCCCAGTCTACATGGGGGTTGTTCTTTTGCATCCAGTCCAGTCCTAGTACAATGTCAAACTTGGGAAAGTCAATGACAGGACCCTGGATGGTGGAGTGTAGGTTCTCTAGCATGACAGAGAAGGGGGCAGCTTCCTGTGTCATGGCAATGTGATGTTCATCAGCTAAAACCATGTCTTTAATCTGAAAAGGATTAGTGGCTAACTTGAACTTGTCCACAAAGCTACTGTTGACTAGGGTTCAATCTGTGCCTGAGTCCAGAAGTGCTGACCCTGTGTAACTGCAAAAGCAGAAAGGATAAGACATCAGTTTATTTGGATGTCTGGCAATGGTGTAAAGTACCAGGTCTTCTGAGGGTACTTGGATCATTGGGCATTGGTCCACGTCCTTGGATCAGTACTCATTGTTAGGCAAGTCAGGAATTGTGCAGAAAGAGCTTGGCTTGCTTAGTGCTCTCACCTGGCTTTTCCCTTGTCTTGGTTATCTTGTGTGGCAGTGATATAAAAATGGCTTCAGTTTGACTGGTTGTTATTTCCATTCCCATGTCTATTTGAACCTGCGGGTTTGTGGTTTGAGTTGATGTTGTTGTTTTCAGGGAGTGGTTGGTTGGAACACCCAGCTAGGTGAGAATCTTTTGGCTGCTCTCTTTTTCCCGTTTGTGCCTTGTGGAGAGTGTTGAATGTTTGTTCTGCTTTCTCTGCCTCGCAATATAGACTTTGCAAGTTGGTTACTTGGTCCAGGTTCACATGTCTCATTACATGTGACTTGAGCACGTTGTAGTACATGAGGTGAGTAGCTGGAGTGTCAAAAGCCATATCAGAGGGGGCACGTAGTTGGAGCTCCTTGTAAGTGTGGATGAGCTCCTTCACTATGCCAGTCTGGGTCAAGTTCTTTACTTGGCAGATGATCATGAGTGTGGTGTCCTTCAGCACAAATCTTGCCAAGAAGTCTTGCTTAAAGGTGTCCCAATTCTTCTCGGTGTGCTCTTTGTGCCACTTGGTGCACCAGGTACCAGTGTCATGAGTCAATCAGATGAAGATTTCTGCAATCCAAAACCGTTGTGGGCATTCCATTTGGGCCAGCTTGCTTTGGGCAGACTGGATTCATGCCGCAGTGTTGTTGTTGTTGTTGGCTCCTGCAAAAGGTTCCAAGGCAGCGCTCTGAAGCCTCTGAGCTATGTAGGCGGGCATGGTGCATTTTTCAGTTGCCTGTGGCATGGCAGCAGATGCTTGGAAGAACTCTTGTGCTGACAGGGCATTGAAGGCAGGAAGCGGGATCACCATGTTCTGGTAGAGGACAAAGCCATCAGGTATCTCAGCACCAGGCGCGTACAGTGTCCAGTTTAGCAGAAGGCCAGACATGATTCTATCAAGGCTTTGTTGGCCACAGCAAGTACGGGCAACAGGCGGAATTTTGGGGGATAAAGTAGGATGAAAACCCTACCTGTGCTATCAATGTTGTAACTGTGCTGTTTTAGCAGAGTTTCAAGGGGGAAATATTTGGAAACTAGGTAACATTCTTTATTGAGAGATAATAATTATATAGTTACTGTGAATTGTGAATAGTAGTAACATGATAGCGTTGATCACACTGTGGGATGTTGAAGGGGGTGACTTGATCCTTGTAATGAGTCAAGTGCCAAAACAAGTTACCCACCGGGGAGGATCAGCTTGTGTTCATGTTATTATATTTGAAAATCCAAGTTGCCTTTCTAACTTGGCTTTGGGTGACTGGATAATCAGATTGCAGGTCACAAAGCCGCTTACTCAGAACCTTGCTGGTGGGTTGAGCCTGCTGTTTTTTAAATTGTTAGGAAGATATCTATTACTTATACCCAGATCAAACAGACTTAAATCCAGAATCTCAAGTTGTACATATTTAAGACTTCTGCCTGAGTTCTTTATTATGTCAAATAATAAAGCGCAACTCAACATCCTGTCAGCAACCTATTGTCTGCCAGGAGCTCTATTTGGTCCTGTCCACTTTACAAAATACCTCTTAAAGCCTGAATACAGATATTACTCCTCTGACAAGACATTAGCACAGAATCTCTTAGCCTAATCTAAAGATCTGACCAGATACAACAGAAAGGGTCCTTGGCACATTACTTAGCCCAAACTATTCAAGGACAAATACAATTTCTTTCCTGCCAACCAACTAGACATGAAGCCGTCCATCACCCCCAAACTGATGCCTGTGTTCACAACCAAGCTTTCCTTGGACCATATCAACAAGCTATTTGGGATAATGTATATTGTTCTCACTGAAGTGATTGACACTATCATCCTAGCTGTTGGCCTGTGGTACTGAGTGGAAAAAATCAATGCCCTACCTAATTAAGTTAGCATCAATTTTCTTGTGGTTTCAGGAATTACTTCTCTGACAAAAGTTATCTAATAGTTGAAGACATATTACAACTTTCAAATTGGATGATCTGGGTTACTACTGTTTAATTAATTGCCTATTGATTGTTCTCATGCCCTACAGCAATGCAGATGAAAGTACAATCTTCAAGAAATTCAGCATCATAATGGATTTAAAAAACCTGCACCATGTTTCTGCCACTGCATGTGAAGCATTATACCTGGTTTCAATCTCATTAAGTCTGTATCCCAATTTTATCCTCCTTAGTATAAAAACTTACATTCAAATCCCAAGTAAATTGTTTGATTAACTTTTATTTCTACAATAAAGCTATCTTGCCCTATTATTTACTTGAGTGTTTAATAGTATCTTCTTAGAGCAGATAATTGCAATCCCTTATTTGTGGTCCTTAGTTACCATCTGGCTCTTCTTATTTCTGTCTTGTATTCTGTCTCAGGGACCAGCTACCTTGTGCTTTCCTGGTCTTTGCCTGACCCCTACCTTATAGCTTGAAGAGCTATCTCCTGTTGTGAAAAGTAATGAACCCTTGTTTGATGCCATGACTGTATTTTTCTCTATAAAAAGGGTCTCTTGCAAGTGGGCTCTGTTCAATCTGCTTGTAACTCACCTGTTTTCAGACACTAACGGGCTGGTTGCCCAGGGTTGGTTTCCTGACAAACTGGATGAGATTCAAGCCACTACTGTGATACAACAAATCAACCTGGACAATGCCTGTCAAATGGCTTCTGCTTCTGTAGAAACTAGCACTTGTGTGGCTGCTTCTCCCACTACCTTAGAGAAGAGTCTACACCAGCTGTGGGCACAGCAACCTCCTATTGAGAGTGAGACTGAGTTTACTGGTGAAATACATGTTCTCAACAGTAATTTTCATAATGTTTCAGGTGGAATGACTTTGTCTGGTATCAATTCTAACTACAATCCAACTTTTAAGCAAGTTTTTGATCCTAAAACATACATCATTGCTGCCTTCTTGTCCATCTATGAGACTGAAACAAGACATGCTTCTGATGAATTAAAGAGAAAACACATCCCCACCTGCATTCATCCCTTTGTCAAAAAGTGGTGGTCCCTGAACTCACTAATATAACATCTTGAGCCCAAATGAAGGTGATGTTAATAGACAATTTTGGTGGTGATCTGAGCCTGGAGGTTAAAAAGAATGCATTTGTGCACATCGCTTTTAAACCTAAAAAAACTCTTGCTGAATTTGCTGATTGCTTCTACATTAAAAGACAACAACTTATCATCAGTCAATAACTATTCATCAGAGAATCTTATACTGTGTGTGCTAATGCTCTTAAGGTCAACCAGCTGCTGTGCCTTCACTTCAAGGCATACAAGCAATGTTAACCTCTATAAAGGGAGTTAAGACTCTCCTGCAAGACATGCACTTGACTCACACAAGTCCAGTTGTCAGAGAGAGTTAACTCCCCTCTAGAAGAGACAATTTTAATCCCTAAATCATGGCCTTAGATATTAATGAATCTTCTAAACTATAAGGGTGTCATAACTGTAAAATAGTGGGCCATTGTTTTGAGTGTGCACTAAGCCCAGAGTAGAAGGGGGCTAATTCCAGAAGCCAATCAGAAAAAGCCCACTCAAATTAGAGTCAGTGACCCTTTTTGTTGACAACACTTTCCCACCTCCAAACATTGCCACTCTCTCTGAATCTCAACTATCACATTCTGGCTCAGCAACACCATTCATCTTACACCTGCTCCATGACATTTTCTGTGATCATGAATCTGAAGAGTCTGAAAATAATGAACTTGATGGACACAGATACTCTGTGCTGATGATCCCTGATTCTATTACAGTCCCCTACAAGTTGAGGCCATAAAAGACTATAGTCACATCAAAGTCTATACCTGGTCTCTCTTCTGTTAGAGATGTAGTAGTCTGTCCTTACCTAGCACAAGCCTAATGAGTCACTGTGCTGGTAGATTTTTCTACTAAATCTGCAAAGTTGTCAGAAGCCGTTTTTTAAAATAGAAAGGTATTTCTGCCTCTCCAGGTAGTTTATAAAAAGATACCTGCCCTTTTCTGTACCCTGAAAAAGTGGGGGGGAAAGCTTGCTGCATCACAAAAAAATTTAAGCCAGTCTGCCCTTTTTTGGTTGCAACACCACAAGGGTAGAAGTGGCTG
Organism: Entomophthora muscae; assembly: GCA_014839935.2. NCBI lineage: Eukaryota > Fungi > Entomophthoromycota > Entomophthoromycetes > Entomophthorales > Entomophthoraceae > Entomophthora > Entomophthora muscae. Next base: position 189,127 of record QTSX02001540.1, on the reverse strand, counting down.
TGCAGAAGGTTAAGATTAAATTCATTCTGGATACTGGGTCTTCAGTTAACCTAGTCCCTTCTAAACTTATGAAAAAACTTAAGCTATCCCCTGATCTGATGTACAACCAGTATTGTAACCAAGATTATTCCTTGTCCACTAATATATCTCACAATACACAGAAAGCACTCAAAGAGTTATCCTATGATGTAACTAATGACATGGATCAATCTAAGTGTCATGTCAAATTGTGAGCACTATCTTCTAATTAAGAGTGTTGCCAATTAGATACGCTGATCTCTTTATCAAGTTATTTTCAGCCAGAAATGCTACATGGAACATTCCACTATGTCATCCCTGGCAACTTGTGGCTCCCAAATATAGTATATCAGCTGCATTATTCTTAAAATAAACACATATTATTCTTATTATTGTACTTTCTGGTTGGACTTTTGTCTTCTACAATCTAAACACTGAACTAAGATTGGTTCAGTTGCAACAGTGGTAGCAGTGATAGGTTTAATTAACAATCTACTTATAAGAATTTTCCTAATAAAGGAAAAAGTGCTGGCCATATGGCTACACCTCACCAAGAAACCTTCCTCCTCATTCCTGGTGAGGACATCTCTGAGAGTTATGTCTTTTACCAGGATCAACTAGTTCTCACCAGTCTCTACAATCAACTTTTCCTTAAACAAAGTGATGTTAGTGTTACCCTGCCTCAGTCTGATCTGCCACAGTGCATGATGAACTTACAACCTGAATCCTTTACAGGGGGTGTGAAAGGGGCCAAAATAGTGAGTTGGCTACACTTTACAGAAACCCACCTTCACATTTGTCACATACCTGAGTCCGTTTGAGTTACCACCGCGTCAGGGCACCTCACAGGCCTGCTGCCATATAGTTCACCAAATGGGCTAGCCAAGAACGTGATGTCACCCGGGCAGCCTTCAGAAACACCATCAAGTCCTGCTACAGTGAAAATTTTTCACCCATTGGCATGAACACACCCCAGCTTACAATCAAACAAACAGGTATTGTTCCTGAGTACCTTTCCACCTGGCAGCAAGCTTTTGCTTCCCCTGCCCAGAAGCCATTACTGATGGAAAAGCCATGCTCCTTACCCTCATCATCAATGAGTTAAACTCCCCATATCTGTAATTAGTGCCTGTGAGGTGTTGCGCTTTGTCAAAAAGTGTTACAGGGCTATTGCAGAAGCAAACAACCAAGCCACAATGGGCTTCCATAGAACCAATGATGCACTCTTTCAACCTTGTCTTGCGCCTGGAAGTGCGCACAACCAAGTAAGGTATCACTAGTCCAACCAAAGAATTGATGCTAACTTAATGAGGTAGGACATTGACTTTTTAACTAATGACCATGGGCTGGCAACAGGGACAATAGTATTTATTACTCCTGTGAGAGTAATATATACAATCCCAAGTAGCTTATTGGTATGGTCCAGGAGAAGCTCAGCAGCGGATGCAGGCATTGGTTTGGGGGAAGCAGGTGGCTTCATGTCTAATTGGTAGGCAGGAAGAAAGTTGCATTTATCTCTGAACAGGTATGGCTCAGTAACATGCCAAGAGCCCTTCCAGTTGTATCTGGTTAACTCTTTAGTTTGGGCCAAGGGATCTTGTGCTAATATCTTGTCAGAAAAGCAATATCTGTATTCATGATTTAGAAAGGTATTCTGTAAAATAAACAGGACCAAATGAAGCACCTGGCAGACAGTAGGTATCTGGTGGGTCAGCAAGAGGGTTAGTTAATATTTGAGTTAACTGGCAGATGACAAGGATAAAATAAGGCAGCAATTGGGGAACCAATATCTCATAATCTTTATTTAAAAATGATTATGGGGATTGATCTTGGCCTAGCAGGTACTTATACTGTGCTGCCAGGCTTTATTTTCTGGTCGGATTTCTTAAGCTTGGGTGGTTTAGCATTGGGGGTCTTAGATGGCAGTGTGGCGCTTGGCACTGGCAGGTTGCCACTGGCCGCTTCAGGATGAGAAGACTTCAAATCTTTCTGTTTGGCAACTTGGGTGCTGGGCAGGCATTTGGGTTCAGTGCCACTTCCTGAGCTTCAGAGGGGTTTAGAACAACTCTCATTAGGAAATTTGTTCATTTCACCAAGCAAACTGCCGGTGTCAAGTATTGGCATCTCAGGAAAACTCCTAGCATCTTGCACTGGCAGTTTGCTTGCAAAACCCTGCGGCGTAGTTAAGAATTTGGGTCCCAGCGGGTTGATAACAACTTTATCAATTGGTTGCAGGCTGTCTAAATCCCAGTCTTTAGAACTGGTGGTCTGCAAAGAAATTTGTTCAGGGTTTGACCCTGGTTTCATACTCTGGGATTCAGGTACGTCCAAATTGTCATTACTGACAATAATAAAAACAAGTGTCCTCATGAGAGAGAACTTCAGTTAGTACATATTGAGAGTTTGGAAAAAAAATCCTGGAGGTTGTAGAAAAAAGGGGCTCTACAACCTGCTTGATCTACACTTACAATCTCTCCTTGCTAAAAATCCCTGCAACTACAATGTGCATAAGATCAAAACTCTAGATGTATTTCAAGTGCACAGTGGCAGCCTTGTCCTCCAATCTAGTCATTTATCAAATAAAATCACTTGCTTGTCCTATCTCTTTTGCTTCAATGAAAACACCCACAGACTCATGGTAAATACTGAAGTCAATCACACAATAATCAACTAGGAATTTTCTGACTCCCAAAAGTTAGACCAGGTCCCCAGCTGCTTTAAAGCAGTGCGCGTGGCCAACTCCCGCGGAGTGACCATCATCTATGAGATAGTTTTTTCTCAGTAAGGATAGGTAACATTCAGGTCAGGCTCTCTGGGCTTATTATGACTGGACTCAGCCATAATGTAATAGCAGGCCTAGACTGGTTGCATCACAATTGTCTCTATATAAACTAGGATATCTTAGACATCACCCCTAACAGAAAGAGATGGGCTTTCAGATATACCCTATCAAAATGAGTAAGCTTCCTACAACGCTGTCTTTGCACAGATAATGGAGGAGGGCTTCTACGGCTTCAAGGAGGAAGCCCAATTTCAATCAATGTTTGATCAAAGTCATTTGCTCTAAACCTCTTGCAGCCCCCCTTGGCTGCTCCTTCCCCACCAGCACTTGCCACACTCCTTGAGAAGTATAAGGACGTTTTCAGGGAAACACTGGACCAAGTACCTCCTCCCTGGGAGATACAACATGCTGTACAACTACAAGGGTTGCTACCCAAGGCATGCCCCCTCTAATGCTTGACACCAAAAGAAGATGAAACCCTTCACAAGCACCTTGTAGACGCACTTGATAAGGGCTTTATCCGTCCCTTGCTTTTGCCATATGGGGCCGCTGTCTTCTTTGTAGCTAAGAAGGACAGGTCCCTTTGCTTAGTGACTGATTACTGTGCCCTAAACAAAGTGACTGTCAAGAACAAGTACCCCCTGCTGTTGATTGACAACCTGCTTGACACACTCACAGGTGTGAAGGTCTTTAGCAAGATTGCTCTCACTGTGGTGTACAACCAGGTTAGGATTGCCCCAGGGATGAGGCAAAGACAGCCTTTTGCATACGCTACAGGTTTTTTGTGCTGTCATGAATTTTGGCATTAATAACACACCATCAACCTTTACAATGCTCATAAATAAGGTTTGAGAAGTTGATTGGAAAATGTGTTGTGGTTTATCTTGACAAAATCATTATGCTTGGTCAGGACCAAACTACTCATCTCCAACATCTCTAAGCCATACTAAATACCCTTTGTAAGCACCAATTGAAGGCCAAGCCTTCAAAGTGTGAATTTCTTATGTCAGAGTTGCTATTTCTTAGGCATGATATCTCTGCTCAAGTGATAAACCCCAACCCCACCAAGATCAGAGCAGCTACTAACATGCCTTTTCCCACTGATGTGGGCCAGGTGCACACATTCTTAGGCATGGTTGCATACATGCATAAGTTTATTTCCAACTGTGAAGAGCTAATTGTCTCCCTCACCAAGTTGCTAAACACTAAGCAACACTTTCAATAAACACCTGCAAGAAAACAGGTCTTTGAGAAGCTCAACAAAAAATTTACCAGAGCGTCAAGGATCTGGATGTACAAGTATTCTGGCTACCGCCAACTTAACATCCAGCCATTGCCCAATTGGTGCCCTCCCAATATACCGTTTGACATACTGGAAATGGCAACAAACCAATATCACATGACTGTCCAAGTATCCAGCAACTCAAACTCATCCTGCACATGACCAACCCCTAGGTTTGATCTAACTAAAATCTCCGCCACAGCTAAAGCTATATAAGTCTAAAGTATCATCCAATAAAATATACTTCTTCTCTTTTTAATTCCATATTTGAAGCTTTCCCAAAAGGTGCTCCTTATCAACAGCACCAACCCTCTAATTTCACAACAGGAACTTCCAGTAAAAACTTGAGACTGACACTTCAGACCAGACCATAGAAAGTGTGCTGCGGGTGAAGACTGACAAAGGTAACTTCTTCCCAGTAGCATACAAATCCAGAAAACTCACTGACACTAAACAATACTACATTATTTACAATAAGAAGCTGGCCTCAATTTTTCACTGTATTAAAATGGTGCTTCTATATGAAAGATGCCACCTTTTGCCCTCACGGACTATAAGGTCCTCTAATATTTTAACACTCAGTTGCATTTGACCCAATGTCAAGCAGAATGAGTTAAACACCTGTCCATGTACCAACTCTGCATAGAATAAAAGCCTAGAAAAGAATTTGTCACAGCTAACGCCTTCTTTAGGCTATATGTAGTGTCTATCACAGAAGATGGCAGGTTAGACCCAGACTAACTCATGTTTTACCTTTGTCTCAAGGCCACCTGCTACAAGGGGCTCAACTCAGCAGGTATTTTAAAGTTAAAGGGCAACACAAGCCAGTTCACCACAGATACTGGCAATGTGTGCTTCCAATTGGAGACAGGTGAAAAGATGCCTTACATTCCCACCACACAACAAGGCAACACTATACTACATTACCACCTCACCTTGGGTCATATCAGAGGATGTAACCTCTTTGGAATCATGAAGTGTAAAGTTTGGTGGCCCTGCATGCGCCAGAAAATTTTGGATCTCCTCAGGATGTGTGTGTTGTGTAAAAAAACACGTCTAAACTTGCCTTGCCTAAGTCTGTTCTGCCCATTAGGGCTATAGGACCCTTCAAACAGTGGACCCTCAACATTGTGGGGCCCCTGCCTGAGAATAAGCTGGGAAAAAAGTACATCATCACTGCTATCAATTACTTTTCTTGCTGGCTAGTGGCATGAGCAACCACTAATCATACCGCCATAATCATAACTTGGTTTATTGGCAAGAAGATTGCAGCATGCTTTGGCTGCCTCAATCGGCTTATCACAATGGGAGACCTGAGCTTGTGGGCAATTTCATGAAAGCATACTGTGACAAGAACGCTCTTGAAAGAGTAGTCATCACACCATATCATTTTCAGGCTAACAGGCGCGTAGAGCGTCTAAATGTCTTTCTGGTACAGCTAGTTGCCAAACTTTTTCAGAAGCATCCAAACACCGCCTGGACAGAGAATCTTACCACTGCTTTGCCCATACTATGAGCCAGAATTAATTGTTGTACAGCTTCAATCCCAGTGTATTGACCTTTGGCACTTCTAATAGCTTGATGGGGGTAGACAAGGGCAAGTTAAAAACTACTGTTTCTGTCATGAGTGACAAACTCCTGTTGACCATGCTCATAGGAAAATCTCAACTACGGGAATCAAACCCTGATACCCTGTGGGCCGTCAGCCCACAGATTTCTGGACTCAAACCAGAGCAGGATTTGACTTTGGGGAATCTTCTAAGGCTTGATGAACTAAAATTACCTGCATTGAGATTTCTCACGCCAAAGGTTCCTATTAACCCAACCAATGAGAGGGCAGGCCAAGCCAAAGATCCCAGAATAACCTGGGCCACCACAGAAGGGAAAACAAAGAAACTTCCTGTAGAACGTGAGCCACCCAGAGATGACTAACCCCACAACATGACAAGAAAATTTGAGTATTTTCAGTTCAAACCAGCCAATGAATTAACTCCCACGATGAAAGCCACCAAGGACTGAAAACCCCTGGTAGATGTTAGCACCAGGCTCAAAGGAATCTGTAAAAGTTTACCCATGGCAGATGGGCATATTTATATCCTAGACCGCCAGAAAGTTGCACATTGCCATTCTTGCAATAAAGTGACATGAACCTTTGGTTCAACCAGGTTATCTCATACTTGATTGTAGTTTTATTTCATCTGCAGTCCAACTCCTGTGGTCCCATAACTCCCGCTTACCCAACCCAAGAAACTGCAGACCAGCCGCCCAAACTCTATTGTCAGGAAGCCAGGCATAGGTAGAGGTATTGGGCAGCTTGGGATGGGGTTGGACCGAGCCAGCGGGTAAAGTCCATCATAGAATAGGTGCTAACTTGATAATGTAAGACATGAATTGCCCAAGTAAGGACCAGGGTCTAGAGATAGGGACCATGGAATCCATCATTCCTGTCAAAGTGATATAGAGTACTCCAACCAGTTGGGTGGACGTAGTCTCTGCAGCAGTGGGGGTCTCAATTGGGCGGTTGGGTTGTGGGGTTAAGGGCGGAGTCATGGGAACAAAGTAGGCAGGCAGATAATTGTACTTGTCTTTGAACAACCTTGGCGGCCTTTTGTATCACTTTTCTTTGTGTCTTATGTATTCAGTTTCTCTAGTCTCTGTGTAGGCTGGGTTGGGCGGGTATTCAGTAAAATGCACAGGTCCAAAGGGGGCTCCTGGGGAACAGTACAGTGCCTGAGTAGGATTGGCAGGTTGGTCTCCAGAGGGGGTGGTTGCCTGATGGTCTACTTGAATGAAGTTGAGATGGAAGATACTAAAACTAGATAAGGTAAGATTTGTTCGGACCAAAGGTTCATAAAACTTTATTATCAAAATGATGATGTGGTCATCACCATACCGCCAGGGGTTTTATACCATGGGATTTTGCTTCTTCAATTTTTGCAGGGTTCAGGTTTGCAGACAAGGCACTAGCGGGGCATAGATCTTGGCTTAGAGTCTTGAGGGCAGCAGATCCAGGTTGTGCCTGCTCTGGTGAATAAAAGTGACAATGCTTTGTTCCACTGCCACTGTTCACTATGTCACCTGAGTAGCTCAATTGTACTACCCATTCTGGATGGGAGGCTGGCAGTTGCTGGTGGTCATTGGCAGAGTTAACAATAGGTTTTGTTTTAACCTCCTTAAGGCAAGCTACAACCTCTGCATAGGTCTGGATCTTTGGTGGCTCAAGGTTGGCATCAATCTGGTGACCATTTGGGGAATTGTCCTTGGGAGACTGGCAGGTCTTGGAGTAACTTGTCAACTCGGGTTTGCAATTTAACAAGTGGGCAGTTTCCCGTCCAATTTGTGTGACTCGAGTAGTCTTTGGAGGGTTGGGGTTTGATTCCAGGGTTTCTAATGTTGATTTCAAAACTCCAGTATTGGCGCTTGGCAGGTTGGCAGGTATAGTAGTAGGTCCTTCCCCAACCTCTTTTAGCCAGACTACATCTCCTTTGTAGGTATGGGTCTTCATTGGCACCAGTTTGGCGGCAGTCTGGCAATCATTCAGGAAATCCTCCATAGTAGGCTGGCAGGTTGCAGAGTAATTTAATGATTTGAGCCTGTGACTTAATGGATTGGCGGGTCCTGGACCATCCTGGAGGGGTTGATCTGCCTTCAGGAAACTGAGGTTCAACTCTTGGGTTTTCAATACAAGTATTGAAATGTCATTCATGACATTTATTGTCCACCAGGAGCTCCCTTTGGCCCAGTACATTTCACTGAATACCCACCCAACCTGGCGTATTTGGAATTCACCCTAGAGGAAATCCTAATCTACAACTCAGAGGCTAGAACTAGAGAGACAGAGACCATTTACAGAGAAGGCATCAAAATCACCTAACCTCCTCTGCTATTCCGCGACAAGTACAACTACCTGCCTGCATATTTGGTCCCAATGACACCACCTCTCACCCTGCAGCCGGACTGCCCGCAAGAATCTGTTGCAGCCAATGAATCTACCTCCACTCAGATATTTGGAGTGATGTATCTCACTCTCATTGGCTTAATTGATTCAATAGTACCCGTGAGCGGACCTTAGGTCCTCCTGGGCAAATTGTTATCTTATATTGTAAAGTTAGCACTAATCTTGTGGTGGGCCCTTCCTGCAGGGCCCGCAGGCCATCTGCCTGCAAGTTCCCAAGAACCCCTGACAGGCTGGATCCCTGACAGTTTCAATTAAACCACATTTCATACTTATCCCCTTATTGAGCCAATGGCAAGCAAAAGCTTGCAATAGAGCAAGAATGGATCAATGGGGCCAAGCACCTTAAAGCAAGATATGCTGTGGATGACCCTATCTACATCCTTAATCCTAACTTTGTGAAACTTGAACCTAACCACTTTGGACCCTTAAAGGTAGCCACTGTCTACAATAATCACACCTACCAACTTGAGGACACCCAAGAAAATACCAAGACTTTGACATAATTGCTTGTGCTCCTATTATGTCATTTTTGCACAAAACTTTTGTGTGTACCTTTCCAGACTCTCACAAGCTTAAATCCTGGTGTCTGATAACAAGCAGGGGGGCAAGAAGGTTTTGCAACTGAGATTATTCTCTTGTTCACTGATGTATCTCACAATACACAGGGGGCACTCAAAGAGTTGCCATGTGATGTGACTAATGGTATGAATCAATCTGAGCACAATGTCAAATTAAATATTACCTCCAAATTAGGAGTGTTACTAATTCAACACACTGATTACTATTCTGAGTTATTTTCAACCAGAACATTACATGAAACACGCCACTATGCCACTCTCTGGCAATTGTGGCTCCCAAATATAGTATATCAGCCTTATTGTTCCTAAAATAAACACATCTTATTCCTATTATTGTCTTTTTTATTTGGACTGTTGTCTTTTCCAATCTAAATACTGAACTATTATTGGTTTAGTTGCAATACTAGTCCTACAATACAGCTGGGTTGTCTACCACTTTTGTCATTAGCACTTATTTTGCTCTGCCTTTTTGGGTTGGAAAACTTCTCTTGTTCTCATCTGATATAGTGCTGGAAAACAAAAGTTATGTCCTACTTATTGGCACTCAGTTTCTATATGAGTACAATGGTATCATCAACCTTAAGAAAGAGGCTTTATCTCTAACAAATTAAAATATGCCTCTCATATTTGAAGAGCCTGTTTGCCTACCAGGAAAGCGGTTAAAGACGTGTGTTAAAATATCTTTTTGAAATATTCTCCCTCAAGTTTGAAATGCACTCTGCTAATTTTAGATCTTTTCCGCTGTTGTCCCCTGCAGCCAAAAAGATACCTCTACTTGCACCCTCAAGCCTTCTCAATTTCCTCAGGATCACAAGTACTAGTAGACTTGCATATTTTCTATGAACTACCAGTTAAGACGTTTATGTAACTAATGCTCCTGAGTCTCTAGGGCAAAGTGAGCCACAACTTTGCCCAGGAATTCTTGATGTAACTCATAAGGAGCCTGTGCAACTGTTGCTTGCCAATCTCACAGCTACTCTTATGCAAACCACCAAGGGTCAGGTACTTAGACATGGACACCTACTCAGCGCAACTGCAGTCCACTTCTTACATTATTTTGGCATCTTCTCTGACTTGGTGTCACCTAAAAAGAACCCTCCTGTCTTATCCTTGTTTTCTGTTAAGGATTTCCTGCATCTCACTCCTTATCAAACAGACAGAGATGCTCAATCTGCTGGACTCTTTCTCTGGCATTTTTGTGCAAGGTCTTAATAATTATGAGTTGACTAAAGGGGTAATTTATCAAATCAATACTGGAGACACTCTCCCTTTCTGGGCTAAGCCCTATCACCACAGTCAAGTTAAAGACAAACAAGTATCCAAAAAAGCAAAGCAACTCTTGGATGCTGGACTGTTGCCTCTGTCTCAAAGCTCATAAGCTTTTCTGTTGCTGATCCTCAAAAAGAAAAATGGGGGTCACAGGATTATGCTGGACTACCGCTGCTTGAACTCTCTCACAAAGAAGAATCCCTACCCCTTATCCAGAATTTATGATGCCCTTTGCCATCTAGGATGGGTCCAAAAATATCAGCCATGGGTTTGGAATCTGGATATTGTCAGGTGGATCTATCATCTGCTGATAGAGAAAGAGCTGTGTTGATTGCCTTTGAGAGACTATTTGAACCTATTTTCATGCCTCAAGAGTTTTGCAATACTTTTGCAACCTTTCAAAAAGCCATATACTCCATCCTACATGACTTGAAGCTGTTCTGTGTGCTAGTATATCTAGACAACAACCAGTCTTTAGCTCCACTTTCACTGAAAACCTCTAGAATTAACTCATACAGCATGAAACATCCTCCATGTCAACAATTCCAAAAGTTATTTTTGCTTTATCTTTTATAATTTCAATTAAAAGCTCAAAATAAAAATTAAAACTTGTTTTTATTATCAGTATCAACTATTCAAGCCAGAAAAAAATATCCTTGAATAAATAAAATAAGAAAAATATTTTTGATAATTGTTGACATGGAGAATGTTTCATGCTGTATGAGTTAATTCTGGATGTTACCCTTTCACTGACCACCTGAATTATCTGAAGGCTGTGTTTACCAAGATTTGTGAGGCTGGTCTCAAATTTAAAATCCTCCAAGTGTTATTTCTTCAAAGAGCAATTAGAGTTTCTAGGTCATGAAGTCATCCTGACTGACATTTGTCCAATGACTAACAAGGTTGAGACCATTAAAAATATGCTTCCTCCTACTAACCTGAGAAAATTCAAGTTTTCCTTGGTATTATGGGTTATTACCATCAGTTTATTCATGACTTTGCTGAGCTTGGTGAACACCGGATACAATTACTTCAGGAGGTCTTTTTTGGGTGGATTGAAAGTCAATAGCAGGCCTTTGAGGCTTTGAAACAAAAGCTTAAAGAGGCATCTATCTTGGCCTACCCTGACTGCAAATAAAGAGTTGATCATGTACACAAATGTAAGTAAGGTATCTGTGGGTGCCATTCTAGGTCAACTAGATGACAAGAGGGTGGATCACCATGTAGCCTACTCCTCACATGGTCTAAAAAACATGAGAAGAAATAAAGTGTCACTGAAAAAATTTCTGGTTGTCTTATATGCTGTGAAGCAATTCTGCCATTATATTTACAGGACTCATTTTGCAGTAGTCACTGACCATACTTCTCTTCATTAGCTACAGCAACTAAAAGAACCTGAAGGGAGACTAGCTCAATGGGCATTGCATTTACAAGATTATCACTTCACTGTAGTCTATCACCTAGGAGTCCAGCATCAAAATGCTGATAAGTTGTAACACATGTCCTACTAAACCCAAGCCTTAGAATTTCTACAGTCTTACAGGCCTATCTAGTGTCAGAAACCAACCCTGCAGGGAATAATCTCCCAAGATGATGGATTAAGGCAGAAGGGTTTAACCCAGTGATCATGAACCTATAGGTATAGAAACCATACCAAGGTGCAAGAACTTGCCTAAGATTTGGTATCTCCCAAGTAAGGGATCAAACACCCTAGGAAGGTGTACACTCCCAAGTAGGCGAGCAAAGAAACGGAGTTGAAAGGACGGAATAAACTTGTTTTTACAGGTTTGGGAAACACAGATTGAGCTTGTTGCTTGGTAGGAGGGTTTGTTGAAAACAATGAAGCTGTGTACCATTTTCCTGGCACCACTGGCGCCCACTTCCTGTTATTGCAGTACTCTGTGCTGGTTCCTGTCCTCTGTTGTGTTTCCATCTGGACAGACAATTGTACTAACATACAAAGCAAAATTAGCGTCACCAATTTAAGCCTGATTTCCCAAAATGAGGAAAGATTAGGCAGTTTCATGAGAGAAATTCTAAAGATCTTACAAAAAATAAAAATATTTAGGTTTTGAGTAAAAACTATTTATTGATTGAGTGATTGAAATATACAATTCTCAGAATTTTAAATAAAAATAGGTTTGGCAAAATTTAGAAGGAAGTTAAACCTGAAACGTGCAGTTGGGCAAGGAAGTTTCAAAATGATAAAACCCTGAGGAGCAGTTGAAACAACTTTTATCATGTTCAGCAGTTTTAACTTACTTAAAAATTGGAATTGGGTTCTTGGCAAGATGGTTACAAGGTTTGATTATCTTCTCAGTTGTTTTGAGTATCTTTAAAATACTTTAAACTGATGTGGTAAACTTTACAGAGCCTATTGAACCTGCTAGTTGTTGACAACATCACCTAGACCTGTTGTAAACTCTGATTGGCTAGAATCTTCACACTGGAGCTTAATTATATTGTTGCTAAGTAGTTTGAACTAAGAGATAAAGGAACTCAAAAGGTTCTGGGTTTGAGTTTTGGTCGGGTTCCTGTTGAAAATTCACTATTAAAATATAATTATGACTGTTGACTTGTTTTAAAACTATTTAAACCCTGTTTTGCCATTGAAGTTTGTTGTTCATTTTCTGAAACATCAGTACCCAAAAGACCAACCAAATCAGGATTTACAAAAAGATGAATGTTGGAATCATCATAATTGATGATCCTGACATCTAGATACTGGTCATAAAAGAATTGCAAAAACCTATGACTGGCTGAGCAACTCTATTATTGGGAAAACATGTAAAGTTGATCCCTGATGTCTTGTCCTGTCATGGGTGTCAACTCTAGCAAGCTTGTCCAGCCTAACACAAATTCAAGTTGGCACTATCCAAGCATGTGTTTTATACTGTTAGGGTTAATGCAGTGGGACCCTTGCCTTGCTCCTGTTCTGGCTGTTGGTTTATTCTACTTGTCATTGATCACTTTAGCAAATGGGTCAAGGATCAAGCTACTAAGGACATTACAACCAAAATAACAGCCCAATTTCTGTTTCAAGATGTGTTTTATCAACATAAATGCCCACAGGTCTTACTTTCAAATAATGGTAAAATTTTTAATTCTAGACTAATTATGTCTATTGTTGAGGCTATGAGTACTCATTAATCTTTCTCTGATCCCTATAAATCTGCCATAAATGAGACAGTAAAGAGAGTTAACTCTACCCTGGTGTCAATCATGTGCAAGTTAACACATTCTGATGCCTTTAATTGGGATCAGTACAACCCTGCTGCTTTGTTTGATTATTGCTTAAGCAATCACTTTACTACCTGTGTTTCTCCCTTTGATATTCTTTATGATAGAAAGGCTACCACCCTCTCAATATTGGGCCACTTCTTGATGGAACAAGACAAGATGGTTGATCTTAAGCTGTGAAAGACTTGGTTAACCAAGTTAATGATATCCAAGATGCTGTCTATTTTACTATGTATAAGACAAAGACCCTATAACTATCCCCTTTCAATATCTCCTGATCTCCTATCCCTGAATTTCAATTAGGAGATCAAGTCTTATATTATCAGAATTGTGTGAACAATTGCGCTGGCAAACTAAACTCTCTATGGATTAGTCCCCTCACAGTAATCTTCAACTGTGAGCACAAGTATACTGTTAAAATAAACTCTTTGGGGTGTCTCTTTGCTCAGGTTCATGCCAAGTTTCTTTGTGCCTATCTCCCTCATATGTCCAATCTTGAGAGGGGATCTGTCGTAAACCCAACTTTGAAGGTACTATCAATTGGACTACAGATGGTTTGGTTTATGATAATAGCCGCAAAATTGAAGGTTTGCTTTTGCCTTGAGATGTTCAGTTTACCCAAGTATGAATCAAGATCAATTAGTGAGTCACCTGCACCTCTCTCAGTAGTATGCCACATTGGTGTCTCTACTAATGATACATTTAATTAACTTTTGTGGTATTTAAGGGAATTTCTCTTTATAAATAAAACTAAGTTTGTCTTTATTCTGTGTTTGCATTTTTCTTTGAGCTTTAAGCACCATCTTTCTATCATTTAGAAAGATTCATATTTACATTATCCCAACAAAGGGCAAAAAGTTAACACACTTTACCTTGTTGCAACACCCAGGTTTCTAACTTCTGCTTAGCTTGAACTGCAAGTCTTTTGTCATAAAGACTTTCTGTCAAGTTTCCTCCTATTTTAATATAGCAGAGCACAACTCAACAATTTTCTGGGATTGGACAGGCTGCAAGCCAGGCAGGCAAAGCTCACCATAAAATTGGTCTAACTTAAATAGGTATAACATAGATTTCCCACCCAAGACCACAGGCCAGAAGCTAAAAATAGTGACAATTACTTCTAAAAGAGTGACACATTATACCAAACAGTTTGTTGAAATTGTCTAAGGAAAGCTCAGAGATAGACATGGGCATCAGTTTGAGGGTGAAAGGTGGTTTCATGTCCAGTTGGTAGGCAGGGAGAAAGTTATACTTATCTTTAAACAGTTGGGTTCAGTAATAAACCAAGGGCCCTTTCTGTTAAATTTGGTCAATACTTTAGTTCAGGCCAAGAGGTTGCGCGCTAGTATACTGTCAGAGGTATATGTTCTATATTCAGGTTTAAAAAATACTCTGTGAAGTAGATAGTACCTAAGGTAGAACCAGGATGACAAAAACTTGCAGGCAAGGGGCAGACAGGCCAGGAGGATTAGAGTTGAACAGAAAGATTACTGAGATAAAATACAGCAATAATTGGGAAAACTAATATCTCATAATCTTTATTCAAAAATGGTGATAAAGTCTGGCACAGGGTCTAGTGGTTTATATACCATCCCACTACCAGACTTTAATCTTAATAAGTGGGATTCAGTTGGTTGAAAATGAGAATTTGAACGGGCGGTTTGCCCGGGTTTTAGAATAAAAAATGGTGCTGGGAGGAAAAATGATGTTCATTGGCTGGATCTTCTGGAAGATTAATGCAGCCCTTTTGTTCAGGAGTGATATTGTTGGGGTGGCTTTCTGGTCCATGTTTTCTTCAGGTGTGGGATTCTGATTGGTCACTAAGATAGATATCAGGCTCATAAAGCCAATAGTGATAGCTTCCTTGCCTCTATTAGGCAACTCATTGTGTCCTTTGTTAGGCACCATTTTTGATAAGTCTTTGCTGGTGGCCCTATCTTCAAGAGCATTTGCAGTCAGATTAGAGATGACTTATTCCTGAAAACTGCGGGTGGCTAGGCCCTGGTCATCAGGGCTGACGACCTGGGAGCAGTTTTGACCAGGGTTTTGAGAAGGACGGAAATGTCAAACCTGACAAGTATGATCAGATAAGACAGTTTGGTAAAATATCATGTTTGCGTTTAAACCTGATTTTACAAGTCTATTCAAAGTAATGAAAAGTTGAATTGAATGAAAACAGCTCATTTTAAAAGCAGTATCAATTGTCATGTATTATTAATCAATCTAAAAGGGATATAAAGAATCTCTTGTAAAAAAATAGATTTAAAAAGACATATATTTCATATTACTTTATGATAATCAATTACGTAAAACTTCAATTTTCTTGGTTATCAAACTATGAGTAATCTTTTAAAGCTATTATATTTGCCAATAAATATAAAATTGTACTTAAATTATTCTTGGATCTGGGTTTGTGTTATAAAAAAGGCTTGGAAATAGGATACTTACATCAAAAATATAGAAAAACTAAAGCATACCAATGGTTTTAATACAAGTTGTTATCATTATTTTGAAGAAATTGTAAAAATAAAGAGTAACTAATTGTTCGTCCTGTTAATAACAAATCCAAGAAATGCATTTTTGACTTTTGCTTTTACTAAAATGAGGACAGGTAATTGAGTGGCAGCATATCGGCAGATCCTTTCTGCAAAGTAAAAATAAGAAGATATGCAGCCCACATGAAAAAAATCGAGTTAAAATTCTGAGGCATTACTCTTGGATATATTTCTGGAAGTTCGATAGGCTTATAAAAAGTTTATTTTTTGATGACTAAACAGTAGATCGTAGTGTGATCAAACTGTAAAATTAATTCGTAATAAATATCTTCTAATAGAGGTTATTTTAAAAAAAAACCTTAAAATATATTTGATGATCTAAAATTCTAGATTTTCTAAAATTATGGAAAAACATAATTTTTGAATAAATTGGCTGATTATTTAAATGTCGTTATTGAAAATAAGAAAAATATGGATTTGAAAGGGTTGGTGTAAATTTTGAGTGAAAGTTTTACTTTCTCTTGGGTTTCAGTAAGATATAACAGGGGGAAGGCCGGTTCTTACGGTCTTGTGGGTTCAAAGACAGAGATATTTGCCTTCCGGATTGGAACGGTTCTGGCAACAAACTCAAGGCAAAAACAAGGGATTTGCAATAAAGCCAGAAATAGCCAAAATCCAAGATTTGGCAAAGTACGTGTAGCTTTATTTTAAATAGTTGCTGAGTTTAAATACCCTTACAATATATGAAAAATAAATAATCAGGGTCTGGTGCGAAAGTGCTGATTGAGTGGTTTACCAAAAAGGCTGAGTTTCAAAAGGCTTCATTAGCT
The DNA here is from genome assembly GCA_014839935.2 of Entomophthora muscae. NCBI lineage: Eukaryota > Fungi > Entomophthoromycota > Entomophthoromycetes > Entomophthorales > Entomophthoraceae > Entomophthora > Entomophthora muscae. The sequence goes on along the minus strand of QTSX02001540.1, from coordinate 172,675 downwards.
GGATCCTCAGTTTTGTATTGGTTATGCCACATCGGGCATTCTGCAAATAAATACAATTCCATGTATTTTGTAGTAAATTAAAAAATCAAATCAAGACAGTCTAAGAAAAGTTGAAAGGACTAAATAGTTATGAAAGTTTAATTTAAACCACATATCCCTAAGAGCGCCTTTTGGCTTAAACTAGTTATTGTGATATTTTGTGAGAAAAATGTGTAATGTGAAAGTCATATAATTAAATTTGAGAAATAACGCGTTGTTTTGGGGCCACTTTTTAACTTTTTTTTAAAAAAACAAGCATGAAATATTTTAGCATAAGGTTTCCCGCTAATTTGAAAAAATACTATCTTGAGCTCTATCGTTTTTAATTTTATTTGCTTTTTAAACTTTGATTTTATAAGTTGAAAAGTATAATAAAGGTCAAAGAGATCTATAATTTTTTTATCGGGAAATTGTCAGGGATAGATTTTCATTATTTCTATTAGAATAAAAAAAAGTGAATTAATCATTCAAAAATCGAACAATTTAACAGACTTTGGATAATTTGAATTTTTTAAAAAAATATAAATCTAGAGAAAAATAAAAAATTAATCAAATTAAAATAAAATATAAATGACTACCTAAATCAACAAGCTAATTAATTAAAGAGTATCACTTATTGATTTTCAATCGTAATTTTCGAATAAACCCCGGAATGAAATCCAACAAAAAGCCTAGCAGAAAAATACAAGACGATGAAACAAGACAAAAATAAATAAAACTTATTTATATTCTTAAATGAGAATCCGCTTGATAAAATAAATTTTTTGATTTATAAATGTTTTTTTGACTTAAAGCTATTTCCATTTTATAAAATTAATTAGGGGTCAATTTAAAGATATTAATTTTAAAACACCTAATCAATTGTGTTAGCAACTTAATATTTAAAAAATGACAAATTTGATTAAATAAAAAGTAGTCAGAAGCGTGTTTTAATCTGTAAAAGAAAGTTTTTTTTTATTCTAGTCTATGATTTTTAAGACTTTTCGGGAAACATTACATTATCATACAATTTTTTATCATGACAAGCCTTCGACAAATGCAAAATAAAATTTAAATGTTAGTTTTCCTATTTTCCTCTCGTTATATATTTTTTAAATATAACATTAAAATATATACTATATGTTATCATATATCTTAATGAGTACATATCAAATTGACTTTTATTAAAAAAAACTTCGAAATAATATTATTTTAGAATTAAATATAAGTACTAATTTTAAAAAAGTATTGATAAATAAAATAAATAAATTATATTTAATTTGTTAAATTTTCTTAAACTCTTTGATAATTCAGAATTAGTAAATCATGTTTTATTTTTTATGACCAAAAGGCCGAGGTGGAAAAATTCCAAGAATATTGTAATATAATTTTTATTACACGTTTATTTACGGATACATGATCTAAATAAAAACTCAGTCTGTCGTTATCTAATAGCTATTCAATTTGCTTTCGTCCTATTATATCAATTAACTCTAAAAAGTACGAAAAAGAAGAACTATAATAAGCTTTAATGAGCAAAAGGTGTTATTAGAATTTTTTATTTAAACTTTTTTAACTTAAAGAAAGCCAGGTTAGCTTGAGGGTTCATTCTAAAGTTATTTATTAGAAAAGAAATAAGTATATAGACATATAAAATTATCATCACTTTAAAAAGAGATAAAACATTCAAGATATGCCGTCAAATAAAAGACTTAATTTAGAGGGTCTAAGGAATAAACTTGAGAAATTTGAAAAATCAAAATAGGTAAAAAGGGAAGCTTTATAACCCGATTTTTGAAACCCAAAACAATAAGCAAAAATAGAAACGATATCGTTAAAATACCAATAAACCAATATCCTGCATTTTTGTGGATTTGACTTACTGTATATAAAATAAATAAAAAATTTCGATACTTTTTGTGATTTAATAAACTTGATATGGAAAAATTTAATAATTAGGGCTATAGGAATCTCTTTAAAGAAATATATATATAAAATAGATTGTCAAATATAAAAGAAATTATTATTTGAATATGAAGCCATCAATTTTATAAAAAAACTTATGATATAATATCATCACACATCTATAATTAACAAATCACATTGATATGAAAAAGTCTTTCGTATTTTTTACTATACAAACTTTCTTAGATGACAATTAACTTTTATGTTTCGCAGACCAATATCAGTCTGGTTTTAATTTGTTATTTCTTTGATTTTTAGTTAAGAATTTTAAGATTCTTTAAATTTAGAATAACATGTAGTGTTTAGGGTGTAAAAAATAAAGATTTATTTAGAACAACGAATTATTTTTTCATTTTAAATTAAAAATAGGATTTCCAGTTAATTTGTAAATGCTTGAGTACGTTTAATGAACTGTTAATATATTTCATATTACGATTATATTTTATTTTTTTAGTGTATTTGATTCTTTTTTTAAATTTATTAATTTTAATTGCTAGTTAGAGTATATGTGATTTAATTGAAATTATTTTATTTGGATTGTTTTAATTTATTTTCGTCTTAAGGTTTAAATATTAAACTGAAGTCAGATTTTATATATTATTAAAACTTTCCCGGAATAAGGCAATTTTTTCACCAAAAAAGTTTAGCATCTGAAACTTATTCTTAAAAGATTTAAACTTGTATAGTCGTGATTAACTAAATGTAAGAGCAACTTATTTGAACAACAGGTTGTTTACTTATTTTTAGCTCAAAACCAATAATCCCTTTTTTAAGTTTTTCCGTTTAAAGCTTTACCTAAGAATTCATAATTTAAAATAAAAATAAAACAATTTCATCTCCTACTAAGCTTTTAAAAATTTTAACTAATGAAAAACCAAACAATACTTCTTTTATTAAAATTCAAAGATAAATCCTAATATAAGACTCACTCTTACGATGCAAAATTTTAATTTGAAACAAAATATTATCCATTATATTCAGACATTTCTATTTTGATTATATGAAAAATAAGTTTTAAATGGTGAAAAATGAAAAAATATTTATTATTGTTTAAAAAAATTTAAAAGTTAAAGAAAAATTATATTAGTCTAGTATTAAATATTAGTTTCATATCTCAATCACTGCAGTTCCCTAAATTTACCTTTGCTTTCTTATCAAGTAAGAATGTGTGGAAGCTATTACATAATTTTTTGAATTATTAAACTTTCTACTAAATTTTTTTTTAATTACATAATTATAGAAAGTTAGGTGATGAAATTAAGTGAGTTTACTTCATTTGCCGAAAAGTTATTTTCATTATCCACAATAATAAATGGTTTATATGTTAATTAGAAAGTTATGTTTTAGGTTGTTGATTTATTTTCAAATTACAAGCGAAATTAAATATTTTAGAAAAATATTAAAAAATTGCATATAATTTGAAAACTACGTCATATATTATTCTTTTTCCCCAAATAAAGAAAGATAAAACATTAAAAATCACATATTAATAAGAAAATTTAAAAAAATATAGCCTTCTATTAAAAATCCGAAAGAATTAATTTTAAAAATATCATATAGAAATAGTAATTAAAAATTGGTTTTTTATAAAAATAAAAACATTATATATTATATATTTCCGCTTTACTCTTTAGAAGATACAGAATTAAAAAATATAAAATTTTATATACTCTACTAACTATAATTTACGAAATGATATGTAATTTTTTTGGTCAATTAACTTTTAATAATATTCCATATTCTAAATAAAAATAAATTTTTTAAAAGGTTTCTTTAATCAAAAAATTTCATGTTTTAGTAAAATAAACTAAATAGTTTTATGATAAATAATATAAAAATACAAATATTTAGCTAGAAATGAATGATTTTCTTTTATGTCTAATATCTGGAGAATTTAAATTATTAATTATAAAAAAGTATGGTATATATACTATTTAAAAAGGGGTTGTTACTGATATCAAAAAGGCATTAAAATCCTCCTTTAACTATTTTAATATATTTTAGGTAAAGTTACTTTTCGCTTTATAAAAAAATAAATCAAAATGTTTCCTATTCAATATATTCTTTAAAACTTAAAAGAAATCTACAATTCTTTTATATTATTTTTTAAAAAACGCTTTGTTGTTTTTATCGTACACACACCTCTTTCTAAAATGTATTTTAAGAAAATCTCATATAAATCTTACAATACTTTTTTAGGAACTCAATTTTTAATAAAAGAACCTGAAATATTTTTGTTATTTTAATTTAGTTATTAGTATTAAAAATTAAATAATAAAAGGTTATTTAGATCAAATTACGAAAGTCAAACATCATGTTTCAAACATTTTTAGATTAAAGCAAAATATTTTTTAATAAATCAGTAATTTTATCATTTTTTAAAATTATATAGATTTTTACGGTTAAATTGTATATAAATAAAGAAGTAATTATTGAAATCTTTTTTTCTTTTTTCAGAATGATTATTCTTGATTCTAGGTTGCTATTTTTACAAAAACAGTCTAACAGACTATTAAAAAAGAAATGAAAGGTTATTGGTTGAAAAGTAAAAAATTTAAGAGTCATGACTATTTATAATAAATATTAACATTTTATCAATTAAGCAACATAATAAAACAATGTTTGAACTATATATTTTTAAAAATTAGATATCAAATATTTTTACTTTGGTTGAAATTGAGTTTGAAACATTGAATTGCTTAGAAATATAAAACTAATTCCGTCTGATTAAACATAGGCTGTAATACCGCTTGTTTTTTTAGAAATATAAAAATGTATAAAAAAGCTGTATGGGAATTTTCTATCGTTCTGATTTGTTCATTGATATTTTTTATACTAAATTAGTTAAATTCTCGAGAAATTATGAAAAAGAGGATTTTTTTAATTTTCCAATTGTTTTTTACCTTAATTGATTAGAAACAAAAAGATAGTGTAATGGTGATTTAGAAATATCAGAAATTCAGAGAATATTCTGCCTATGAGAGAACAGGTACAGTCAAGCCATCAATAACATTAACGCAGTCAGGCGGAACTCAAGGCAACAATAGTTAAAGAAACTAATTTAGAATCAAAAGCAAGTTACAGAAAGAAGAGATGATCTTTATCAGGAGCCAGGCACAATTTAAAGCAAACTGATAAGCGTTATCTTTTATCAGATATCAGAGCTGATAACAGAATCGCTACGAAACAGCAATTATTTTGAAAAAGAAAATTTTCTTTTGGTACCCTAGTAATTTTTTATCAATTTAAAGTTTCCGGTACGTAAAATATTTTGAAATTATTTTACCCTGAATATAGAGAGTATTAACTTTTATATTTTAAATAAATATTTAACACTTCATGTGGTATTCTAATTAATTAAATTTTTATTATTTATTATAGCTAGTATAGCAGAATAATAAAATTAGTTAAAACTTCTTCCTATCAAAACATATTTGTTAGATAAATTAGCTTGTTAAAATCAACCCTATCTATCTTTTATTGTTTTGATTCTTTCTTAAATAATCAAACAAATACATAAAAAAGGATAAAAATGAAAAAATTCACGATTTGCTAAAAATATATAATTGTTTTTCAGAAATGAGTATATTAAATGAATCTAAATTGTGATATTTTTGAAAGCCTTAATGAAAGAATACATAAAAAATTATATCAAATGGTTTAATTGAAGAAATACCTTTTCTTTTGTCTTTATATAAAATAAAACTACAATTTGTACTGTCCTGCTTTCCGTAATTGGATTAAAATAGACCGAATCATCCACCTGAACCAAAAACAATGTATTTTTTCTGTTTTAGTGATATGTGTAAATGAAATATACTCACACAGTAGTAAGTAGTATTTTTTGCCATGTTTTGGCCAAGGTCAATTTACATGAACCAAAATCAACCTTTTTAAAATATATACATTTATATTTTAATTAAAATTCCATAAAAAGTACATTGTTTTTAATAAATTTATAGATTATTTTTGAATAATGACTATTAATCATAATAAAACAGAAAAAAAATTAGACAATTTTTACAAAAATATGATCGAATCGTGCCCAAAGCATTTTCTTTGTAAATAAGATAGTATAATATGGCGAAAAGAAGTTTTATATTTGTCTTTTTTGATTTATTAAAATTAAGCCTTCTAATAATTTAAACATGAAAATATTAAATAAATAGGTAATTTTTTGTTATTTCCCCATATTTTACTAATATTATCTATAACAGATTGATTTACCTTTTTTTGTTGTATAGAATTCTTATAATGTGGTCTTTTGATTTTAAAAGCTATATTACTTTTTTAATCTTTAGCTGGAGTATTTTACAATAGTAATTGTGAATATATATATAAATGCCATTATAATTATTATATAATATTTATATATTAATTATAATTTATAAAAATTAGATTTGGTAAAAGCAATAATTTTTTGAATCCAATCAGTGGCTGAAATAAGATACTTGTTTAATATTATCTATTTTTATTTTTTGAAAATGTTAAGGTTCGATTCATTTTTACAAGCCACTTTGGTTCTAGTCTTAATAAGCGTTTTTTGTGCTGAAAATTTATTTGTAATTTTACTTTATTGGGCCTTATTCAATAGATTAATTCCACAAAAAAGACATTCTGGTTTAACAAAAATTCATCTGAAATGGTCTAATTTAATTTAGTTGATTTGTTTTTTTAATATTTTTTGTTTTATATTTTGAAATTAATTCTTTACACATGTAAAATATAAATGATAAGATAATTATAATTATCTCAGAATAAGTTGTTAAAACTGATTGTCTAAGTTTTAATAATGACATATTTAATCTTCCTTTTTCAAGAGGTTTTTTAGAGCTAAATAATAAATTAAATAATTATTTAAGAAATACTGTGGAATATTAACAAATAGTTATCGAAATTTAAATCTTAAACTACTTAAATAAATTGTTTAATTCTTGCACTTCAGATAACTTCAAGATATTCTCGACAAATATTTATCTAATTTCCAAAACCTTATATTTAGCGATTATACTAATTCTGTTTCAAGCCTAAATGGAAAAAAATAAGCTATAGTTTCCTGTTGTGCCACTAGATATCTTTTCATTTTCTATATTTATTATGTTGATAGGTATATAACTTTCTAATATGAAATGGTCATATTTTAGGTGTGTGTCGCTTTTGCTATATGTTTAATAATAAACTCCTCACTTTCATACAAGAAATCGATTTAAAATTATGAGGCTAATTTTATTATTTTACCTTTAATAAATATAATCAGAACTGACTATTCTATATATTTCTTCTTTTTAATTTTTAAAGGTAAAGTATTTAATTTTTCTAAATTTCCAAAAAAACTCATATATTCGGCCTCATATTTATTGTGATTGTGATAAACAAACTATTGAGAAATTTCATTAAATTTTAAAATTAAACAAAATCTATTTTAAAGATTAATTAATTTAATAGTCGAAATAATATAAAATTCTACTTGATATTTTTAAAATATATTTAAAGATATTAAATATTATGCCAACTGTCAGGATTTCTGGATATTGACTAATTAACGGTTTCAACAAAATAATGCGGGTCGCGGGTTTGTGGGATCAGTGATCAAATCATATCCTGGCATCAATATATTCATACATTACAATTAATTAATGGTATATGCAATTACTGATATTAATTAATCCACCTCAATCACCTCAAACATGCTTCCCATAATAATTACTATTATAATCTTTTAAATGAATCCTAGAACATAAGGGCTGTCATATGAACCATCATCTGCATTACATCTAGAAGAGTCCAACATGGACTGGGCCGTCAGGCTAACCACTCTAAGATAAAAGGCTTTGAGCCTATTGTATTGCAGTAGCTCTGATTTAGTGAAACAATCATCTCCGTGAACTAATAGCCAAACACTGGCTAGTTAGCCCTGGAAGTGGCCCAGGATGACAGAAAGGATACCGATCTGTGGAAGATGTCAAGTTAACCTTTCGTTAAAACTACCCCAAAAAGGATGGGCCTCCTGCCGTGCGGACCTAATGCTACTTGAGTCTCTTTAGCGTCGTGAGCTAACTCGGATGAAACAGGCAGGCGGGCCGCCTTAGAGCCAGTCCATTAGAATAAAAGTTTGATGATTTCTTATGGACTTGATAATTAATCCAAGTCTTATTTCCTTAATGTGATCCTCTCTTAAGTTTTATTAGTGCAGAGCAAAAGATGATACTGTCGTCATACAGTATAATTATCTATAGTAAAATATAGAGACACATATAAACCTATATCCAAAAGTAGAAAGAACCGTCCCAAACCCTCTGGGCCTTGGGCCTTGTCAGACTTGCTACTTCTGATGACAACAAATATTCTGGGCCAAAGGTTATGGACAAAGTCATAGGTTCTCTGTACTTTCCTAATGTTAGAAGACTTAGGATATCATCTGGTGGATGATAAAATACCATGGTCCGCGATTTTCTGACAGCAACTAAAAGAGATTTTTTAGTTTTAAGCTTTATTTTTGGTCAAATAGGACTTGATTTTTAGTTGAGAATTTTAGCAGAAGAAATATTTAGATATAAAAGTAGAAGGAATCAATTTAGAAAAATCATTGTTTTGAAATTTATCAGCTCATTCACTAGAGCTAGCAGAAACAGTTAAAAATATGTGGTATGGTGATAAAATCAGTAAATTTTAATTGTGAAACTTTGTTTTTAGAAGAAATTTGGGAATCATATTTTTACATTTCTATATTTAATTTCTTAAAAATTTAAGGCGCTGTACTCCTAACTTCTTCTGTATCTAAAGTGCGTTATTTCTATATGATAAATAATTTGCTTTTTTAATAAATAAAGAATTCACTTTTTCGATTTTCTACTAAGTTGGGACTCTGGTCGGGCAGAAGTTGCAGGTGTTAAGGAAAAGGGGGAAGAGAAAAATATGATTAAAGTCAATATTTTTTGAGTATTGGACAAGATAATATTCAATATGTTGATTTTCTGTCAAAGTGATGACAGATCGGTTGACGGAATAAATTCAAATCAACTTTTTTTTATTTAGTTTAGGGTTACTATGCACAATTATAGAGTTAAATATTTTTTCCTGGATACTTACCCAATTCTATGTTAATCCGAACAAAAATTTTCTTAATTTTAATTTTAAAAAAGTTGGTTGAAGCACTCAAAACCAAGTTTAATGCAAACTAATTTAGACAGTTTTTTGTTAAAAACTAAGAAATAACGAAAATTTAAAATTATAATTAAATAAAAATATTTAATGTATTTCTAATTGACATGAATAAGCCCTTTAATAATGGTTATCACTTTTGGTAAAAAGATGATTAAACTAAATCTATAAAGTCAAACAACTAACATATTTCTTGAATTTAACATCAAGCCCATGACATAAATCATAATTTTAAACAAAAGCTCTGAATAAGCATATTCCACACTTAGTTTGTAGGATTTTAGTTTGCTTTTGGTAGACACAAATTTTCTTCAAATACCATGAAAATCTGGCCTGAGCCACAAATTTCAAAAAAGTTTTGTATTTTAACTAGCAAAACATATGAGGAATATTGATTATTAGTTTTCCGTCGAATTTAGCAATAATTAAACGTTTTAAGCTAAAGAAACCCTCATTGGTTTATTATATTTAACCAAAATTAAATATAAATCAATCTTGAGAATATCATATTAAGCTCCCCGAAAATAATTTTTATTTCTCACAAACACAGGTTAAAACATGGAGTTTTTAGGTACTTTAAATTAAAAATATCACAAATTCTTGTTAAGGAATCAAATATTTTCTTCGTGTAATCTAGCTTTTGATTTTATACAACGTATTATTCCTCATACTAATTTAAATTAAATTTTCAATATATTTGATTTCTGTCGCGTATTTTAAAATTGTCATAATTCAAAATTCCTTTAATATTTAATCTCCCAGAGTAACAAAATATTACGCCATAATTACCATTCTACAAGGTGGGTTGTCCGCTTCATAGCATGTGGTAACTTAAACTTATTGTCAAACCAGTATTTTTTGGTATTTAGGTTAGAATTATTTTTTAACTGTGCAATTTAAAACATGTTAAATGTTAGTTTTTTAAAACAGATTCGAGCTAAATATTATAGAAATGAAAGAAAATAGCCATCCTAAAATGGTGCCAGATTTGATGAGACACCAAGTTTAGATCCTTTCAACCAACATATTTGGCTTGGATATCCTTGCAAGCTAGTTTAAGCAGTTCACTGATATTCAAATATACATTTTTAACTCCATGTTTTCAATTACTTAGTCAAAATGCATCAAAGTAGAGACCACAGCTGTTTTTTTATTTTCACTCTGTTTTTGCTTGCTGTCATTTTATATTGTATGTCCTTTGTCTTCTTGACTTGTCTTTTCTGGGAACCATTCTATTTTTTGCTTTCTTGATAGCCAGTGTTTCAATCTCTGTAATGAGAAGGGGTTGAAAGTATGATTGTTCACCTTTGAGTAACACATTGCTGACACTATTTCTGAGCACATTTTGAAAATGAGGGTCTATTTTTGGATTTACAGCCACAAATGACACTAAGACAATAAACTTGTCATGTGTGATGAGGAGCAACTTTTGGGAAAGCTTCAAATATGGAATTAAGAAGAGAAGTATGTTTTATTAGATAATACTTTAGACTTATATAGCTTGCGCTGTAGCGGGGATTAAGTCAGATCAAAGATAAGGGTGATCATTTGCAGAATGGGTTTAAGTTGCTGGATACCTGGACAAGTCATGTGATACTGGTTTGTTGCCATTTCTGGTATATTGAACTGTAAATTGGATTGGCACCAAACCGGGCAATTACTGAATGTTAACTGTGTTGGTGACGACCAGGATATCAGTACATCCAGCTCCTTGACACCCCCCTTAAGGGGTTACTCTGGTACATCAGGAGGAGGCTTTGTCTTGACAGCTGCCGCCTGATGTTCCTGAAGTTGTTTGCTAGTTTGTACTAGCCGAGTCAAGTGTTCCCCTTTGCTGAGGCAAAGGCAGGATCTGTGATACTTTTTGATGATAGGCTCTTTGGTGCCCTGGAATTTAACCAGGTAGATGTTCCTGTCTGGTTGGTATTTGACAATCCTTCCCAGTCCTCTGTGTACTGAATCCAATTCCTTTCTGTTTCCAGCAAGGATCCAAATGGGGAAGTTGATTTGGAGTGGTTCCTCTTTAAAAGTTACCTTACGTGCATTGAGTCTCTTGCTCTTCACTATCTTGGCTTTGAGCTGTATGCGCTGTAGTGCTGAGGCTTGTTCCACTGTGAGAGATTTTCCTGAGAGAATATTCACATAGGGTTGGTTATTACAGGTGGGTATCTCTGGTTTGTATTCATATGTTAGTTTAAACAGTGAGTAGCCTGTCTCTTGGTTGGTGTGTACCCAAGATACTAATAATGCATGTTTCACGTATAGTGGCCATGTGTCTTTGGCTTTCCCATCTATTATTTTCTCAAGGGTTCTGATGAGACTGCCGTTTAGGCGTTCAACTCTGCTGTTGGCCTGTGGCCTGTAGGGCAAGGTTGTGAAATGCTTGATAGTTTTTCAATTTTAATTTATTGTTAACTACATGTCCTGATAGTTCTATGACTTCATTGGTTATGATGTAGTCTGGAGTTCTGTAGTTGGCTATAATTGCCTTGTTGATGAAGCGGTTTATTGTTTTTGCTTTGTGGTCTTTGGTTGCCCAGCAGATAGACCAGCATGTTGCAAAGTCAATGGCTACAATTAAGAAGCATTGTTTTGCTTTAGCTTCTGGGAAAGGCCTATTTCATCCAGGCCCCAAACCTTAAATAGTTCAGGGTCAGGTACTGAATTAACTGTAGGCTGTGATGCTTTGGTGTTTGAGTATTTCTCACATACCGTGCCAATTCTTTAGTACATCAATGATTTTTTGTTTGAGGTTGGGTCACCATACTATCTCTTTTAATGTGAGGTATAGGTTGTTAGCCTTTGTATGTTCTAGTAGGCAGTGATGTCTTAATATGATGTCAACTCTTTGTGCAAGTGGGATGTACAGGACATGTTTGTTGTTAATGATTTGGTATATAGTGTCATTTGATACATGGAAATACTTTTCATTCCTTACTAATGTATCATGAATTAGTTGATATGTTAAGGGGTCTTTTCCTTTTGTATTGTACTCAGTGTTGTATAGGTTGGGCCAGTCAGGGTCCAGGTGGACAAGGTGATTCTCTCTTGGCTGACATAGCCTAGAGAGAGTGTCAGCCGTGATCAGCTCTGCCCCCTTTTTGTACTGGATGTCCAGGTTAAGCTGCTCAAGCAAGGACATCCATTTGGCTTGTTGCCGTGTGAGTGTGTTCTGAGTTTTGAAATAGATTAAGGATTTATGGTCAGTTAGTACTCAAACGTTCAAATGTCGTTCTAGATAACATCTCTATTTCTTGTATGTGCGGTATATTGCTAGCAATTCTTTGTCATGTATTGGGTACCTCTTCTCAGTGTTTGTTAGTTTTCTGCTTTTGTAACATACTGGCAGGAAGTCTTGCTGCCCTGGCTGGCAGATGCGTAGGACTGCACCAATGGCGGTGTCACTAGCATCCAACTCAAGCTCATAGTACCCATTGTTATTAGGGTATTGCAAGATTGGTGCTTTAATCAAAGCTTGTTTTAATAGTTGAAAATTCTTGTTGCATTCTGGTGTCCAGATGAATTTTTTTTTGGCATTACCCTTGGTTAGGTCATTGATTGGTGCAATTAGTTTCCCACAGTCTTTGATTTATTTCCTTAGGTAAGCTACAATTCCAAAAAAGTATCTAACTTTTTTAACGTAGGTAGGGTGTTGCATGTTATTTATGGCTTTTATTTTATCTGGATCTGCTTTGATGCCATCATCAGAGACAATGTGGCCCAAGAACAAGAGTTTCTTTTTCATAAATTGGCACTTGCTAGGCTTTGCATAAATTTTGTGCTTCACGAGTCAATTGAGTGTCTTGTGGACAAGCATGAGATGTTCCTCTTTGGTTTTTGAGAATATGATGATATTGTCAAGGTAGCATAATGTATTTGAGAGACTGTTTAGTGCTTGGTTCATCATAGTGACAAACATTGCAAGAGCTTTGGTCATCCCAAAGTTTATTACCCTACATTCAAAATATCCAAATTGTGTACAGAACACAGTTTTTGGTATGTCTTTTTCTTTTACTTCAGCTTGGTTGTAACCTGAGGTGAGGTCAATTTTGGAGAAAAATTTGGCTCCAGAGAGTCTTGTAAATAGATCCTCTCTAAGTGAGAGGGGATATTTATTCTTTTTTGTGCTTGAATTTAGAGCTCTGTAGTCTGTTACTAGACGGAGTGAGTCTTTTTTCTTTACAAAAAACACTGCTGCCTCTCATGGGGATTCTGATAGGCAAATGAAGCCTTTGGCTTGGTTATCCTCAATGTGATTTTTGAGGGTTTGTGTCTTCATGAAAGAGAGTCTGTAGAGGCGTGCAGGTTTGGGCATGGCCTTGCTTAAGTCAATGCCATGTTTGACCTCCTGTTTGGGGGTAGCTCTGTTAGCTCTTCCTTAAATACATGAGCTTATTCATGTAGGGGTGTTGCAAGCTCTGGGAATTGAATTTTGGTTATTTGCATGTTATTAAAGTTGGTGTATCTCATTATGTGGAGCATACTGTCTTTGGTTAGATGTTCCAAGTTGTCTTAATTTATGATTTGGACAAATAATTTGTCTCTCAGGATGAAATTGTTAGGTTCTTTGAGGATGTTAAAATTGACTTCATTGCGTTTGGTGGTCATAGTCTTTGTTTTCCAACATACACTGGGATTCACTTGGGTGAACCAGTCCATGCCTGCTACAATGTTGTAGTTTATGTTGTTCATGACAAGTCCTTTGATAGACGTTTGTATGCCTTGGAGGTTGATTCTGAAGGAAGTTGTTTTGCCTTCAAGTAGAACCTTTGATTTGTCTGCCATCCTGGCGCATTTGAAGTTGGATTTGACAACTGGTATTTTGTACTTGGTTACAAATGGTTTGCTAACCATAGTGTGTTGTGCACCAGAGTCAAGTAAAATTTTATGTGTATGTGATTTGTAAGTGCATGGGTAGACAAGAAGTTGTGAGTGATCTTTAATTTTTACATTCATAAAAATGGAGGATTGTGAGACACATAGGATGCAAGCAGCAAAGTTTGTGCCTTGGTACAGTTTCTTATCAAGTTGGGGGGAGACAGGGGCACTTAAGCCAGTTCCTTCTCCTCTTTTCCCTGTCCCTCTGTTTTGAGACCTTTGAGGTCAGAAAATGTAGGGTCAGATTCATAGCGGGTTACTGTTTCAGCATTGTTTACTTTGGTGGTGTCCTTTTTCTTGGGACAGGAGCAGTTTGCGCTCTGGGTGCAATTGTCATTGTTTCAATTAGAGTTGCCGTTACTATGATTGGTGTTTTGGCGTTTGTTGCCATTAGAATTGTCTCTGCCATTGCTGTTTGAGGAGCAGTTGCCGTTGCATGCAGCATATTCTATGTTTGCACGTTTTTTTGCGCTTTTGGCTTCTGCAATAAGCGCAGGCATGAAGGTGTTGGCCTCTGGGCGGATGAGGGCAGCAACAGAGGGTTCCATTCTATTGATGAATGCTGCTCTAGTGTGTATGTTGTCAGCTTGTGCTGGGTTTTGAATTTTGCAATGTATCTCTTCAAATTCATTGGCGTAGGCTGTGATAGTGGTCTTCTGAGTAAGATTGCTGAGCTGTATTGCAATGTCTTGGAGGAATTCAGTGACACAGAAGTTGTGGGTGATGTCTGCTTTGAGCTCTTCTCAGTTGTCAAGCTGTTCATCAGTTTGTGAGCCAACCCAAGTGGTCAACCAGTTAGCTGCAGCCTTGTACAGGCGCTTGCTGGCTTCCTGGACCCATTTTTTGTGGGAAGTGTGGCTGGCGCGGAGTTTAGCGGCTGAGTAGTCCAGCCAGTTAATGATGTTTTTTTCTTTTTACCAAAGAACTTGTCAATACCAATGTACTTGGTGTTGTTAACTTTGCCTGTGATAAGCGGTTGTGTGTTTGTTTGTGGTTGGAGAGAGCAGCTGTATTGAATTATCTTGACATATGCTTTGGGCATGACCAGTCCTTCAAATATGGTGGATCCACTAGGTATATCTTTGTCAATGTTGTGGGCGCAGAAGTACATCTTCCAGGTATCCTGAGATATGGCCTGGTTTAGTACGCGAGCAAAGGTGGGCGGGGTTTGTTCAGTTATTTTCTCTTTCATGGGTATGGTAAAAAAACTGTAGCTGCTACCAGTGATGAGGAGCAACTTTTGGGGAAGCTTCAAATATGGAATTAAGAAGAAGAGAAGTATGTTTTATTAGATAATACTTTAGACTTATATAGCTTGCACTGTAGCAGGGATTAAGTCAGATCAAAGATAAGGATGGTCATGTGTAGAATGAGTTCAAGTCACTGGATACCTGGACAAATCATGTGATATTAGTTTGTTGCCATTTCTAGTATGTTGAACTGTAAATTGGATTGGCACCAGACCGGGTAATGACTGGATGTTAACTGTGTCACCAACAACTAGAATATCAGTACATCCAGCTCCTCAACATGTGAAACAAATTTAAGTAACAGCCATTTGTCATTTCAAGGATTTGTGTTTGTGATGTCATATCTTGACTGCTTCAAGATATTATGTTTTGTGAGGTAGGCCTGCAGACGCAAAAGTGTGGGTTAACTTGATAACACAAAAGAATAAACACTTTAGCAGTGAATGTCAGGAAACCAATCTTGGGCAGCTGGTCTGTTGTTTTCTGGAATTAGGTGGGCCCCAGGCCGGGCTAAGAAAGCCCACTATAAGATTGGTGCTAACTTAAATAGATATGTCATAGATTTTTCTACCCAAGACCTCAAATCAACAGCAGGGATGATAGTGTCAATCACTTTTAAGAGGGTGATATACACTATTTCAAACAGCTTATTGAAATTATCTAGACAAAGCTCAGAGGCAGACACAGGCACTGTTTTGAGGGTAAGAAAAGGCTTCATGTCTAGTTGGCAGGCAGGAAAAAAGTTGTATTTGTCTTTAAACAGGCGGAGTTAGTGGTAAACCAAAGTCCTTTTATATTATACCAGGTCAACTCTTTAGTATGGACCAAATAGTTGTGCACAAGTATATTCTCAGTAGTATATTCTTGATACTTGGGCTTCAAAGGGTATTTCATAAAGTGAACAGGACCAAATGTGACATCTGGAAGACAAAAACTTGTAGGCAGACAAGCCAGGAGGATTAGAGTTGAACAGAAAGATTACTGAGATAAAATACAGCAATAATTGGGAAAACTAATATCTCATAATCTTTATTCAAAAATGGTGATAAAGTCTGGCACAGGGTCTAGTGGTTTATATAACATCCTACTACCAGACTTTAATCTTAATAAGTGGGATTCAGTTGGTTGAAAATGAGAATTTGAACAGGCGGTTTGCCTGGGTTTTAGAATGAAAAATGGCGCTGGGAGGAAAAATGATGTTCATTGGCTGGATCTTCTGAAAGATTAATGCAGCCTTTTTGTTCAGGAGTGATATTATTGGGATGGCTTTCTGGTTCATGTTTCCTTCAGGTGTGGGATTCTGATTGGTCACTAAGATAGATATCAGGCTCATCAAGCCAATAGTGATAGCTTTCTTGCCTCTATTAGGCAACTCATTGTGCTCTTTGCTAGGCGCAATTGTTGCTACATATGCGCTAAGGTATTCAGTTTCAAAGGCATCTGTGGTTTAATATAGAGATAGGATTGAATTCCAAAAAATGCAGTTGGGCGGCCTACAGTTTATTTTGGCTAGAGTTCAAATTCTGCCCCAAACCTTTGGTTTTGAAAGGGGAAAATATTATTCCTGACATCATCCCCTTTTTCTCTCAAAGGATCTCTCTTCTTGGCCTTCTTGCTTAGGGATTGTTGGATGGCTTGCTCTGTATTGATTAGGTTGCTTAGAAGTTTCCAGGTTCTTTTTTCAATAGAATAGCCTTTTTTATTTGATGTAGTATTAAAGGGTTTGGTAGTGGGTTTGGTCATCATGTATAAACTCTACTTTATACTCCTAAGAGCAGCCTGTTTGAATGAGGGTGGTGTTGTTTTGTTTCTCTGGTGGGAGATAAAATTGCCATTTTTCTTAAACAATAGGGAGCTGTGAGATACATTGTGGATTTTCCAGGTGGAAGGCAGTTCTAACTTAAAGGCAACTTATTCTACCAGCTTGGTGATCTTGTGTGAGCCACTTTTTCTGTGGGCAAGTTTTCTGTAAGAGATGTGCAAGTGTATAATTTGAGAGTCTAGGTAGACTTCTTCAATTTGCAGAGATTGGCCAGGGGTTTGCTTCCAGTTTGCAAAGGCTTTATATGTCTGTACTGCTTGGTTTAGGTTTTCTAGGCAGGTGGCTGGTGTTGTAGATCCTCTCAATCCAGGTGTGTCCAGAGGATTTGGTTTTTTCTTGCCAATCTTAGGATCCCAGGTGGGGTCAAACCCATAGTTGGAGTTGAATGGGGACATCCTAGTTAAGACATAGCCTGCTGTTCTAAGCAAACTGGGCCATGAAAAGAATCTTTGCCAAATTGTCTTGGTCAGTGTTGGCATAACATCTGAGGTATTGTTTCAGTATTTGGTTGACTTGTTTGGTTTGTCCATCTGTCTGCAGGTGATACAAAGTAAATACATAGCGCTTGATGCCTAAATCTTTCATCACCTGTGCCTAATAGTGAAATGTAAACTAGAGGCCTCTGTCAGTGATTATTTTTTCATGAGTGCTTTTCTGGGTGAGGATTTTGTTGTGAAAACATTACACTTTTTTTGCGGCTGTGTAGTGGGTTGTGATTGGTATGAAATAGGACATCTTTTTGAATCTATCTACTATGACTAGTATAGCATTGAAGGAACTTGACAGAGGGAATTCTACAATGTAGTCCATGAAAACTGATCTCCATGGACCAGTTGGGATATCTAGAGGTCTTAACAGGCCTTTAGGCTTGTTATTGTGAGGTTTGTCCTACCACAGGTCTTGCATTCCTTCAGGTAAGCGGCTACATCTTGATCAATCCTAGGCCAGGCACAGTTTTTCTTTATGCTTCTGAGAGTTTTAAGCCTTTCTGAGTGCCCTTTCATCTTCAAGTTGTGGTAGTACCAAAGGATGTCTGTCCTGGTGGGTTTTCTGGTACATAGATTCTGTTGTGGAGCATTACTATTATGCCTTTCAGTGAGTAGCCCTTCTTGTAGTGGGCACTGTCCAAGAATTTAGAAAGGTTGGTGATAATAGACTTAGTGAACTTGTCAAGGGTCTGAGCTTTCAGCATGTCTGAATTACTGGCTCTAATCTTCAGATAGTTCATGTGAATACTCAGGCTGACAGAATCCAAGAAAACTGGGTATTGTGGTCTTGGGTCTTGGTATGTGTAGATACTAGGTCAGCTCTTCTGCTCAGTGTGTTGAGAACTATGATGATCTTTCCAGATTTTAAGTCAATTGTCAGGATGTAGTTGGCTAGTTCCATGCCCATCTGGCGTGCCTCTGGTTCAGCTGGCTAGGTTTGAAGAAATATACCAAGTTATTGTGATCTGTTAGGACCTTGACAGGGAATTCTGCACCAAACAAGTATCTTTTTCAGTGCTTTAAAGTCTTCACAATTGCCATTTTCTTATTGTAAATGGGGTAGTTCCCTTCAGCAGGTTTTTTTGAGTAATATGTTACAAAATGTAGCATACCATTCCCTCCCTCCTAAAGAAGGACCTCACTCACCGCAAAGTCAGAGGCGTCAGTTGTAAGGACAAAAGGCTTGGTAGAGTTGGGCATAGCCAGGACAGGGGATGAGGTGAATTCAAGCTTCACGGCTTTAATTGCAGATGTGCATTCCAGAGACCAAACAAACAGGACCTTCTTTGAGAAGAGGTGTGTGAAAGAGGGGGGCTAAACTAACTAAATTCAGCTCTCATCCTGAGAGAAAGACCCACCAGGATACCATTTTGGTGCAGAACTAGAATGGCCGCTTGTACAGGTGTCCAAAGGGAGGACAGAGAGGACAACTGGGGGAAGTATGAGTCCAAACCCATCAAAATTATCCCACCAAGCAGCCAAGGAGTCTACCTAGGGGCAAGATTGTGAGAGGGTAACATCACCTTGGAGGCAGGGGACTCAACCTCTAAGGGGGGAGGATCCACAGGAGTGTCTGCTTCCAAGAGGGCTACATGGTCAAAATTGGGAGAGGAAAACACAAGGTCATCACAGGTGAGACTTTTGACCGGGTTTTCACCTGTAGTAACCAGGTCTTGGGCATAGCTGTGAAGGTTCTTGAGCAAGTGCAGAAGATGAGTGGGGTCTTCTCTCACATAAAAAGTTGAAGAAGACAAACAATTCCAGAGATATGGGAAGGTGAACCAGATTATCACCAGCACAGGAGCTAGATAAAGACCAGGAATTTCAGTAGAGAAACTAACATTTCTAAGAGCACCATAAAAATGAGAGGTTTTTTCTGAAGAGGCAAGTAGAAACACAATTAGAAACCAGGCAAACCAAGGATATTTTTTGGAATCAAAAATAAAGTGGGCTCCAAACCCTGCTTCTAATAGATGAAATAGAAGGGGGGACCTTTATAGCGCGTAAACTGTAGCTTAGAGCAAAGGCAGAGAAAAAGCTTAAACATTTCAAACTTGAAGTAAAGATTTATAAAGTTATCAATACTAAATTTAAAGTTTGACCTTAAATTTCTAAAGCAAAAGCGGTAACCTTAACGTTGATACTAACATTAACTATAGGGGCTTCAAAAGGGAAGCTGAAAGCCAGGGACAACATATAAGGTAAGAGATAGTCAAAACTTCTACTACCAATTATAAAGAAATAAAGGGTCAACAGAAAGACCCAAGATTCTAAAATTTTGTATTTGCAAAATTTAAACTTTTATTTGATAAAATAAGCAAGCAGGGACTGAAAGTCCCCTGTATTGCTTTAAAAAATAGGGTTTGAATTCAAAGGTCACCTGACCCAGGGCTTGAATCTGTGTGGCCTGAAGAGAAATTTTGCAAGGGAAAATCCAATGGGTTAGAAGGTTTCCTAATAATTTTTGGCACCACCTCTGATTGGCTGGTGTCTATGAAGTGGTTCAGGGCAGAATTTAATCCAGTTTGATTGGAATTTGTTGATTTAGCAGAAGCACAACTTGATTAATTACACTTCACTGTTTTAAATGGGGGTGAAACCAAGCCAACAAGTAGTCCAATTTAATCAGGAGTTCTTCCCAAGTAGGAACAAAAATCTGAGCATCAGCAGTTACCACCTGAGAAGGATACACCAGCAAAAATCTCTCATCAATTGTGTGAGCTAAATCCTCAAGGAAATTAAGGGGTTAGCTTGATTTCAAGCAGTTTTCTTTGTGTTGAGGGAAGATTGTCCTATCCAAGGCTAAAGGAGGGAGTAACTTTACAAGGTGGGTCAGAGGCAGGGTAATTAGAGAATTATTTTGGATGAAATCTCTGCAGTAATTTACCAGTCCCAGGAAGTTACTCACTTTTTTACGGCATGTGGGTAGGGGCCAGCTGGTTACTGCATCCCCTTTGTCTTGTGCCATCAAAAATCTTCCTTTTTTGACTACATATCTTAGGAATTCTACCTCTGGTTAAAAGAACTCACATTTTTTGAATTCAGCATGTAGGCTGATTTGGGATAATTTACCAGGATAAGTTTCACTGGTGTGGATGTTCTTCATGGTCCTTGCTATAGATCAGGATGTTATCAAGGTAGGCTACACAAAACTAGTCAAGGTACTTGCCCAGCACTGTACTGATCATTTGTTAAAAGGTACTGGGAGCATTGCATAGCCCAAACAGCATTACTAGGTACTTGTAAAGGTCATAGTGTGTCAGGAATATTCCTGACACTTACAGTTGTGTAATCAACAAACTGTCACCCGCCATCAACGTAAAGGCGCCTGCCGCCACCGAGCAGACATCCACCACCAACATGCAGACATCCGCCGCCATCAAGCAGATACACACTGCCACTATGCGGAAGCCTGCCACAACCAAGTTGTCACCTGCCGTCAATGTGAAGGCGCCCACTGCCACCAAACAGACGTCTGTTGCCACCGCGCAGGTCCCTGCCACAGCCAAGCTGTTGCCCGCCACCACTGAGCAGATGTCCACCGCCACTGTGCAGGCCCCTGCTGCGGCCAAGCAGATGCACACCGCCACCATGCAGAAGCCCGCCACCACCAAGCTGTTGCCCACTGCCAACACGCAGACACCCACTGCCATTGAGCAGATGCACACAATCACTGCACAAGAGCCCGCCACTCTTGCCAGCCCCACCTGCAAGCCATCTGCAAACCAGGCACCCATGAGCCAGCCTGTCACCTACCAGCCACCTACCAGCCTTTGCCCTCCAATGCCAGCAGGCCACTCTCCATCCACTTCTTTGGGAAATAGCCAAATTGGGAAACCAGGAAAGGCAATTTTCCCAAAGCCAAACTTGAAAGGAACTGTGGCCCAATTTGGGAGCTTACCAAATAGGGAATGGACTGCAGGCTCTCCAACAATGAAAATCATGCACTGAATTTAGTAAATGAATTTAGATGCATGAAGAAGGCTCAACTTGCACTATGCTATGCAAACTGGGATCCAGCTAAACCTTCTCAATTGTCAGCCACCCAAGCCAACCCAGAAAAGGGAATAGCAGATGTAACTCAGACTCTTGGTTCCACAATGCTATGCCTTCCAATAATCATGCCTTACAGGTCCACTAGTATAAATAAAGACAAAACCCTCCATGATAGTTTGTGCTATCATTGAGTGAATATTCTCCTCAATATTATCACATTAATCAATCCTTTACCTAGGCTAAGCAAGTAACCTTACTAAACCCATTACCCCTCCCCAAGTCAGAAGATGAACTACATCATCTTCACAGCTGTCTTGACAGCTTACCTTGGGATAGGGGGCAACCAGCCAACCAATGCTCAGTTTGGTCCTGTCCCACAGGGACCAAAAGAGATACAGTACAATGAGCCAACTCACCTCAACTCAATGAATTTGAACCCGTGGACACCTCTGGCGTCATCTCACCCAACTTCTAACTTGGCTACTTACGTGATTTCTGCAGCTACACTACTGTACCTTGCTGTCAGCCTTAGACAATGCAACATCCTTGCCAAAGCCTTCTGTCAGGCAATAAACTTCTATCCAATTGTCTACACCTTGAACAGCTTTGAGCCGCCAAATCTGCCACCTTATGTTATTAGAGTTTTACCCTCAATACTTGGGTATTACATAGCAGGTCTTAAAGATGATTTTGTACTTGTCATCTTCCTTGATGTGTATTTGATTAAAGTCATTGTGAAGGTCAATCTTGGAACATACTTGGGCTCCTGTGAGAATGTCACACAGGTTGTCAGCGTTTGGAATGAGGTATCTATTCATAACAGTAATGTTGTTCAACTTTTGGTAGTTTACACAGAGGCACATTTCATTATTTTTTTTCCCTACAAAAAGTATTGGGGATAAACAGGGTGCCTTGGACACTCTGATGTATTCTTTAGTGATTATCTCCTTAAGATAGGTCTTTAGAGCTACTTGCTTTCTGTAGTTTCAGCTATAGATTGGTCATGGCTAGGCTGAGTGACTAGTAAGAGGTCAATAGCATGGTCATATATGAAATGCTGGAGAAGGTAAGCGGCAGCTTTCTTGTCAGGGCCCAGAATGCCCATGACAATCAGTTAGCATGCCTTGTCCCAGTATAGCAAAATACATGGAAACAATTGCCTATTGCACTTCCAAAGAAGAAGCCTCCCCTTAATGACCTCAAATGACCAGAGTTTTGCAAGTTTCACATGCTGCAAAACTCAGAGATTGTAAGGAATTTCATCTCTTACACAAATAACAGATCAAACTTGGGGACTCTGGGTACAACTAAGAAACCGGAAATTGCATTTTTAAATGCAAAATTAGAAAACAACAACAATAATAAAATATTTGAATTGATTGGTTCAAAAAAACATTTGAAATTGATTAATGAATGTTTTTATGTTGCAACCAAGTTTCCAGACTTGCCTGCTAACGTATCTTACAATACACAGAGAGCGCTCAATAAGCCGCCCCTTGACGTATCTAACATTATGGACTAATCTGATGGTAATATCAAATGGCGGGTACTTCATCCTAATTAGGAGCACTACCAATTTGACTTGCTGATCCCCGCACAAGTTATTCCTCGGCTTTGAACCTTACATGGAACTTCCCACTATGCCACCCCCTTGTGGCCTTGTGGCTTTTCCTATATGGTATATTGATCACAATATTTTACAATAAACAATACCTTATTCTTCTTATTCTGTCCTTTCTATTGGACTGTTGTCTTCCCCAATTCCAAATACTGAACCCTCATTGGTTCAGTTGCAACAGTGGTAGCAGAAGGTTTTGCTATAGCGGGACTTGGCAGCGTCTTGGAATGCCACCCAGGTAACGTCAAGTTCTTGACTGGCCCAGTTGGTGAACCACACAGCGGCAGGCCCTGTGAGGTAACCAGATGCAGTGGCAACCCACATGGGCTCAGGAACCTGACAGATACAGAGGTGGGTTTCAGTAGATTGAAGCCAACTGACAATGTTGGCCCCTTCTTCCCCATTGTTGTGGGTACTCCTCTTCTAGCAATCAAACAAACTGGTTCTGTTCCTGAGTACCTTGCTGCCTGGCAACAAGCTCTTACTGGCGCCCTCAAAGCTGTGACCAACAGAAATGCAATGCTACTCACCCTCATTATCAATGGGTTAAAACCTCATATCTGCAAGTGGGTCCCTGTAGGTCGCTGTACCTCTATCAATGATTGCTACAAGGCCATTGTGGAGGCTAACAACCAGGCCTCAATGGGCTTCCGCCGTACCAGTGACACTCCATCTCAACCACGTACAACACCTAGCAATGGCCACAATCAAGTGGGCCGCTGCCAGCCCCGTCAGCAGGATAATAGGACTAAACACCCTTGCAAGGGGGGAGCTCCAGCTAGCGCAGATTGGGGATCAGGGAAAAGCCTGGGGGTTGTAGCAACAAGAGGACCTGCAACCCCACCTGACCCATCCTCTCAATCCTTGCTTGCAAAAAACCCCTGTGACTACAACCTCCATGAAGTCAAAACCCTGGACGTCTTCCAAGTCCACAGTGACAACCCTGTACTGCAAGCAAGTCACTCCTCAAATAAAGTAACACTCTTATCCTATCCCTTTTGTTTCCGTGGGAACACCCACAAATTGCTGGTAGATACCAGGGTCAACCACACTATGGTGGACCAGGTGTTCACCGACTCTCAGCAATTGGACTGAGTGCCCAGCAGGTTCAAGGCAGTACAAGTAGCTGACTCCCGCAGAGTTGCGATCACCCACAAGACGGTACCCTTCTCTGTGAGAATGAGAAACATCCAGGTTAAGCTCTCTGGGCCAATCATGGCCAGGCTCAGCCACGACGTAATTGCTGGCTTTGACACAACTGACCCTACATAGACCGGGATACCTCTGTCATCACCCTCAATAGAAATGGGGTGGGGTTCCAGATCTACACTGTGAAAATAAGCAAGTTACTCCATGATACTGTGTTTGTCAGAATAACAGAGACAGGCTTGTACAATTTCAAGGGGGAAAACTAGACTTTAATCAATGCTCAGTCAAAGTTATCCGCACTGAACCATCTGCGGTCCCTCCCTTGACCTCCTCACCACCACCAGTGCTTGCTGCCCTCCTTGAGGAGTATCAGGATGTATTCAGTGAGACACTTGAACAACTACCTCCTCCCCGGGAGATTCAGCATGCTGTACAACTTCAAGGATTGTTACCTAAAGCACAACCATTATACCGTCTTACACCAAAGGAAGATGAGACCCTCCGCTAACACCTTGTGGACGGGCTTGATAAGGGCTTTATTTGCCCCTTGCTCTCTTCATACAGGGTGACTGTCTTCTTTGTAGCCAAGAAGGAGGGGTCCCTCCGCCTGGTCACAAACTACCACACCCTAAATGAGGTGACAGTCAAGAATAAGTACCCCCTGCCGCTGATTGACAACCTGTTTGATACACTCGCAGGTGCAAAGGTCTTTAGCAAGATTGATCTCACTGTGGGGTACAACCAGGTCTGCATTGCACCAGGGGATGAGGCAAAAACTGCCTTCCACACACACTACAGGTTGTTTGAGTGTCATGTCATGAACTTTGGAATGACCAACACTCCCTCCACCTTTGCCATGTAGATGAACAAAGCATTTGAGGAACTGATTGGGAAATGTGTGGTTGTGTACCTTGACAACATTATTGTCTTCAGTCAAGGTCAAACCACACACCTCTAACACCTCTGTGCTGTCCTCAACACCCTTTGGAAAAACCAGCTAAAAGCTAAACCCTCCAAATGTGAGTTCCTCAAGTCGGAGCTGTTATTCCTTGGGCACACCATCTCTGCCCAAGAGATAAAGCCTGACCCTGTCAAAATCAAGGCAATCACCAGCATGCCGCCCCCACTGATGTGGGCCAGGTGCAGACATTCTTAGGCATGGTTGCCTATGTGCGCAAGTTCATTCCCAATTGCAGGAAACTAATTGCACCTCTCACTGAGCTCCTCAACACCAAACAGCGCTTTTATTGGACTCCTGTCAGAGATTGAGCCTTCAAAATGTTGAAGCAAAGACTCACAACAGCACCAGTACTGCAGTTTCCCAATCAAAACCGTCAGTACAAACTTGAGACCAATGCCTCTGACAGAGCCATAGGGGGTGTGCTAAGGGTAGAAACTGACAATGGCGTCTTCCTCCCTGTGGCGTATGAGTCCAGGAAACTTACCAACTTGGAACAACGCTATCCCATCCATGATAAAGAACTGGCAGCAATTGTGCACTGCGTTGAGAAGTGGCGCTGCTACCTGGAAGGTGCTACCTTCCCACCCCGCGTACTGATGGACCACAAGTTGCTCCAGTACTTCAACACACAGTCCCACTTGACACGCTGCTAAGCAGGATGGGTTGAGTGTCTATCCACTTACCAGTTGCACATTGAGTACAAGCATGGGAAGGAACTTGTCACAGCTGACGCCCTTTCACAACTCTACGTAGCATCCATCACTGGAGACAATGGTTTGGACCCTGATTGGCCCATGCTATACCTCCGCCCTGAGGCAACTCACTACAAGAGCCTTAACTCAGTAACCATCTCCAAGCTGAAGGACAACAAAAGTCAATTTACCACAGATGCTGGTAACGTCTGCTGTTGGGCAGAGACAGGTGAGAAGACACCATACATTCCCATCACACAACAAGGTGACACAATATTGCATTACCACCAAACCCTGGGTCACATCAGAGGACGTAACCTCTTTGAGATCATGAAACAGAAGGTTTGGTGGCTGTGCATGTGTCAAGACATCTTGGATCTCCTCAAAACGTGCGTGCTGTGCGAGAAGAATACGTCCAAACCCGTACCCCCCAAGTCTGTCCTGCCCATCAAGGCCATGGAACCCTTTGAGCAGTGGGCCCTTGACATTGTGGGATCACTCCCCAAAGACAGACTGGGGAAGAAGTACATTATCACTGCCATCAACTACTTCACTTGCTGGCCAGTGGCCTGGGCAACAACCAACCGCACCGCCACCACCATTACCTGCTTTATTGGCAAGGAAATTGTGGCCTGCTTTGGGCAACCCAAGTACCTCATCACAGATGGCGGCCCCAAACTTGTTGGACATGTCATGAAGGCATACTGCACCAAAAACGCACTCCAACATATAGTTATGGCCCCCTACCATCCTCAAGCCAATGAACGTGTAGAACAGTTAAATGGCTCCCTGGTTCAGCTGATTGCCAAGCTCTCACAAGAGCAACTGTGGGGTTCCTGGTCACCAGTCCCCATAGTGTGTCCTGAGTTGTAGCCAGGGACCGGCTTGGAGGAGTTGTCATTCTCCAACAGGGGTGAAAGGTCAGTGAGAAGCTTATACTTGGCTTGCATAAGGGCAAACTCCTCCAGTACCTTTCCAATCACCAAGCAAGCGTCTTCACCGTATACCTGGACTTCAGCAGGCGCCAGCCCTCCTGTAGGCTGATACCAATCCTGTAGTAGTTTTGCAAACTCTTCTCTGATGAACTCTCTTCCTCTATTCAACATCTCTAAATGCCTTGTCACCTTCTCCCACTCCTCCTGGGCAGATTTACTAGAGGCAAACTTCCTGCACCCTAGGCAATAGGATTTCTCATCCCCTGGGCTAGGATAGAAAATATGGGGTAATTGACTCATGAGACTTAAATACTCTTTTCACACAGAAAATTCAGATAGGGGTCGTAATAGGCGCTTTATTTTCTGTCAGAAGGAAGATCCCCTTAGAAACCTTCTGATATATGGCCTTGAAATAGGGAATAAGAAAGGGTTTGTGCCAATACTTGGAGTCCTTTAATAATATCTTGGACTCCTTGTACTTGGTCTTTGACTCCTGCTCCTTGATCTTGGGCTCCTTTGCTTTGGTCTTGGGCTCCGGCACTTTTGTCGTGGGCTCTGTTGTCTTAATATTAAACTCCTGTGGTCTGACTCAGCTCTAGCTTTCTATCCTTGGTCTTTTGCTCCTTCTGTAGCTTCTGGTGGCCTTTGTAATCCACTTGATCCAGTCTCAGGAAAGTCTCAGATAGCTCTCCCTTTTATAGCCCCTTGTTTGAGACCAAAAACCTCTCTTAGAACTCTGGTTCTTTAAAGCTTAAACTATCCTGTTTTTCTTTTATAATATATTAAACTTTTAAACTTACTTTAGCCAATGAAAGCTCTGAATTTTCTGCTTTTACTCCCAATTTTTTAGACTTTAACTCTCAAGTTAAAGCCCTTAAAAAACTGATTAAGTAGGCTCCAGGTTGCAGCCAATTAAACGCCTTGCTTCAACAGTTCTGCCAAAACAGTTTCCCCGGATGACCTCTCCCTGACCCTGGTTTGAACTCAAAGCTGTCTTGCTCCTGGTAAACAGCTGCTCTGCGTTTCGAACAGTTTTGCCGTAATTCTCGTTATGTTTTCCCAGCAAATCTTGAGCGCTTTCACATGTTTTACTTAGGCAATTTTTGATCTTCAATTTCTCAACGTTTCTCTGTGTTTCTCTCAACGTTTTGTATCTTTGAACCTGCCTGTTGCTCGTCCTTTTGCTTTCCTAGTTGTTCTTGGCAAAATTTGCTCTTTTGCCTTCACAGTTTCTCCGTTCTTCTTTCAGCTTCATTCTGATCCATTTTCTCTTTAGTCTCTTTTCTAAAAATAACATATAGTTCTAACCAACTATAGGTTATTTTTTCTTCTCTTTTTTTCCTTATAAGATTTTCAATCCTTTATTAATCATAATCAGTCAGTATTTAATTATTCTTTAACTGCTTCTTTATATCCAAATTTCTTCTCAAAAGTCACTAAACCAGCTCTTCTAACCACTGTATTCAGTCCAGCTAGGTCATCCTCTCAGCTCTTCAGTTCTTCAGCACCAACTTCTGGTCCTTTGGTCATCCTACATCATGATCTGCTAGTCCTTCATCATGTCTTTTTGTCCTTCTGCTTATCCTTAACTAGCTCCACACCAAATCCTCACTAGGAACCTCATTTGTTCCTTT
The DNA here is from genome assembly GCA_014839935.2 of Entomophthora muscae. Taxonomy (NCBI): domain Eukaryota; kingdom Fungi; phylum Entomophthoromycota; class Entomophthoromycetes; order Entomophthorales; family Entomophthoraceae; genus Entomophthora; species Entomophthora muscae. Next base: position 144,108 of record QTSX02001540.1, on the reverse strand, counting down.
AACACACTGAACCATCTTGGTTCATTCCATTCAATATGAGTTAACAGTTCATCAACTAGCCTTCACTGTGACCAAACAGTCCCTCTTGCTAGTTTTCTCTGCTAATTCCATGAACCACCTTGGTTCTTTATCTCAGTCCCCATTACCAGAACTTGTAGACCCAGGCATGAGTCTACATTGAACTGGCGTTTGACTGGGCCCTCGCAAGTGGCAATCCACTTAGGCCATTCAACCATAAATCTATGTCTATGTGTTGTCTTTACTCACCCAGGTGATGAAGTCTGGGCTTTCAGTTGCAGAGTAATCAGCTCTACTTCCCAGAGGCCTGATCACACCAAGTTCTGCAGCTTGTTTTCCCAAGCAAGCCACCTTGGTGACACCTCTGAGCATGCCTATACCCTCCGATGCTCGCTTTGAGTTTTCCCAAAGCTCCCATAGGGGCACAAACAGGGACACCCTGCCAGTCCGTTAGGCAGGGTGCTTGCTCACAGACCTCCTGCAAGCGTATTAGGATACATTGAGCCCTCAGAGCTCTTTCCCTCCCTGGCAGCCCGCGTTACCCGCCAGGGGTCCAAACCTACTCCACCCAGACAGACTAAGTTCCCTGCTTGCTATTTCAGTCTTCACCCTCCCGCAGCCACAGTTCCCTGCTAGGTGAAGTGCTATAGCCCAAAACAGCCAACATCTTCTGCTGGGTGGAGGCAACAACTGCCTCTGGTAGTCCTTTGTTACCTACCAGCCAGGCCTTGCTTACCCCAGTAGACCATGTTACCTACCAGGCTCCCCTTACTTACCCTAGTAGACTGTGTTACCTACTAGGGTTACCTCACTTCTCCTAGCAGACCAAGTTACCTACTAGGCTTATCTCACTTACCCCTTGCAGCTATATGTTACCTACTAGTTTACCACGTCACTAGCTAATCACACATTGCCATTCTTTAGCATATCATCTTTATTTGAAGCCAAATCAACCCTTGCCTGCAAAACCGCACCCATGTAGATCACCACAGCAACCCAACACCGCATGGACTGAACACCTGCCCACCGCTCTACTTATCCTGCAAGCAAGGGTCAACAGGGGCACAGGGTTCAGCCCCAGCACCCTGGCCTTTGGGACACCTGGCAGCCTGACAGGGGTTGAACAGGGAAAGCTATGGTCCAGGGTTCCCGACAAGTCTTTCCTAGTAACAACTCCATCCCTAGACCAATGGTGTGCCAAATCCTGGGAAGTTGAACACAAGCAAATTGAAGGAGGGACAAAGCACCTTGAAGCTAGATACATTGTAGGTGACCCCATCTACACCCTCAACCCCAATTCTGCCAAGTTGGAGCCCAACCACCTAGGGCCCTTCAAGATAGCCGCTGTCTACAACAATCATACCTATCAACTTGAAGATGCCCAAGGGAATACCAAGAAGCTTCATCATGATTGCTTGCACCCCTGCCGCACCATCCCCACACAAAGGCTGTTTGCGCAAACCTTCCCAGACCTTCCGCAGACTCCAGTCTTGGTGTCTGACAACAAGTAGGGGGCAAGGGGGGATGTTGCAACCAAGTTTCCAGACTTGCCTGCTAATGTATCTTACAATACACAGGGGGCGCTTGATGAGCTGCCCCTTGATGTATCTAACATTATGGACTAATCTGATGGCAATATCAAATGGTGGGTACTTTATCCTAATTAGGAGCGCTACCAATTTGACTTGCTGATCCCCGCACAAGTTATTTCTTGGCTTTGAACCTTACATGGAACTTTCCACTATGCCACCCCCTTGTGGCCTTGTGGCTTTCCCCACATGGTATATTAATCACAATATTCTACAATAAACGATACCTTATTCTTCTTATTCTGTCCTTTCTATTGGACTGTTGTCTTCCCCAATTCCAAATACTGAACCCTCATTGGTTCAGTTGCAACATTTCTTTAATCAATAATGAATGCAAAAGCAAAAGCAAGTGTAAAAACAAAATTTGCCACATAAATTCTATTTCAATTTCAAATTCTAATACTCCAAAAGATGAACACAACAACAGAAATATCAATTAAGCATGTAAAATTGGCTCTGATACATACCATACAGCCAATTAAGCCAAAATTAAATGCAAAAACCATCCAAATCAATTATTCAGGGACCTAGGAAGCCAATCAAAGACAGCAGACCAATTGAGCCAGAGAAGTACCTCACATCCAAGCCCAGAAATTAACCCCAACCATGGTGAAGTACAAAACTGCAATGCAATACCCAAACTTACTTCTTCTTGCATTGCAGGCTGCAGCCTGCTGCAGTTCTGGAAGGCAATACTTCTCAATTCACTCTTGTAAAATCACCTGGTAACTACTATGTCTGTCAGGAATCACTTCCCTGATAACAGTTATCCAATAGTTGAAGACCTATTCCAACTTCCAAATTTGGATGATCTAGGTTACTACAACTCAATTAATTGTCAATTAATTGTTCCTATGCCCCATAGTGATGCAGATGCAAGTAAAACCTGCAAGGAACTCAGTACTATCATGCATCTAAAATTAGCCTGTATCATGATTTCTGCCACTGCATGTGAGGCATTACATCTGGGGTTCAAACTCATCAAGTCTGTACTCCAAATTTCACCCCCCTAGTATAAAAACTCCCATCCCAATCCCAAGTTAATTGTTTGATTAACATTTATTTATACAATTGTTGCAACCAAGTTTCCAGACTTGCCTGCTAATGTATCTTACAATACACAGGGGGAGCTCAATGAGTTGCCCCTTGACGTATCTAACGTTATGGATTAATCTGATGGCAATATCAAATGGCGGGTACTTCATCCTAATTAGGAGCACTACCAATTTGACTTGCTGATCCCTGCATGAGTTATTCCTCGGCTTCAAACCTTACATGGAACTTCCCACTATGCCACTCCCTTGTGGCCTTGTGGCTTTTCCCATATAGTATATTAATCACAATATTCTACAATAAACAATACCTTATTCTTATTATTCTGTCCTTTCTATTGGACTGTTGTCTTCCTCAATTCCAAATACTGAATCCTCATTGGTTCAGTTGCAACAGTGGTAGCAGCAGTAGGTTTACAACCTACCTAAAACAAAATTCTCCCAAGAAAGGACGGAGTACAGGCCGTATGGCTACTCCCCAACAAGAGACCTTCCTGCCAATCCCCAAGGGGGACATCTCTGACGGGTACGTCATCTATCAAGACCAGCTAGTTCTCATCAGTGTGTACAATTGGCTCCGCCTCAGGCAGTGTGACACCAGCGTCACCCCGCCCCAGTCATATCTGTCCCAGCGTATGCTCAACCTTAAGCTAGAATCCTTTGCTGGTGGCGTCAAGGGGGCTGACATCGTCAGTTGGCTCCAATCTACCGAAACCTGCCTCTGCATCTGTCAGGTTCCTGAGCCCATGTGGGTTGCCACTGCGTCTGGTTGCCTCACGGGGCCTGCCGCTGTGTGGTTCACCAACTGGGCCAACCAGAAACTTGACGTTACTTGGGCGGCATTCCAAGACACCGCCAAGTCCCACTACAGTGAAACCTTCTCCCCCATTGTCGTGGGAACTCCTCTTCTAGCAATCAAACAAACTGGTTCTGTTCCTGAGTACCTTGCCGCCTGGCAACAAGCTCTTGCTGCCGCCCCCAAAGCCGTGACCAACAGAAATGCAATGCTACTCACTCTCATCATCAATGGGTTAAAACCCCATATTTGCAAGTGGGTCCCTGTAGGTTGTTGCACCTCCATTGACAACTGCTATAAGGCCATTGTGAAGGCTAACAACCAGGCTTCAATGGACTTCCACCATACCAGTGATGCTCCATCCCAACCACGTACAACACCTGGCAGTGGCCACAATCAAGTAGGCTGCCGCCAGCCCCGTCAGCAGGATAATGTGACCAAACGCTCCCACAAGAGGGAGCTTCAGCTAGCGCAGATTGAGGATCAGGAAAAAGTCTGGGAGTTGTAGCAACAATAGGCCTTGCAACCCCACCTGACCCATCCTCTCAATCCCTGCTTGCAAAAAATCCCTACGACTACAACATTCATGAAGTTGAAACCCTGGACGTCTTTTAAGTCCACAGTGACAACCCCGTATTGCAAGTGAGCCACTTTTCAAATAAAGTAACACACTTATCCTATCCCTTCCATTTCCGTGGGAACACTCACAAATTACTGGTAGAAACTGGGGCCGACCACACTATGGTGGACCAGGCATTTGCTGACTCTCAGCAATTGGACTGAGTGCCCAGCAGGTTCAAAGCAGTACAAGTAGCTGACTCCTGCAGAGTTGCCATCACCCACAAGATGGTACCCTTCTCTGTGAGAATGGGGAATGTCCAGGTTAAGCTCTCTGGGTCAACCATGGCAGGGCTCAGCCATGACGTAATTGCTGGTCTCAACTGGCTTTGGCACAACTGTCCCTACATCAATTGGGATACCTCTGTCATCACCCTCAACCAAAATGGGGTGGGGTTCCAGATTTACCCTGTGGAAATGAGCAATTTACTTCATGATACTGTATTTGTCAGAATAACAGAGACAGGCTCATACAATTTCAAGGGGGGAAAACTAGACTTTAACCAATGCTCAGTCAAAGTTATATGCACTGAACCATCTGCGGTCCCTCTCTTGACCTCCTCACCACCACCAGCGCTTGCTGCACTCCTCAAGGAGTACAAGGATGTATTCAGTGAGACACTTGAACAACTACCTCCTCCTCAGGAGATCCAGCATGCTGTACAACTTCAAGGGTTGTTATCTAAGGCACAATCATTATACTGTCTTACACCAAAGGAAGATGAGACCCTCCGCCAGCACCTTGTGAACGTGCTTGATAAGGACTTCATTTGCCCCTCGCTCTCTCCATACGGGGCTGCTGTCTTCTTTGTAGCCAAGAAGGACGGGTTGCTTTGCCTGGTCATGGACTACTGCACCCTAAATGAGGTGAGGTTAAGAACAAGTACCCCCTGCTGCTGATTGACAACCTGTTTGATACAATCACAGGTGCAAAGGTCTTTAGCAAGATTGATCTCACTGCGGGGTACAACCAGGTCCGCATTGCACCAGGGGATGAGGCAAAAACTGCCTTCTGCACGCGCTACAGGTTGTTTGAGTGTTGTGTCATGAACTTTGGAATGACCAACACTCCCTCCACCTTTGCCATGTTGATGAACAAAGCATTTGAGGAACTGATCGGGAAATGTGTGGTTGTGTACCTTGACAACATTATTATCTTCAGTCAAGATCAAACCACGCACCTCCAACACCTCCGTGCTGTCCTTGACACCCTTTGGAAAAATCAGCTAAAAGCTAAACCCTCCAAATGTGAGTTCCTCAAGTCGGAGCTGTTATTCCTTGGGCACACCATCTCTGCCCAAGGGATAAAGCCTGACCCTGCCAAAATCAAGGCAATCACCAGCATGCTGCCCCCACTGATGTGGGCCAGGTGCAGACATTCTTAGGCATGGTTGCCTATGTGCGCAAGTTTATCCCCAATTGTGGGGAACTAATTGCACCTCTCACTGAGCTCCTCAATACCAAACAGTGCTTCCATTGGACCCCTGTCAGAGATCGAGCCTTTAAGATGCTGAAGCAAAGGCTCACAACAGCACCAGTACTGCAGTTCCCCAATTGAAACTGACAGTACAAACTTGAGACCAATGCCTCCAACAGGGCCATAGGGGGCGTGCTAAGGGTAGAAACTGACAATGGCGTCTTCCTTTCCGTGGCATGAGTCCAGGAAACTTACTGACTCAGAACAACGCTACCCCATCCATGATAAGGAATTGGCGGCCATTGTACACTGTGTTGAGAAGTGGCGCTGCTACCTGGAAGGTGCTACCTTCCCACCCCGCGTACTGACGGACCACAAGTTGCTCCAGTACTTCAACACACAGTCCCACTTGACACGCCGCCAAGTAGGATGGGTTGAGTGTCTATCCCCTTACCAGTTACGCATCAAGTACAAGCCTGGAAAGGAACTTGTCACAGCTGACGCTCTCTTGCGACTCTACGTAGCGTCCATCACTGGGGATAATGGCTTGGACCCAGATTGGCCCATGCTCTATCTCCGCTCTGAGGCAACTTGCTACAAGGGCCTTAACTCAGTCACCATCTCCAAATTGAAGGACAACAAAAGTCAGTTCATCATTGATGCTGGTAACGTCTGCCGCTGGGCAGAGACAGGTGAGAAGACGCCTTACATTCCCACCACACAACAAGGGGACACAATATTGCACTACCACCAAACCCTGGGTCACATCAGAGGGCGTAACCTCTTTGAGATCATGAAACAAAAAGTTTGGTGGCTGCACATGCGTCAAGACATCTTAGACCTCCTCAAAACGTGCATGTTGTGTGAAAAGAACACATCCAAACCTGCACCCCCCAAGTCTGTCCTGCCCATCAAGGCCATGGAACCCTTTGAGCAGTGGGCCCTTGACATTTTGGGACCACTTCCCAAAGACAGACTGGGAAAGAAGTACATTATCACTGCCATCAACTACTTCACTTGCTGGCCAGTGGCCTGGGCAACAACCAACCGCACCGCCACCACCATTACCTGCTTTATTGGCAAGGAAATTGTGGCCTGCTTTGGGCAACCCAAGTACCTCATCACAGATGGCGGCCCCAAACTTGTTGGACATGTCATGAAGGCATACTGTGCTAAGAACACGCTCTAACGTATAGTTACAACCCCCTACCATCCTCAAGCCAATGGATGCATGGAACGGTTAAATGGCTCACTGGTTCAACTGATTGCCAAGCTCTCACAAAAGCACCCTAACACCGCATGGACTGAACACCTGCCCACCGCCCTACTTATCCTGCAAGCAAGGGTCAACAGGGGCACAGGGCTCAGCCCCAGTACCCTGGCCTTCGGAACACCTGACAGTCTGATAGGAGTTGAACAGGGAAAGCTATGGTCCAAGGTTCCCGACAAGCCTTTCCTAGTAACAACTCCATCCCTAGACCAATGTCGTGCCAAAGCCCGGGAAATCAAACACAAGCGGATTGCAGGAGGGACAAAGCACCTCAAAGCTAGATACACCGTAAGTGACCCTGTCTACACCCTCAATCCCAATTCTGCCAAGTTGGAACCCAACCACCTGGGGCTCTTCAAGATAGCTGCTGTCTATGACAATCACACTTACCAACTTGAAGATGCCCAAGGAAACACCAAGAAGCTTCATGATTGCTTGCACCCTTACTGTGCCATCTCCACACAAAAGTTGTTTGTGCAGACCTTCTACAGACTCCAGTCTTGGTGTCTGACAAGGAGCAGGGGGCAAAGGGGGTGTTGCAACCAAGTTTTCAGACCCGCCTGCTAATGTATCTTACAATACACAGGGGGCTCTTGATGAGTTGCCCCTTGACATATCTAACATTATGGATTAATCTGATGGCAATATCAAATGGCAGGTACTTCATCCTAATTAGAAGCGCTACTAATTTGACTTGCTGATCCCTGCACAAGTTATTCCTTGGCTTAAACCTTACATGGAACTTCCCACTATACCACTCCCTTGTGGCCTTCCCCATATAGTATATTAATCACAATATTCTACAATAAACAATACCTTATTCTTATTATTCTGTCCTTTCTATTGGTCTGTTGTCTTCCCTGATTCCAAATACTGAATCCTCATTAGTTCAGTTGCAACACAATAAAGCAATCTTGCCCTATTATTCATTTGAGCGTTTAATAGTACTCCTAGTCCAGATGATTGGAATCCCTTATTTGTGGTCCGTAGTCACCATCTGGCTTTTCTTGTTCCTGCCTTATATCCTGTCTCGGGGGCCGGCTACCTTGTGCTTCCCTGGTCCTTGCCCAACCCCTACCCTACAGCTTGAAGAGCTATCTTTTGTTGTAGAGAGTAATGGACCCTTTTTTGATTCCCCAACTGTACTTTCCTCTATAAATAGGGTCCCTTACAATGTCCCCTCCTTCACTTGAATTCAGTATTTAAGCTGAACAACTCCATCTGAGCAAATTGCTCCAAAAACTTTTGTTCCTATCTTAGCCAATAAATCTATATTTTCAACCACTTCATAAACTTGATTAGTAGATTTAAAAAGGCTCTCCTCCAACAACATGAAGCTTATCCTCATTTTTTGGGCTTTTTGTGTGTTTATTAGCTATGGGCAAGCCAATATGAACTTCAAAACTCCTGAAACAACCCCCATCAAAAAATCAGAAGACTCCATTTGGTATTGTTTTGGACCACACCACCACCATGTCCCTTATGTAGAATCAGCATGATTCTCCCAAGGCCCCCTGGTTGGTTTTAGGATATACCAATGTCTATTATCTCTTAAACCATTTCACTCCCTTCCTGGGAAGATTCCGCTTATTTGGTCATCTCTTGCACATGTTAATGATAGGGATTCCAGTAGGGTCCACTCTAGTCAAATTCAACTTGTGAGCTCTCCTTCATTTTATTGCAGAGAGACTTCCCAATGAGTGGATTCCTGACAGTTTGTTAGAGTCCCTACTGAACCACCTCATGGGTGGTCCAGGTCAACATTTTACCTACAAATTTATCTTCTACATTGCCCTCATCAAATGCCTTGCCCTCATAATTTTTACCTTCACTGTAAGCTTCACCATATACAAGATTCTGTCCCTTTTTTAAAAACCTTCTACCTCAGAATCAATTGTCTCCAGAACCAACAGCCAGGTCCAAACAGTGGTCCTGAACACACTATCTGCTGTCACCCCTGGAGATAACAAATAAACAAAATCCTGGTGCTCCTTGCCTTCTCCATATCCCTGTTCAAAACCTCACCTGAAAAGTTTACCACCAATGCGCAGAAAGTACATCATGTGGCAGAAAAGCTTACTGGTAAGTCTTGCCTTTGGTATGCCAAGGCAACCCTACAAGGAGAGGATCTCCTCAACAACTATGACCAGTTCTGTGATGCCCTCCTGGCCATGGTATCCTCCAGTCCAAATCCTAACCAGATTAGAGACCAAATCTCTGCTCTCTATCAAGGAAGAATATCAGCTCAAGATTACGCTGAAGAGTTTACTCACCTCAAAAATGCCATTGGGATGAGCAACAATGAAGCCTGCTTCCTTTTCTGCAAAAAGCTCTCCTTCAAATCAAAGAACTTTCTTGCTCATCATGAGTTGCCAACCAACTTTGACACCATGGTCAAGGAAGTGATTGAGTGGTCCTCAAAAGTGAAACAACTCTCATCCTGGGCCAAGCCTCAAAACCCTGTCCCCTCCTTCACAGTTGTCATTAAGGAAAACAGAACCCTCTCCTCAAAGGTCCAAGGGGATGTTCCCAAAGGGCTAATTTCCAAGGAGGGTGGGGGTTATCAACTCTCACCAGAAGAGAAACAACGCCAAACACAACCTGGACTCTGTATGTACTACAGGAAAGCTGGACATTCAGCCAAGGACTGCCAAGCCTTGGCCAAGGTACAGTATCTTACCACTCTTTTAGCTAGTTCTTCTGATAAAAAACCTTTTCAATATTATGCCCTATTATTAGTTGAGCTAGGCTCTTCAAAATCCTCACAGAAAGGGAAAGCCCTATTAGACACGGGGGCCATGGAAAACTTCATAAGTAGCTCCCTGGCTCAACAATTGGGTCTCCAGAAAGGACCTTCTGCATGAGTGACCCTAGCCAATAAATCATGTATCCAAGTAACTAGAATCAAGGGGAACCTAGGAGTCAAAGTAGGGGAGAATCACTTCAACATCAAGGTGTCCTCCTTGTCAAATTTGGCCTTCCCACTGATTCTGGGTTTTCCTTGGGCTATAGACGCTAAGGCTGTACTAAATCTGGACACAATGACACTTTTCACTCAGAAAGAAGGGGTCACTTCTTCTATTCCCTTTGACCAAACTGGGCATAAAGGGATATTGACCCCTGAAGCACCATCAATGTCCTTGCTGCCTTGAAAAAAATATCCCTGTCCCAGATTTCTCCCAAGCTTCAGGATCTAGCAAAAGCCTTCAGTGAATCTTCCTGCTCCCAGCTACTTAGTTTCCAAGAGTCTGACTTACAAATTGATTTGGTACCAGGATCAGTACCCACTTGGGGTAAACTCTACCCAGTCAACTGTGCCCAGAGCCTAGCCATAAAAACGTACCTAGATCAAAATTTAGCAAAGGAATTCATGTGCCACTCAAACTCCCCCTGCTCTTCCTCTATGTTCTTTGTCGGTAAATCAGATGAATCCCTAAGACCTGTGATGGACTACTCAAATCTCAACAGCATCACAATTAAGAACCAAAACCCTATCCCCTCTGCTGAGACTCTTACCAATCAACTAACTGGGGCAAAAGTCTTCTCTAAACTCAATCTTCACAACGCCTACCATCAAATTTGCATAGCTGAAGGCCACAAATGGAAGACTACTGTAAGAACACTGTTTGGGCTATACAAATACATAGTAATAATTTTCAGTCTTAGCAACGCCCTGGCAGCTATCCAGGGGCTCATGAATGAAGTCTTTTTCCCTTATCTTGACACTTGTGTGGTAGTCTACCTTGATGACATTCTCATCTACTCCAAGGATCACGATACTCATCTGACCCATCTTAGGAAAGTTCTACAGGCCTTAATCAAGGCTCACCTATTCTGTAAACTGGAAAAATGCAAATTCCAAAAAAGGAAATCAAATTCTTGGGGTACAATATCTTGGAAGGGGGCTTCACTGTTGCCTCATCCAAGGTCCAAGCTGTAGCAGATTGGCCAGTTCCTACCTCCTGCACCAAGCTTTGTGGGTTTTTGGGACTAGCAAACTTCTGTTGCAAGTTCATCAAGGATTTCTCAGCTATTGCCCTGCCTCTCACTCAGCTCACTTTGGATAAAGTCTCCTTCTCATAAAACCCTGAAGCCCATTCAGCCTTTGATGCCTTGAAACATGCCTTCTCTTCTGCCCCTGTTCTCTTGCGCCTGGACCCAGAGTGTCAATTTATTTTAGACACAGATGCCTCAGACTTTGCGCTGGGAGCAGTGCTGCTCCAGCTTGGGGAGGATGAAGAACTTCACCCTGTTGCGTTCTACTCCTACAAGTTCCTGGTCAGGGATGCAATTATCATGTCCATGAAAAGAAATTATATGCCATAGTACATGCCTTGGACCACTGGAGAAGATACCTACAGGAAAGTAAATACCTAGTACACATTTGCACAGACCATAAAAACCTCCTTTACTTCACAGAGAAACACAAGGTTTGTCCCTGCTTGGCCTGCTGGGCTATTGATCTAATGCCATACAACTTCCAAATTGAATACACCCCAGGTAAGAAGAATGTTGTTCCTGACGCCATTAGCAGCAGAGAGAACCTTGATGACCCCAAAACCTCCTACCACGTACACAACATCTGAAAAGTACTTGAACTCTCCCAGTTTCTGAACCTCATCACTACAGCTTTCTTGTACTCCAACTTGGATAAAGAGATCCAAGAATAATCACTGATGAATCCTCCAACCAGCACCACAGACCTTGTAACTAAGGACAACATCTGGTACCATGACAACTCTCTGTACGTTCCCCAAGGGCCTCTTAGAAACCGTATCATTAAAGCCTTCCATGACACTTTTCTATCAGGTCACGGTGGGATTACCAAAACCCTCAAAAGAATTTTCCAACAATATTGGTGGCCCTCAATGAAGAAGTCTGTGGGAGGCTAAATAAGCAAATTCCTTTAGTGCTACCAAAACAAAGCCTCACACCAAAAGCCTCAAGGTCTTCTTCAACCTCTTCCAATTCCTCCCCGCCCATGGTCTTTCATCTCAATGAACTTCATTGTTGAACTACCCAAGAGCCAGGGCAATACAGGAATCCTAGTAGTAGTAGACCGCCTGACCAAGTATGGGATCTTCATCCCCTTCTCCACTGCCTCTGCAGAAGAGACCGTCCAGATGCTCCTCAAGAACGTGTTTGCCTACCATGGAATTCTAAACAACATTGTCTCTGACTGAGGAACCCAGTTCACCTCCAAGTTTTGGTCTAGCTTGATGAAAGAGTTAGGAGTTAAGAAAAACCACTCCACCTCATTCTATCCCCAGACCAACAGGCAGACTGAAAGGGGTAATCAGGTATTGGAAGCTTATTTACAAAACTACGTCAATGTCCAACAGAATAAGTGGTCTGAGTTCCTTCCAGTAGCTCAATTAGCTTATAACACCAGTCACCACATCTCAATTGGGATGTCCCCCTTTAAGGCAAACTATGTATATGATCTCAAGGAAATCCCTTCTCAGGTAAAAATAACCACAGTATCACAGGTCAACAAGCACTTGAATGACCTCTCACTGATTCAAGCCAAACTTAAGGAAACTCTCAATCAATACATTCAGTCATACAAGAAGTTTGCTGAAAGACATCACAGAGAACCTGATGAATTCTCTCCTGGATCCCTGGTGTTTCTAGATGCCTGCAACCTACACATAAAATGGCCATGTCAAAAATTAGGTCCCAAGAAAATAGATCCCTTGGAAGTAATACGAAAGATTTTCCCTCTTACCTATCAAATCTGTCTTCCAGAGGGATCCACTGTTCATGACGTCTTTCATGTCAGCCTTCTCAGTTGGTACCACAGATTGCAAGAGGATCTCTCTCAGGCCAAATGAAACCCCCCACCCCTGGTAATAAACCATCTCCCCAAATGAAAGGTGAAAGAAATCATTGAAGACAAGATAATCTGAGAAAAACCCCTATTACCTGATCAAATGGGTGGGGTACAGCATGAAATCAAACAGCTGGGATCCCATTGACAATTTGACCAACTGCCAGGACCTATTGGACCACTACCATCAAGCAAAGAAAAGGGATGAGGCCTTAGGGGAGGATAGTGTAAGGAATTTCATCTCTTACACAAATAACAGATCAAACTTGGGAACTCTGGGTACAACTAAGAAACCAGAATTTGCATTTTTAAATGCAAAATTAGAAAACAACAACAATAATCAAATATTTGAATCAATTGGTTCAAAAACACATTTGAAATTGATTAATGAATGTGTTTCTTTAATCAATAATGAATGCAAAAGCAAAAGCAAGTGTAAAAACAAAATTCATCACATAAATTCTCTTTCAATTTTGAATTCTAATACTCCAAAAGATGAACACAACAACAGAAATATCAATTAAGCATGTAAAATTGGCTCTGGTACATACCATACAGCCAATCAAGCCAAAATTAAGTGCAAAAACCATTCCAATCAATTATTCAGAGACCTAAGAAGCCAATCAAAGACAGCGGACCAACCAAGCCAGAGAAGTACCTCACATCCAAGCCCAGAAATCAACCCTAACCATGGTGAAATATAAAACTGCAATATAATACCAAAACCTACTTCTTCTTGCATTGCAGGCTGCAACCTGATGCAGTTCTGGAAGGCAATACTTCTCAAATCACTCTTGCAAAATCACCTGGCAACCACTATGTCCCCTCCTTCACTTGAATTCAGTATTTAAGCTGAACAACTCCATCTGAGAAAATTGCTCCAACAAGTTTTGTTCCTATCTTAGCCAATAAATCTATATTTTCAACCACTTCTAAAACTTGATAGTAGATTTAAAAAGGCTCTCCTCCAACAACATGAAGCTCATCCTCATTGTTTGGGCTTTTTGTGTGTTGATTAGCTATGGGCAAGCCAGTGTGAACTTCAAAACTCCTGAACCAACCCTCACTGAAAAATCAGAAGACTCCATTTGGTATTGTTTCCAACCACACCATCACAATGCCCCTTATGTAGAATTAGCATGATTCCCCCATTATTCCCCCAAGGCCCCCTGGTTGGTTTTGGGATATACCAGTGTCTATTATCTCTTAAACCATTTCACTCCCTTCCTGGGAAGATTCCGCTTATTTGGTCATCTCTTACACATGTTAATGATAGGAATCCCAGTAGGGTTCACTCTAGTCAAATTCAACTTGGGAGCTCTCCTTCATTCTATTGGAGAGAGACTTCCCAATGAGTGGATCCCTGAAAGAGATCAATACCATGTGCAAAATTGGGCCCCAATATTATTGGGAAATGATAGATCATACAAGTGATTGCTTGATCAATCAATTGAGTGACCAATTCCTCACGGGTTCTATAAATAGTTGTGGCACTTTGGCAGGCAACAGCTAAACACGCTATTATGAAAAAGTAACCAATGTGTGGCCCTTGTTCAGAAATTCACTCATTTGGGAGCTTTTGCTATAATGGAATGAAGAAGGGCCCCCAAGTTGAACTTGATTAGAGTAGGTTCAACAGAAATTCCAATCATCATCATATGTAGTAGATGTCCTATCAATCTGAATCTCCCCAAAAAATGAGTGGATTGGTTTAACAATTAATAAATGCTGGTATAGCTCTGGATCAACCATGCTGCCTGGGGGTAGATAATTGGAGGAAAACAGGTGGTTTCAACATATGAAGTATGACCACAGCGGGGACCAAGACAATACCAGATTGAATCTTCTGACTTATCAGTGAGGGGTGATTCTGGAGTCTCAAAATGTATGTTGGCCCAAATTTATCCCAAAAACACACAAAATCCATAATAGAAGGGGAGGCTTCATGCTGTTAGAGGAAGTCACAAATTTTCACTAATCAGTTAAAACTTGAAAATATAGAATTTATTGTGAAGTTTTAAAAAAATAAAATTGTTGGAGCAATTTGATCAGGAAAAAATTTCAGCTTAAATACTTGAGAGGAAGTAGGATAGAAATATTGTGTATACTCTTAGGTCCTGAAAGTACTACTAATAAAGTATTGCTTTGCAGGTCTGCAGCAAGCTGTAGCCTGCAAAACAAGAAGTAGGGCTTTGATTAATCTGCAGGCTGAATTTCATATTCTCACTGTGCTTGCAACTTTAGTTTTCCTGGATGAGAGGTATTCCAATGGCTTGATGTAAATTTAGGTTTGATTGGGTGCCTGGATTCTCTGGCCATTGATTGGTGTTTGAAGTGCATTTTTTTATTATGCTGATTGGCTATTTGGACAGTTTGATTGATTTCAGATCCATTAGTTGATGTTAATTTATCAATAACATGATTATTTACATTGTCAGGGTATTTTAGAGCTGTCTGGGATAGATTTGAAGTAGATTTTATATTGGCCAACTTGGTTTTGTTTTTGCATTCAGGTTTACAGTAAATTTTATATTAAGAACATGTTTATTTTTCAATTCTGAACATGTTTTCATTATTGAATTCAAGCTAATTTCCTGATCCAAACTCAAAAATGAATCCACATTTATAAATGCAAATTTTTTCCATATTTTCCAACAATATTAATGCTTTGGTTCTCTAATTCTGTTGTGAAAGAAAAGGATTCCCTTACATCCCCCTTACTGTAAATTCAGAACCTAAACGTAAAAATGCGGGATTGTCAAATCCTTGGTCCAAATTTCGAATCACTTTTTTGGGATGACCTTTTTTTAATTAAATTGATTTTTTTGTGTATTTATTTAAATTTTTAAAAATGCGGGAACTCATAGACACTTTGCAAAGTTCAAGTCAACCTGCATATTTCCAATGGATAAAATGAATTAACTGGAATCAATTTTGAAGCGTTCAAATCCATCAACCTATTCATTAAGTTTACTATGTTTTTTGAAATTGCGGGATTGTCAAATCCATGAACCTAATTTCAAATCACTTTTGAATGCCACTAGTAAACTCAGATATTAATTACAGGAACTGGAATCTAAATTTAATGTACAGTAAGCACACTAGAAAACACCAACTCAAATCAAGAAGCTCTATCATGACTAAAATCAAACTAAAAATTCAATTTCAATAACCATGTTTAGACATAAAAAGTTATTAAGCTTTAAAATCATCCAAACCCAGAAAGTATACAATATTATTCACTTCAAATCACGGATATAGAAATTCTTTTACTATTCAAAGCTAAATCAAGAGAAGATAACTACCCACAACTAAACTAATAAATCCAAATAAATACATATTTAATCTAATATATATTTTTTATTTTATTTTATGGACCATCAATCACATTCTCAACCAGCTCCTGCACCAGCCTGCTGGGCAGCCCGTCCACAAGGGCGTCCCAGAGGGTCCAAGAACAGACCCAAGCCCAACTCAAGGAGAGTGTGGGGTTTCTGTCCACCAGTTCCCAAAGTGTGTCCTGGATTGTAGCCAGGATCTGACTGAAAGAGATTTTATTCTCTAGTAAAGGAAAACATATCTCAGAAATATGTATATGGGTTGAAATGGGCTTTTATTCACTCTCAGAAGGAAGATCCCCTTAGAAACCTTCTTTTATATGACCCAGGAGGTCAAGGAAACAATATGGGTTTGCCAATACTTGGAGTCCTCCAACAATATCTTGGACTCCTTGTACTTGGTCTTGGACTCCTGCACCTTAGTCTTGGACTTCTGCTCCTTAGACTTGGACTCCTACTCCTTAAACTTGGGCTCCTGCACCTTAAACTTGGACTCTGGCGCTGCGCTTAGGATCCAGCTTCTTATTCTTGGGCTCCTGCTCTGTTATTGTGGGCTTCAGATATTTTTATAACTCCAGTGGCCTTGTTATTCCACTTGTATAAGTACAACCAAGCTCCCACTGGTGATCAAAAGGCTTCTAAAACCTCTTGGCAGAAACTCAAAAGGCCTCAAAAAGACCCTGTCAAAGACCTGGAAAGACTTGGAAAAGACCTTGAAACTTTCCAACCAGCCACCTTCTTATAGTGTTCTTTTCCCAACAGTTCCGCCTTCAAAATGGCTTTCTTTAGAAGCTTAAACCATTGCTACTCACTTTTTTTTATAATAACTTAAGCCTACATACTTACTTTCTCAAAAGCTTAAAGTACTAATTTACTATTTCCTTGCTTATACTTTAAGCTTTTGGCTTTCAACCAATCATTTTCATCAGGAAACCTGTCAGAACTCAACCAATGAATGCAGAGCGCAGAAATAGACCATTTCTGAAGTTTCACCGGGATCCAACTATGTAAATAATTTCCACAGCTCAAATTGCTCAAATCAATAACTTTTTGCGCACCAAAGCGTTAACCGGTCCATTATTCTGGCACCAGTCTTCCCTGCATTCAACCTGAACCAATTTAAATAGCAGAATACTATTTAAATTGCTTTTTTTGAACCTCTTCAACGTTTTCCTCATATATTTACAAATATAGTAAAATCCAAGGAAAACATCCCACCAAAACAACTTTGTATCCAGCTCTCATAGCAACATACCTTCATCTATCCTAGGAAATTAATAAATAAATATCTTACCCACACTTCTATCCACATTCCTTCTTGATTTTACTACTAACCCAAGGCAAAACATTCTACATTTTACCACCTTGGCAAATCAATTTGGCAAAATATTGGCTCATTTCTCTGGACCACCAGTTCTTCATCATCTTATGATCCTTCAGCAAGCTTATTTCAGTCTCCGACAGCTTAGACCAGTCCTAAAGCTACTTCTTCAACAGAAGTCACTAAACTTTCACTTGGTCAACATAAGCCCCGCCTGCAAACCACCAAACACATGGACCGTCACAGTGAGTCATGCCAACACACAGGCCTCCCAAGGTGTCAGTGCCAGCCAACCACCTCTCACATCTCAAGCCAGGAGCAGTAGCCTGAATCCAAGACAGAAGCTGCTCTCAAGGCCTGCCACAAAAGTCTTCTATTCAAAGGTCATTGGGAATAATGAGGTTACATATACCTCCACTGTGTACCCAGTTGTCACCCGGCCCCACACTCTTGATTCAAGAGTTGCTACTTCCTGCCCCCGCGTCTTTGATACATCATATGAGCCATTGACCACCACTGTTGAGCCATCTGTGCCTGTGTCTTATGCCACCATTGACAGCTTCAGCACAACCAAGCGTGATCCCACCTTCTACACAAAGGTCCCCATTCCCTGTGTCAAGCCTGCTAGCCAGGATGCCCCAGTACCTGCCAAGGGCCGGCATTGGTTGACAGATAGTGAGTGTGAAGCTCTCCTCAACTGCTTGAACAGGGAAATGGCGGTTTGGGATATTGTGTCCCAATTTGGTGTCACATCCAGATACATTGCCAACATCAATACCAAGTATGGCAACACCGGGCAAATTGCAAAATCTGCCAAGGCTAAGTGGCAGTCCATCCTACTTCAGCCCACCCATCTCAAGGCAATCAAGCAGTGGGTTACCAAGAATTGCCACCTGGACTCACTTGCTGTCCAATCAATGCTTGCCACAGAGTATGGGCTTTCTGTTTTCAAAACTCTTGTATACAAAGCAATGGTCAAATTAGGATTCTTGTGAAGGGTGCTTGGAGTTTCTCTGTACAACAGAAACAGTGAGAAGACCATTGAGAATTGAAGCATTTATGCCGAGACATATCTGGTCCTAAAGAAGACTGTAAATGTCCAGTTCTTCTACATTGCCGGATTGTTGTTTTCCTCCTCACTCATGTCTAGGCATGGGTGGGTCAAGAAGGGGTCCAAGGATGATGTAGCCCATTGTGCAGCTATCTGTTCCCAGACCTATTCAATGATTGCTCTTCTGAGTCCTCGTGGTTTAGATCAATACTATCAGAGAGCCAGTCATAGGTAGAGACATTGGGCGGCTTGGGGTGAGGTGTGGCCAAGCCGGCGGGTAAGGCTCACCATAGTATGGGTGCTAACTTGATAATTTAAGAGACGGATTGCCCAAGCAAGGACCAGGGTCCGGAGTTGGGGACCACGGAATCCACCAACCCTGTCAGAGTAATATAGAGTACTCCAAACAGTTGGGTAGAGGTGGTCTTGGCAGCGGCAGGGGGTTCTAGTGGGAGGTCTGGTCTGGGGGTTAAGGGCAGAGTCATGGGAACAAAGTACGCTGGTAGGTAGTTGTACTTGTCTTTGAACAATAAGGGCGGTATCTTGATTCTTTTTCCTTTGTGTACTACGTAGTCAGTACTTCTAGTCCTTGCCAAGGGGTCAACAATGAGAATGGTTTCCAAGTCGTACTCTGAATAGGCCAGGTTGGGGGTATTCAGTAAAGTGCACAGGTTCAAAGGGGAATCCTGGGAGACAGTATAATGCCTAGGGCAACTTGGCAGGTTGATCTCTGGAGAGGGCGGCGGCCTGGTAGTCTACTTGACTGGAATTAAGATGAAAGATCACTAAGACTAGATAGGGTAAGATTTGTTTGAACCAAAGGTTCATAAAACTTTATTATCAAAAATGACAATGTGGTCTTCATCATAACACCGGGGTTTTTATACCATGGGATTTGGCTTCTTTGATTTTTGCAGGGTTCAGGTTTGCAGATAAGGCACTGGCGGGGCATGGATCTTGGCTCAGAGTCTTGAGGGCAGCAGATCCAGGTTGTGCCTGCTCTGGTGAATAGAAGTGGCAATGCTTCATTCCACTGCCACTGTTTGTTATGTCACCTGAGCAGTTCAATTGTACTACCCATTCTGGATGGAAGGCTGACAGTTGCTGGTAGTCATTGGTAGAGTTAATAGTAGGTTTTGTTTTAACCTCCTTAAGGCAAGCTACAACCTCTGCATAGGTCCAGATCTTTGGTGGCTCAAGGTTGGCATCAATCTGGTGACCATTTGGGGAATTGTCCTTGGGAGACTGGCAAGTCTTGGGTAACTCTTCAACTCGGTTTTGCAATTTAACAAGCAGGCGGTTTCCTGTCCACTTTGTGTGATTTGAGTAGTCTTGGGAGGGTCAGGGTTTGATTCCAGGGTTTCCAATGTTGGTTTCAAAACTTCAGTATTGGCATTAGGAAGGTTGGCAGTAGGTCCTTTCCCAACCTCCGTTAGCCAGGTTACCTCTCCTTTGCAGGTATGGGTCTTCATTGGCACCAGTTTGGCGGCAGACTGACAACTATTCAGGGAATCCTCTGTAGAGGGCCGGCAGGTTGCGGGATAATTTAACAATTTGAGCCTGTGATTTAACGGATTGGCGGGTCTTGGTCTGTCCTGGAGGGTTTGATACGCCTTCAGGGAACTGGGGTTTGACTCTTGGGTTTTAATACAAGTATTGAAATGTCATTCATGACATCATCCCCTTCCTTCCCAGGGGTCCCTTCCTTCCTGGCCTTCTTCTCAAGGTATTGTTGGATTGCTAGTTGGGTGTTGGGTAGATTGCTTAATGGTTCCCAGGTGCTTTCCTCAGGTGGGTATCCCTTCCACTTGACGTAGTACTGGAGGGTTTTATAGTGGGTACGGTCCCCATGAACAAATTCAACTTTGTATTCTTCAGAGCGTCCTACTTGGATGGGAGGGAGGTCAGTCTTGAGTTTCTGGTGGGGGAGGGAGTTTCCTTTTTTCTTGAATAGAAGCACGTGGTGAAAGACGTTATGTATCTTCCACAAGGGGGGTAATTCTAGTTCAAATGCTACTTTGCCTACTAGCTTGGTAATCCTGTAGGGACCACTTCTTCTGTGGGCTAACCTCTGACAAGGAACAGTCAGAGGCACATTTTGAGAGTCCAGATAGACTTTGTCTCCTACTTTCAACGGGTTTCCAGGGGTCCTCTTTTTGTCCGCAAACACCTTATAAGTCTGGACAGCACAGGTCAGATTCTTAAGACAGGTTTGTTGGGTGTTGTGTATCTGTTCAATCCAGGTTTGTCCTGATGGGTTTATTTCCTTACTACCAATACTGGGGCCCCAGGACAGGTCAAAGCCATAAATAGCTTTGAAGGGGGACATTCTGGTAGATGTGTGGTCTTTGCTGTTGTAAGCATACTGTGCCATGGGTAGCATCTCTGCCCAGTTATCTTGGTTGACATTGGCGTAGCATTGTAGGTATTGTTCAAGTATTTGGTTCACTCGTTCAGTCTGGCCATCAGTCTGTGGGTAGTAGGAGGCTGATACACAGCGCTTCACCCCCAAGTCTTTCATCACCTGAGTCCAGTATTTGGAGGTGAATTGGGGTCCTCTATCAGTGATGATTTCCCCCAGAGTACCATGTTGAGTTAGGATGCGGTCATGGAAGTGCCTAGCTGTCTCTGCGGCAGTGCAGTGGGTGGTGATAGGAATGAAATAGGACATCTTAGTAAACTTATCTACCATGACAAGGATGGCATTGAATGAATTAAAGAGGGGAAGTTCTATAATATAATCCATTGAAACAGACTGCCAGGGTCTCACTGGTATGTCTAGTGGTCTTAGCAGGCCTTCAGGTTTGGATCTACAGGTTTTGGTTCTTTCACATGTCTCACAGCCTTCAATGTAGGCAGCAACATCTTTATCCATTTGGGGCCAAGCGTAATTCTTCTTGATTCCTTGGAGTGTCTTGAGTCTGCTAGGGTGGCCAGCCATCTCTGAGTCATGATAATCAATGAGTACTTTGGTCCTTGTTTCACCTTCTGGTACATAGATCCGGTTATGTAATAGCAGGGTGGATCCTTTCAGCAAAAATCCTTTCTTGTAGTGGCGGCTCTCTGGGTCTGAGGTCAAGTTGGCAATGAGTTCCGCTGAATACTTGTCTAATTTCTGTGCTTTAATTATGTCAGGTTTGTGGGCCATGATCTTCAGGTACATCAATTAGATACCTAGGCTGGCAGGGTCAAGGAGTACATGTGTGTTGTGGTCCTTGGTTTCTGCAGAGGAAGGGGTCAGATCAGCTCTTCTACTCAGGGCGTCAGGTACCATGTTCACCTTCCCAGGCTTGTAGTTGATGGTCAAGGTGTAGTCAGCCAGTTCCAAGGCCCATCTGGCCTGTCTTTGGTTCAGCTGTCTGGGTTTAAAAAAATAAACCAGGTTTTTGTGGTTGGTTAGGACCTTTACTGGAAACTTGGCACTACATAGGTATCAGCGCCAATGTTTCAAGGTCTTCATTATAGCAAGCATCTCCTTGTTGTAGATTGGGTAGTTTCCTTTGGCTGGCAGCATCTTCTTGGAGTAATATGCTGCAGGATGTAGCATACTATTCCCTCCTTCCTGAAGAAGGACCCCTCCCACCGCAAAGTCGGACGCGTCGGTTTCCAGCACAAAAGGCTTGGATGGGTTGGGCATGACCAGAACAGGGGCAGAGGTGAAGGCGAGTTTCAGGGTCTCAAAAGCGGTGGTGCATTCTGGAGTCCAGACAAAGGTGACCTTGTCAGAGCATAGGCAGGTCAGGGGCAGGGTGATGTGAGAAATTTTTTGGATGAAATCCCTGCAATAATTTACCAGGCCCAAAAAACTTCTCACATCTTTCCTACATTTGGGCATCAGCCAAGCCGTTATTGCTCCTACTTTGTCCTGTGCCATTGCAAACCCGCCAGTCTTCACTACGTATCCCAGGAATTCAACCTCAGACTGGAAGAATTCACATTTCTTAAGCTTGGCGTGTAAGTTTGCTTGGGAGAGTTTCTCTAGTATAAGGTCTAGGTGGCGCAGGTGTTCCTTGTGAGTCTTGCTGTAGATGAGGATGTTGTCTAAGTACGCAACAAAAAAGTGGTCAAGATATTCCCCTAGGACAGTGTTGATCATCCTTTGGAAAGTGCTGGGGGCATTGTAGAGACCAAATGGCATTACTAGGTACTTGTACAACCCATATCTGGTTTTGAAAGCTGTCTTGTATTTGTCTGCATCTTTGATTCAGATCTGGTTGAAGGCATCACAAAGGTCAATTTTTGAGTACACCTGGGCTCTGGTCAGTACATTACAAAGTTCATCAGCGTTAGGAATGGGTAGCGGTTTTTCACCGTAATGTCGTTCAGTTTCTGGTAGTTTACGCATGGACACATTCTGCCATCCTTTTTCCCTACAAACAGCATGGGCAACAAGCAGGGTGCTTTTGACACTTGGATGAAACCCTTTTTTGTCATATCCTCCAGGTAAGCTTTCAAGGCCACTTGCTCACAGTGGTTGCAACTATAGATGAGGCCGTGATGTGGTTGGGTACCTGGTAGCAGGTCTATAGCGTGGTTGTAGATTGAGTGGCTGAGTAGTTTTGTGGCCTCTTCTTTGCTAAATACATGGCCCCACTTCTGCAAGGCAGTGGGTAGTGTCCCAACGCTGGGTTCCATCTTTATAGTTAAGAGTCTGTTGTTCTGTGCTCTGCCATGGCTTATACAGAATGGAACGGTATCACAAGACTCAGGTCATCCCAAGGTGGCGGTCTGCTTGCAATAGTTTAGAATCAGGCCATGTCTGTCCGACCATGAGTCTCCCAGTACTAGAGGATGTGGCAGTCCTGGCAAGAGGATCAAGGGGGTTGGGTACACATTCTGTCCAATTGTCAAAGGAAGTTCCTGTTTGCGCTTGTAACCAGTGTCCAGGGAACTGTTTCCCATGGTTACTTGTAGGCTGCACTCTGAAGATGTTAATCCTAATTCTTTTGCCAGGTTGGCCTCAATGAAGCTTTCATCAGCTCCCGTGTTAATAAAGGCCTCAATATGGCGCTTGATTCCCACACAGTCTATGGTCACTTGGATGAATTTTTAAGATTGCACAGAGGTGTATTCTTCTTAGGGTATGCTCTGGTTAGGTGTCTGGCCTCATGGCAGTAGAAATACAACCCATCTTGATAGTGGCATTGTAACTTGTCAGGGAACATTCCTGGTTGATTGGGAGTCATGGCCCTACCAGCTTGGACAGGGTACAAGTTCTGTTCTTCTTGGTTTAGACTCAGGCCTTTGCATAGGGGTAGTAGTTCCTCCAGGCTCAGTGTAGGCAGGTGGTGCTTCAACAGGTCTTTTATGGCCAAGTTAACTCCTTTTCTGAAGATAATGGCGGATAGTTCATCTTCAAGTTGGGTGCACATCTTAAGTTTAAGGAACTCATCAATATAGGCTTGGATAGGGTGGTTTTCTTGTTGGATCTATAACATCAAGTTCAGTGCATAGTATCTGGTGTCTTGGTCATTGCCAGTGCTCATGAGGTTGGCCCCAAATTTTGAATAGTCCAGGCAAAATTCAACATCTTTGGCGGTGGCTTTCCCAAACCAATCCAGTGCTTTTCCTTATAGCATGGCAGCCACCCCCAAGACTTTCTCAGTGTCACTGGGGTAGGCATTGGCGTTGGTTTGAAAGTGGAGGCGGAGGACTGGCATGGCTTGGCAAGCTTTTTCTAAGGTGAGTTTGCCCATCTGGGGCATATCCACCTTGGTCGTGGTCTGGTTCACTATCACATTCTGCACTTGTGACGTGGCTGGGTTCTGGGGTTCTGCACCAGGTGCAGGGTCTTTCAATTCTTTGGCGGGTTGGTTCTTCATCCATGAGAGTATCAGTGAGGTAATTGCCTTATGGGTGTAATAAGTGATTATCACAAAAAAAAGCATACAAGTTGCCCCAAGTGTTAACAACATCTTGGGGCCCAGGTTACCGTGTTTGTAAAAAATCATCATAATGTCAGGAAGCCAGTCATAGGTAGAGGCATTGGGCAGCTTGGGGTGAGGCGCAGCCGAGCCGGCGGGTAAAGCCCACCATAGAATGGATGCTAACTTGATAATGTAAGAGACGGATTGCCCGAGCAAGGACCAGGCTCCGGAGTTGGGGACCATGGAATCCACCAACGCTGTCAGAGTAATATGGAGTACTCCAAACAGTTGGGTAGAGGGGTCTTGGCAGCAGCAGGGGGTTCCAGTGGGCGGTCCGGTCTAGGGGTTAAGGGCAGAGTCATGGGAACAAAGTACGCTGGTAGGTAGTTGTACTTGTCTTTGAACAATAAGGGCAGTATCTCAGTCCTTTTTTCTTTGCGTTCTACGTAGTCAGTACTTATAGTTCTTGCCAAGAGGTCAGCAATGAGAATGGTTTCCAAGTTGTACTCTGAATAGGCCGGGTTGAGGGGGGTATTCAGTAAAGTGCACAGGTCCAAAGGGGGATCCTGGGGGACGGTATAATGCCTGAGGCAACAAGGCAGGTTGGTCTCTGGAGGGGGCGGCGGCCTGGTAGTCTACTTGACTGGAATTAAGATGGAAGATCACTAAGACTAGATAGGATAAGATTTGTTTGAACCAAAGGTTCATAAAACTTTATTATCAAAAATGACAATGTGGTCTTCATCATAATGCCAGGGTTTTTATACCATGGGATTTTGCTTCTTTGATTTTTGCAGGGTTCAGGTTTGCAGGCAAGGCACTGGCAGGACATGGATCTTGGCTTAGAGTCTTGAGGGCAGCAGATCCAGGTTGTGCCTGCTCTGGTGAATAGAAGTGGCAATGCTTTATTCCGCCGCCACTGTTTGCTATGTCACCTGAGCAGTTCAATTGTACTACCCATTCTGGATGGAAGGCTGGCAGTTGCTGGTGGTCATTGGTATAGTTAATAGTAGGTTTTGTTTTAACCTCCTTAAGGCAAGCTACAACCTCTGCATAGGTCTGGATTTTGGTGGCTCAAGGTTGGCATCAATCTGGTGACCATTTGGGGAATTGTCCTTGGGAGACTGGTGAATCTCAGAGTAACTCGTCAACTTGGTTTTTCAATTTAACAAGTGGGCAGTTTCCTGTCCACTTTGTGTGATTTGAGTAGTCTTGGGAGGGGCAGGGTTTGATTCCAGGGTTTCCAATGTTGGTTTCAAAACTCCAGTATTGGTGTTAGGCAGGTTGGCAGTAGGTCCTTCCCCAACCTTCGTTAGCCAGGTTACCTCTCCTTTGCAGGTATGGGTCTTCATTGGCACCAGTTCAGCAGCAGACTGGTAACTATTCAGGGAATCCTCTGTAGCGGGCCAGCAGGTTGCAGGATAATTTAACAATTTGAGCCTGTGACTTAACGTATTGATAGATCTTGGTCTGTCCTGGAGGGTTTGATCCACCTTCAAAGAACTGGGGTTTGACTCTTGGGTTTTCAATACAAGTATTGAAATGTCATTCATGACAAATATCAGATGATTAAAGGCTCCCATAACAGCAGGACATTTCTTGATTTTCTCCAAACTATCAAGGAGTATCTCCAGATCAATTACCGCAGTGCAACCAACATTGTTGTGTTGGATAATGTTGGGCTCCACAAAGTGGATCTGGTTATGTCCAAGTTCCCCCATCAACAAAAACAGTCACACCTCCAGCCACCAGCTTACCAATTGTCCAATATGACTTCTCTTCCTCCTGCCATATTCCCCATTCCTGAATCCAATTGAGGAGGTCTTTGGGTGGATCAAAAATAAGATGAAGAAAGGCCTCTCTCAGGACACTGAGGATTTCTTCAACATTCTCAAGATCAGCCAATTTGCAATGCCACCAGATGTGGTGGCGGCTTTCTATGAGCACTCAGAATCCTTCCTCCCCAAAGCCCTGGCCTCTGAGCTGATCAGATAAATGGGCGCTCTGGGTTTTATCTGTTTTTATTTTTATTTATTTTGTTTTTATTAGGACTCAAAAATTATTATTTATATATAATGATGTGACATTTGATTGTATTATAGACATATAAGAATATGTAGAAAAGGTAAGTAAAATTAATCATACTAGGTAAGAGGACATATATTTTTATTCTAATGCACTGAATATTATATTGACTGTTGCGCTAACAAATAAATAAATTAAAAAAGATAGAAATAGATTAATTTTATTTAAACAATTGTGAATGCTAGTTGGTACTTTGGCTTTGTTAAGCCACAAATTGGACCTTGCAGGTCATCATCTGATCCTTATTATTTTAGTGCCACTATAGCCACAAGACACAGAAGCCAATGATTTTCATGTATTGCTTACTAATTAGTACTTAGGACGCAGGTCAAGCATATCAAATATATTTATCAAATCATATTACAAGGGGAAGGTAATTCAAGTTCTAAACAATCACTTGGTTAGAACAATAGTGAAGCAGGCCGCATGATGCAGATAAATTCAGTTCTTGATGTTTAACTACTGTAATAAAGGGACCCATACTTGATGAGCTAGTAAATAAAAACATTTTTAACTTAGTTTTTATTATTTGATGTAGTTGCAACTATAACTAATGTCTTGTAATATATTTAGATATATTACTATTATAATTTAACTATTAAAATTTAAAACAATCTTAAAATATTAAAAGTAAAATTATAATTATAAATCTTAAAATTTATCTATTAAAGTTTAAATATTAAAAATTTAACAATTTTTATTTAATCGTGATTTATTTAATATTAAAATGTTTTATATTAAAATTTTAATATTAAAATATATTAATATTAGAATATTTAAAATTAAAATTATAAAATTAAAATTATAAAATTAAAATTTTAATATTTAAATTTTGAGATTTAATATTAAAATTTTAATAATTAAAATTACTTTTTTTAAAAAAATAAAATTTAAGTTGCAAGGGAAGATTATTTATTAGGAGGATGCAATTATTCCAGGGAATTATACCCCAAAATTAAATTTTTGGCTAGAGTGTCTAATTGGATCTGCATACTCTTCTGTACATGGTGGACAACCCTGGATGTGATTGCTAGAGGGGTGGCGCCCTGTACCCTGGTGGTTGTTGAATGTTTAATAAAAGGAAGGCAGGTGAGTGAATTGAGTAATAGGTTCTTTTCAGGGGGCACATAGTACCCATACAATGATGCCAATGCAAAGGAGTTGTACAGGACGTGCTCAACTGTCCTATACCCCCGCGGTGTCTTCTGGCGTTCCAGCGCTAAGCGCATATATTGATTTGAATAGGTACATCCTCCAACTTTTTGACGTTGGTTTTTAATATGCAATGTAGGAGAATTCCCAGATATACTGCAACATGAATTCTTTGCAAGGTATATTTTTTGGAGAACATGCACAATTTTTTGAAGACTTGAACTAATCTATTGATATAGGATGTTTGATTGAATTTGAAGAGGGTTCCAGGGGGGCGCCCAACTTGTATCAGCCTCCCATGCCTTGGCAAATAAAATGAATAAAGGTTTAAATGTGTTCACAAGGACTGTGTCCCTGACTTTGTTTGACAATGCCTTGAATACTTTGTTAAAAATTTCAGTTTTTAAATATTCAGTTCCTATTTGAAAGTTGGTTTTGACTAGGTTTTTTTCATATTTATTTATGTTTGCAAATGGGAATCTTTGAATGCTTTCATAGATATATTCATCAAAGTTTATCTTGACATCTCTGCAAATTTCATTCATTTCTTTGAAGTTGATATTTGATCCTATTTCATATGCTTCACTAATCCACAGCAAGCACCCCGTGGGTGGTAAATATTCCTTAGCTCTAGCTTCAAAATTTGAAAAATAATTCATATTCATTTGATTTTTATTTATTTGTTTTACAGGGGCTATCAGTGACTGGTAACCCCTGTAGAACCAACTCAGCATAAAAGCTGCCACTTTTGCAACCGTGTCCCCATCCCTAGTTATAACTAAAGTAAATATAAGTAAAACATAAAAAGACTTACTGATTGTTTCCCCTGTGGCCCCCTCAGTCACAGGCACCACTTCAGCAAACTTCATGAGCGTTGGCTGCTCTTCAGTAATTTTTCTAGGCTTAATTTTCCTTATCTTTCTTGCAACTTGTGTTTCTTCTTGGTTTTCATTTGATAAATTCTCTTTATTTCTTGAAGCGCTCCTGCTTCTTGACTGAGTTTTGTTTTCATCTGTTTTCATTTGAGTATTTCCCTGTTCATTTGTGTTTATTTCCTTTGGGATTTCAGTTCCTTCAATCAGTTTAATTTTTTTAGTTTTCTTTAGCCCTCTGCCAGAACTCCCACAAATTTTAGGCTGCGTCATCAAACTTCATATTTGATAGGATTGTTCCCTGAAGATTGAGCAACACTTCTTTGTTCTTTTGTCTATAATATTTCCTAGTTTATTCAGAGCATCTTCTTTTGACTGGATTAGTGACTGGCCCTTGTTACCCAGATTTCCTGTTACTATTTCCCTGATAATTTTTTTCTATTTCAACAACATTTTGCGGGTGTGTTTCTAATTTTTTTATCAAGTTATAGATATTTGACATTTTGTTTGAATTCCATCAAAAAACTGGTTTTTATAGTACTACCTTCAACGCATGAATATTTTGCATCATTGTTAATAAATTAAAGACCATAAATGTAAATATTGCATTAGAATATTGCAATTAGACGTCAACTCTTGATATTTTGATATTATGTGCAAAACCAATGCATTTTGTTTAATAAAATTCATTTTAAACTTGGCCTTTTTTATTGTAATTTATTGAAATGAACTGTCTTTATATTAGAGAGCCATTAATGCTTAGTATAATATTGATACATTGTACATTTTCAGTCTGCATATTTACCTATTGGTAATAATTCTGTAAACTTTTTAGTTAGATTTTGCAAGGTAATAATTGTCAGGGACCCACTTGGCAGGGAACCAGTTCCCTATTTGGTGGACCAAGGCCCCTAAGTTTAGCCCTGCTATTACTGACCCAATGGGCACCGTGATCATGGCAAGATGACCTAAGTGCCCCAGGTAGGCAAATCTTCCCATCAGGGAGTTGAAGCGCCCCAACATATAATAACCTATCACGTAAGATAACAAGTAGAAGGAGGCGTATGGTCTGACCAGAGAAGGCTCAGCCTGAGGAGGTTAAGGAGAGGAACAGCCATAATTAAACTTTCTGCCCCAGTGACCTGAGGGATACTTTAACCAACCATGAGCAAGTGATTCCTTCTGATGAGAGTTGTTGGGAGATGAGTTGTACTAATCTGTAGTTAGAGTAGGATTCTCCAAGGTCCACACCACAGATAGAAAAGATGCTAGAAACCAGAACAGGAAAAGGCTTCCCTGCATGGCTTTAAGAAGAGATTTAGAATTGAATGTAATCAAAGGTAATACAAAAAAGTCTTTATTATTGGAACAACTAAGATTGATAAGGTTTGAACACTTAAATAGTCTTCGAAATGGAGGCTGGAATATTTCAGTGGATATTGGAGGGGAAATAAGAGGGGTTTGCCAATGATTTTCATGAATATAATGGATAAGATTAATACCTTTGTAATAATGGCCTGGATTTGGAACTGGAGATGTAGTATAATCTTATAGTTAAAAATAAGAAAACCAAGGCAAGCCACAAGATCAGAGTCAATTGAGCAGTCCATAATGTGATTATCAAGAAACGTCAGGTACAAAGCCTCAGTTTCATCTAATATTGGTGGATCTGTGAGCAGCAAGATGTCCTGAAGCAGCCAATCAAAGGCAGAGCGGTAAGTGACGTTATCACTGAAGTTATTAACCTTTTTGGACTTGAATTGAAGTGCAAAAGCAAAAAATGATTCAATCAAGTGGTTATAAATAGATAAAGTAAGTTAACTAGTTGAATTTACACTAACAATGGGTTCTTTCTGAAGGTTCCAGGTTCAATTCCTGTTGGAATCAAGGCTAGAATACACACTGGTGTCAAATACTTTGTTGCTGTATCTTTGAATTATTGACTATTTTATCCATAAAATTAATGGAGTCAGGGAAGGAATCTCTGACAATAATAATGTAATGTGTTATTAAATTACTGTTTATTACCATTAATTGGCTGATTTTCTTTGCTGTGAAAATTGTGCATTTTCTGATATTTACGCACTAGTATCCAATTGGTTGGTTTCACATCTAATTGCACAGGCAATAGGAAATCAAGCCGTCACCCCAACCACATCTGGTCTCCAGGTGGCGGCTTGATTTCCTATTGCCTGTGCAATTAGATGTGAAACCAACCAATTGGATACTAGTGCGTAAATATCAGAAAATACACAATTGCCACAGCATAGAAAATCAGCCAATTAATGGTAATAAACAGTAATTTAATAACACATTACATTATTATTTTATCGCAAAATCTAACTAAAAAGTTTACAGAATTATTACCAATAGGTAAATATACAGGCTGTAAATGTACAATGTATCAATATTATACTAAGCGTTAATGGCTCTCTAATATAAACACAGTCCATTTCAATAAATTACAATAAAAAAGGCCAAGTTTACAATGAATTTCATTAAACAAAATGCATTGGTTTTGCACATAATATCAAAATATCAAGAGTTGACGTCTAATTGCAATATTCTAATGCAATATTTACATTTATGCTCCTTAATTTATTAACAATGATGAAAATATCCATGGAATTAATTATGTGTTACCACATAAAATGTAAACATTCTTTACATATGGGAAATTCTAACAATGTAAAAAAATATATTATTGATTATGAACTGAATTAACAAAATCAATTTTATTAAGTTGTCACAAAGAAAAGTTTTATTTTACTCATCAAAGGACAAGTAGGGGAGGGAATGGGCAGAAAGAACATTGCCTTCATCTGCGCCTGTGAAAGGGACGGCATCAGAGATAGTGGTGAGGGAATGAGTGGTGGTTTGAGAGTCAGGGTTGGAAGGCGGGTGGCTTGATGGGGGATTGGAGAGGCAGGGTTTGTTGACTGGGAAGGGGCAGCAAGAGCTGATTGCTTCAATTACTTAAATTTGTCTTCTGTCACATATGCAGGCTTGGTGAAACAAATAGACTGGTGTGAGGGAAGGCAGGAGTCCTTTCTGGAATTATTACTATCACTTGAATAGAAAATGACAAGATCTGATAGGTCCTGAACAAACATAGAATGGAAAAGCTCATAACCCTTATCAATTTGGGTGCACAGTTCATTCTATGTGGCAGGCTTAAGCGTCTGAGAGCAGAACTGAAATTATAGAGACATACATCTGCAAGATGCATGTCAGCATGGTTGATGGGGTAAGACCAACAGGTATGCCCTGCAGCCCTGATTTCTTGGGTTGCCCATTCCTGCTGCTCCATCTCAGCACTCATTACAACTGTGTATATGGTTTTTTGGGTAGCCCACTCCTCCAGCATGACCTTGAGCTTAGTCTGGTAGGCATACCCATCTGCTGTGTTTGATGACGCGGAGTAAAGATTGACGCCCAATGGGGAAACTGCCAACAAAACCCCAACAAATCAATACAGGATTGGCCCGCGCTTGTATATGTCAGACTGGACACACTTTTCTCCATAGTCTTGAATACTTTCAGAAATCTTGGCATACAACAGGAAAATTACGTCATTGCGCGTCCTTATTGCCCTTTCTTTGATAAAATTGATGATTCTAGAATCATAGGGGTCAGTGTCCACCAAAATGGGGTCACTGAGAACATGATTGGATAAAAGTCTGGCGGCAACCACAACTCTGTGCATCCACAAATTCACTGTTCTCTTATTTGTGAAAATGCTGTGGAGTCCCAGTTGGAGACGGACCTGGACCAGGGGCATCTGCGGGTCACGCTCCATAATAGCCACCATGAGAGGATGGGCTTTTTCACCTTCAGTTGAAGAACAGGCACTATTTGGGGTCTTCTTGATAGGGGGCCACAGTTGGCGTGAGCTCGCAGGGTTTCAGTCACAGT
Source organism: Entomophthora muscae (assembly GCA_014839935.2). Classification (NCBI taxonomy): domain Eukaryota; kingdom Fungi; phylum Entomophthoromycota; class Entomophthoromycetes; order Entomophthorales; family Entomophthoraceae; genus Entomophthora; species Entomophthora muscae. The sequence goes on along the minus strand of QTSX02001540.1, from coordinate 111,917 downwards.
GGACTTTGAAAAACTCATCACAGCTGCAATTTCCTTGAGGAACATAAGCATCCCTTGCTTTTCAACCATTTTTGAGAACAATCTCCAGAGTGATCAATTTTCTTCTGCGTCTTACAGGCTGATTGGCTGGGGGAGGGATGTGTCCATCTTGGGAACTGGTCAATGTCATCTGATTAGCTGTTTTGGGATTTGGGGCTCTCTGGGTGACCACTTGGCTCAAATGGCTGGTTCCAGATGCCATTGTTGATCCGGAATTTGGATTGGCGGCTGCCTGTGCATGATGGGCAAACAGGGCCATGATGGAAGTTGCAGGAGAAAGAACAGACTCCTGGGTGGGGCTTGGGGAGGGGCCTGTGGGTTGGGAGTGGCCATAGACAGAGGCTTTACTGTTGAGAGACCCAGTGTAGCCCTGCATGAATTTGTCAAGGCCAGGGAACAGCTCAATGACTTGGTTGTTGTTGAAAGAAGACATAATAAATTTTTATTAAAAATTTTTAAAGCAAAAAGAGACGTGTGTATTGTAGCCAATTTTACAGTTAAGTATGTTAAGCTGATGAATATTACAATCTAAATTTTAGCCATCCTAAAATGGAATAGGGTAATTTTTGAGAATGTCTATGATTCCTAAAAGAATTAAAAAATCCACTCTAGATCCTTTGGCATCCTTTTCAAGACATCTATAAATTATATTTATTTTAATTTCACCTCATTTATGATTTGAAACTTGGTTCTTGGATTTGAAAATCCCGCAATTTCAGATTCATTAATTTTTACATGATGTCTATGATTCATTTGAAATACAGGAAATCTTAAATCATACATTAGAATCCTTCATTTCTGATTCATGTATCCCACATTTGTTTGTTGTGTTTTGTCTTTTGTTAGTTGAGTTATCTGCTCAAGAGTTCAAAATTTGCCAATTTAAATCAACCAAAAAAAGTCAAATTAATTGGTTAATTTTATTTAATATTTTAATTTTCACTCAGCTGAGTTTCCCGCAAAAGTGATCCAAAATTTGGACCAAGGATTTGACAATCCTGCATTTTTACGTTTAGGTTCTGAATTTACAGTATGCCTAAACATGCAGGTTGTTGGAAATTGTGCCATTAATGCTATTTCAATATGGCCTTCAAATAGTGATATATGCAAAGATTTGGTTGGTTTTGCTTTCAACTTTGGATATTCCTTGCCTTCCTTAAATGGATTGACTCCAATGCCCACCCATTCTGGATTATCATACTAGCCTGCAACTGATTCTGATATGACTTCACCCCAATGTGACCCCCTCAGTCACTCTGTCTATCTAATGAGTGATCACCGTCCCTTGTCTACTATTTAAGTAGAATCATTTCTCCTAATAAAGACAAGTTTATCCACATTTGTGTTGGCTTTAATATTCTTCAAGCCTTTTTCTTTGCTTTTTGCCAAAAGAAATTCCTCATCTTGTATTCCAGGAAATTAAGGTATGTGCCCTTAATTTTGCCCTGAAGGCTAATCCAAGGCTAGCTTCAAACCTCAAATCTTTTGTTATAAAGATTTCCCACCGTGTCCTACTGGATATTGTCCCCAGGAGCCAAACACAACAAAATGGTGCTCACTACAGGGGCTGCAAGCCCCTTGGTTACTCTGTTCTCCCACCCTTCTCTGGTCCTTCTCCTTTTGTTTCTGAAGTACCCAAACAACCTACAGTCTCTAGTCTGCCTCTAGAGGAAGATATCACAGACTCCCCCTCTACACCCCATGGTAATGGTGTTGTCCCCCGGGCTGCGTGAGCACCCCTTCCAGCTTTCTCTCTTGATTATGAGCAAGCTAGCGCTGCCACGCGCTCCCTCCTTCACACAGGCATCATGGCAATGCACACCATTCCTGGTCTCTGCCCCAGCTATGCTGTCAAAGATCTGTATTCCTTCCTCTTGGACTTTGGTCTCCTCCTTCTTTAATGGAGTCTATGGAGACTGTTGGTGTGTTGGTCAACCAATTCATCCAACCCAAATTAGTCAATCACTGGTTGGTGTTAGGATCCCATAACCAACTTTTGACTGCTGTAGCCACTGCTGTCTCCAACAATCATGCACAAAACATGGCCTATCAAGAATGGTCCTATAGCCTCTTTGCTTGTATTTCAGATAACCAGCACAATTTTCTGGATTCACAGAAGTATTTAACCTTGTCTCTGAAATCTCTTTGCTCCTTGCTTTCTGGATACATCAAGGATCAACTGTGTGAACTAGACTACCACCAAGCTATGTGGCGCGGGCAGATAGAAGCAACTCTCTTAAAGTATTGTCAAGATTTTGAGACCTTAGTTAACGAGCTCAACCAATTTTGGGAGCATGTCAATTCACAGCTTGATTTGGTTGGGACCCACTTCAATAATTGGGGCCAACGTCTGCACCTATAATACAGTTTGGAAAAGGCCGCACTAGGAAACACTTTAAGCCAGGTTCAAAACTACGTCAATGATAGAGTAGCTTCAATTGAAGTGACTTTGCCAGCTCCTTTGGTTGAGGTCCCGTCTGCCTTTGAAGCTAAGGTATGGAAAGCTATAGCTGAACTCAAAGCCACTACTCAACGTCAAGCCTCTGTTCCAAACCCTCCACCAGTAGAGCCTACACCCAATTCTTGCATTGCCTCACTGACAGACCAAGTGGCCACTTTGTAAGGTGAGATTGAGTATTTAAGATAACACCTTTCTGACCCTGACAATTTGTCCTCTGACTCTGATGGAGAAGAAGAGGCAGAGGTCACTGATACCCCTGCCCATACCAATCATGGGTGTTGCCCTGGATTGAAAGGCCAACACCGTGTAAAACGTGCTCTTGCATTGGATCATTTAGCAGCAGTGACAAATGACGTTGCGGATAGGCAGGATGCTCTGGAACATGAGGTGCAGAACTTCACTTGATTAACAGAAACAATAAGTGAGCAGGTTACCCCTTTGACTGTGCAGGCTACCTTCTTGGCCACGTGTGTCAATGGGATTGTGGGCACACTGGCAGTACAACAGATAAAGATTGATGAATTCGGAGCTGCTACCACTACTGCCCGGGATATCAGTGGACAAAACAGCTCTACTCTAGACACCTTGGAAGAGAGCCTTCAACTTCTCTAGGCTAGACAACCTGCTGCAGAATCTGAGTGTGAGGGCAATCCTCACATCAATGTTCTAACCCAGGTGACAACTTCCAATCCACCTCCTTGTCTATTGACATCAACTATAAGCCTTCTTTCAAGCAGATATTTGACCCTAAAACCTCTATCATTGCTGTCTTCCTGACAATTTATGAGACTGCTATGCGTAGGACCATCAATGAACTTAAGAATTAGCATATTATTACCTGTCTGTATCCAATGTGCCAAGAAGTTGTGGTCCCCAAACTCCCTTCAATTGTCACTTGGGAGGACATAAACGCCTCCAGATTGAGAAATTTGGAGGAGATCTCAGCTTGGAGGTCAAGAAATATGAATTTATGTGTATTGTCTTTAAGCCCAAGGAAACCCTGAACAAGTTTGCTGATTGCTTCTATATTGAAGAACAACAGTTAATCACCAGTTGCCAGCTAACTCTCTGAGAAGCTTACACAGCATGTTCAAATGTGTTAAAGGTAAACCAGCTTCTATGCCTGCACTTTAAGTCACACAAAGCTTCTCTTACTTCCATGAAAAGTATTAAGACTCTCTTGCAGGACATGAATTTGGCCCATGAGGGTACTGTGGTTTGTGAAAATAAAGCTAGTAACGCTGAGACTACCTCCTGTACTCCACATATTATGACTCTTGGTTTAAGTGGACAGCCTAAGAGACAAGGATATCATAACTGTGGTCAAATAGAGCACCACTTGCGTACATGCATCAATCCTTGGGTAGAAGGTTGCAACCCAAAGGAACAGGTGGGAAAAGAGAGGTCAGCTTAGAGGCAGAGACACTCTATGCTGACCAATCTCCCCCGTCTCCTCCTGATCCTCCATATGACAAGAAATCTCCCCCTTCATCTGGCCCAACTATCCTTCACCTGTTTCACAATCTTTCCAGTGATTCTGAACCAGAAGATTCTGACTGCAATGAATCAGATAATCATGGCTACTCTGTTCTGGTTGTCCCAGAAAGTGTGTCAGTCCCTTACAAGCTTTTCTCAGGAAAAACCACAACTACCACTTGCTCACTTTCAGCTGAAGCCAAGGCCATGGTGGCTTGTCCTTACTTGGCTCAGGCACATTGTCCTCCTGTCTAGGTAGACTCTTCTGAAAAAGCCGCCAAGCTAGCCAAAGCTCTCTTTCAGAATGTGACTGTATCTCTCCCATTGCAGACTGTGTATAAGGAAATTCCTGCCTTAAAATGCATGTTAGCTAAATGGGAGAAAGAGCTAGAAGCTGCTCAGGATGTGTTGGCCATCTTGCCCCCCTTTGGAAAAGATACTACCGTGTGGAAGTGTCAATCCAAAAGATTAAAATCAAAGCAACACTGGACACAGGTTCTCCAGTCAACGTGGTATCATCCAAGCTAATGAAGAAGCTTAAGCTGGTTCCTGACCTCAATTACACTCAATCATATGGTACTGCTGGAATGGCCCAAACTTGAGCCATTAGTGCCTACTCAGCCCTGCCCATGAGATTTGGAAAACTCCTCATTGCATCTCCTGCTGTTGTCCTAGAGAAAAAAGCTATGGTCTCCTGGTTGGTACACAATTCCTCCGCAAATGTAATGGGATTGTAAACCTTTGAGATGGATACATATTGCTCTTAGGATACAAGGCCCCTTTAATTTTTAAAGAACTTCAGCAGCTCTCAGACAAACTTCTTAAGACTTGTGTGCTCAAGTATCCCACGGGTATCTTCTTGCTCAAGTACAGAACTCATTCCTCCAATATGCATTCCCCTCCTCCTTTCTGTCCCGCAGAGAAAGGTGTGCCTCTTCTTGCCCCTGCAGCTGTCACCATCCCTCCAGGCTCCCAAGTGATTATAGACTCTCAGATATCTTACAAACTACCCAAAAAGTCATTCCTGGAACTTTACTCTCCTGAATCTCTAAGCCGCAAGGAGCCTCAATTATGTCCAGGGATCTTAGATCAGACTCACAAGGAGCCTGTACAGCTGTTGCTAGCTAACCTGACTTCTCTACCTATGCAGGTGTCAAGGAGCCAGGTTGTAGGGCATGGTCATATATTGGGAGAAGAACAAGTAACATCCCTCTATCCTTTTGGAACCTTCAGCAACTTTAATTTACCTGACGAAGATCCTCAAGTTCTCTCCCTGTTCACTGCTGCCAACTTCCCACAACTGTCACCCATCTAACAAAAAGATTTATTGGAACTTCTTGACCAGTTTAACAATATCTTTACATCTGGACCTACAGACTATGGCCTAGCCAAAGAGGTCATCCATCAGATTGATACTGGTGATGTGCCGCCTTTCTGTGCCAAACCATACCGCTGTAGTAAGGTGGAGGATGCTCAGGTATCTAAAGAACTCAAAAACTTCTGGACGCCAGGCTACTAGCTCCATCCCAAAGTCTGTGGGCTTCTCTGTTACTGATTCTCAAGAAGAAAGATGGTGGACATTGCATTGTAATGGACTATTGCTGCCTAAACTCTCTCACTAAGAAAGACTAGTACCCCTTGCCCAGAATTGACAACACTCTCAGACAGCTGGGTGGTTCCAAGTTTTTCTCAGCCATGGATCTAGCTTCTGGATACTGGCAGGTTGACTTATCTCCAGAAGACCGAGAAAAAACTGCTCTTATCACTTTGGAAGGGCTCTATGAACCTACTCAAATGTCCCAAGGACTCTGTAATGCCCTGGCTACATTTCAAAGGGCTATGGATTCCATTCTATGAGACCTGAAGCTTTCTTATGTCCTTGTATATCTTGATGATATCACTGTATTCAGCTACATATTTACTAACCACTTAAAACACCTCAAGGCTGTCTTCATCAAAATTCAAGAAGCTGGCTTAAAACTCAAACCCTCCAAGTGCTCCTTCTTTAAAGAGCACCTCAAATTCTTGGGCCATGAGGTCACCCAAACTGGAATCTGCCCCATGAATAATAAGGTGGAAGTCATTGATAAGATACTGCCTCCCACAAATCTATGGGAGGTCCAAGTACTTCTTAGTATGATGGGTTACTATCAACAGTTCATTCCTGACTTTGCTGAATTGAGCAAACCCCTTGTCCAGCTCCTTTGCAATGTACCCTTTGAGTAGACTGAGAGTCAGCAGCAATTGTTTGAAGCACTGAAGGCCAAGCTCAAAGAGGCTCTCATCCTAGTCTACCCTGATTATGATAAGGAGTTTATCTTGTACACCGACACAAGTGGAGTAGCTGTGGGTGCCATCTTAGCCCATCTTGACAACAAAGGCGTGAATTGACCTGTGGCCTATTCTTCACGAGTCCTCAACAAACACAAGAAGAACTATAGTATCACCAAAAAGGAATGTCTGGCAGTTTTACATGCAGTTAAACAGTTCTGAAATTATATTTACAGGACCCACTTTACAGTGGTCACAGATCATTCATCTCTTAAATGGCTGCAGCAATTAAAAGAGCCTGAAGGTCAATTAGCACATTGGGCTCTGCAATTGCAAGAATCCAATTTCACTGTGGTATATTGTCCTGGTGCGCAACATCAGAACGCTGATGGTTTTTCAAGGATGCCCATACAAGCCATACATCCTGCAGACGCTGATTATCTATACAAGTTAATAGGGTATCCTGACTCCTGGACCACTGAGCCAGAAGACATCCAATTGGCTCTACAGACCCTATCAAAAGACACTGTAATTTGAGATAGAAAACTCTTCAAGAAAGTCAATAACACCTATTGTCAAAACTGCAGGCTCAACCCACCAAAAAGGTTCCAACCAAGCGGGTTTGTGACCCGCAATCTGATTATCTGGTCACTCAAAGCCAGGCTAGGAAGTCAACTCAAATTACTAAATCCAACAACATGAACAGATGATTATCCTTTATGGTGGATACCTTGTTTTGGCACTTGACTCATTACTAGGATCAAGCCACTCTTGTCACCATTCAACCGTGTGATCAACACAATCATGTTCCTGTTATCCTTGACTCACAATGACTATATAAGCACTATCTCTCAATAAAGATTATTATCTATCTTCTAAATATTTTTCCCCGTATAACTCTGCTAAAACAGCAAAGTTATGACATTGGTAGCACAGGTAGGTTTCCCATCCTACCTTATCTTGAAAAATTCCACCTGTTGCCCGCACACACCATGGAAAACAAATCCTTGACAGAATTAAGTCTGGTCTCCTGCCAGACTGGGCTCCGTACACCCCTGGTACCACCATACCCAATGGCTTTGTCCTGTACCAGAACATGGTAATTCCACTACCCGCCTTCAACACCATGTCTGCACAAGGTTTTTTTCAGGCTCCCTCCTCAATGCCGCAACCAGATGACAAAACCACCATGCCCACCTACGTAGCTCAAAGACTACAGAGCACCACCTTGGAACCTTTTGCTGGGGCCAACAACAACAACACCGCCGCATGGATCCAGTCCGCCCATAGCAAGCTGGCTCAGATGGAATACCCACAGCAGTTTTGGATCACAGAAATTTCCATTTGCCTGACCCATGACGCTGGCACCTGGTGCAATAAGTGGCATGAAGAGCACACCAACAAGAACTGGGATACCTTTAAGCAAAACTTCCTGGCAAGATTTGTGCATAAAGATACAGCACTCATGATCATACGCCAAGTGAAGAATCTGACCCAGACAGGCACTGTGAAGGAACTCACCCACGCCTACAAGGAACTCTGTCTTTGTGCACCATCTGACATGGCCTTTGACACCCCAGCCACACACCTCATGTACTACAACGCTCTCAAGTTGCACGTGATGAGACATGTGAACCTGAATCAGGTGACCAACCTGCAAAGCCTGTACTGTGAAGCAGAGAAAGCGGAGCAAACATCCAACACACTGTATAAGGCACAAACTGGGAACAACGCCAACCACAAACCCACGGGTTCAAATGGACATGGAAATGAAAGCAATGGCCAGTCAAACCGGACCCTTTCCGTATCACCACCACGCAAGGTAATCAAGATGAGGGAAAAGCCCAGGGAGAGCACTAAGCAAGCCAAGCTCTCTCCACACAACTCCTGACTTGCCTAATGATGAATACTGACCCAAAGACGTGGACCAATGCCCAATAATCTAGGTGCCCTCAGAGGACCTGGTACTGTACACCATAACCAGACATCCCAATAAATTGATGTCCTATCATTTCCGCTTTTGCAGTTACACAGGATCAGCACTCCTGGATTCAGGCGCAGACCAAACCCTGGTCAACAGTAGATTTGTGGATAAGTTCAAGCTGGCCACTAATCCTTTGCGGATTAAAAATGTGGTCCTGGCTGACAAACACCACATCACCGTGACAAAGGAAACTGCCCCCTTCTCTGTCATGCTTGAGAATCTTCACTCCACCATCCAAGGACCTGTCATGGACTTTCCCAGATTTGATGTGGTACTTGTCTTGGGCTGGTCGAGGAAGAACAATCCTCACGTAGACTGGGCAACCTCAGTGTTGACCATCAAGCGTAAAGGTGTCAACCACCAGATCTACCCTGACTCCAGGGACCAACTGCTATGCAACCACGTCTTTCTACATATCACAGAGACCCAGGACAAGAAGAAAAGCCTGAAGGCAATCAACTGGGACTCCTGCTAGTACAAGATCATACACTTCAAGGATCACCAGGATACCTCCATGCCTAAGGACTGCAACATTGTGGCCCGCCATCCAGAAATCTTCAAGGAAGCGCTACCCGGGCTGCCCCCTGAAAAGCATATTCAGCACTCCATCCAACTCAAGGGGGCTGTACCCAAGGCGCGCCCCATCTACAGGCTGACCCTAAATGAAGACAACACCTTACACGCCTACCTCAGGGAGGCATTGGAAAAAGAACTTATCCACCCCCCACAGTCTCTCTTTGGGGCTGCCGTATTCTTTGTGGCTAAGAAGGATGGTACCTTACGTCTGGTCACAGACTACTGCACCCTAAACAAAGTTACCATTAAGAATTGTTACCCACTGCCACTGATTAAAAACCTATTTGATGCCTTGGGAGGAGCCACAGTCTTCTCCAGAATTGATATAACTGCAGGCTACAATCAGATTTGTATTAAAGAGGAAGACATCCCCAAAACAGCCTTCTGCACTAAATACAGCTCCTATAAATGCGTGGTACTCAACTTTGGCATGACCAATGCCCTGTCCACCTTTGTAACTTTCATGAACAAAGCATTTGTGCCCCACATAGGCAAGCACGCCCTAGTGTATCTAGACAACATTATTGTATACAGCCTCTGGTGAAACAACACCACAAAGACCTAGAGGCAGTCTTTGCTACCTTGGCACAACACAAACTGTTAGCCAAACCTTCCAAGTGCCAGTTCTTCTGTGAGCAACTATCCTTCTTGGGACACATAGTTGCAAAGGACGGCATCAAACACAACAGTCAAAAGATACAGGCCATCTGCAAGATGCCACCACCCAAGGATAAGTTGGAACTCCGCACCTTCTTGGGAATGGTGGCCTATGTACAACACTTCATACCTGACTGTAGCGTTTTGACTGCCCCCTTATCTGCCATAACAGATGCCAAGTCCAAATTTGTGTGGACCCCCTAACGTGACATCTTTTTTAGACGTCTCAAGGAGAAACTCACAACAGCTCCCATCCTACAATACCCCAAACATGATGAGAAATACCAAATGAAAACTGACGCCTCAGATGCATCCATTGGGGGAGTACTACAAATCAAAAATAATGACAGTGACTTCCTGTCTGTAGCTTATGAATTGCAAAAATTGACGGATGGTGAGTGTCAATACCCTATCCACAACAAAGAACTGTTGGCTATTGTACACTGCCTAGTCAAATGGCGCTGTTACCTGGAACGCCAGGAAGAATTCACAGCATTAACCAATCACAAGACACTCATCTATTTCAAAACTCAAGCAAATCTGTTGCGCCGCCAAACCCAGTGGATGGAGCTATTGGAGAGATTTAACATGCTCATCCAGTACAAACCTGGTCCCAAGCTTGACATGGCAGACGCCCTCTCACGTCTATATGTCTGTGCCACAAGAGGGGAAATGGGCTCAGCCCAGACTGGCCTCTCTTAGTACTACAAACAAAGGACAAAGATTTCCCCCCTGGAACAACCAACATAACAAAGGAAACAGTCATCAAAAATGAACACCTCTTTGCTGATGTATACAGGACCCTACACAGAAAGATGACTGACGGCACAACCATTCCCTACATTCCCACACATCAGCAAGTCAACACCATCCTACGCTATCACAGAGACCTTGGACATACCAAGAGCCAAAACCTATATGAGTCCCTTAAACATAAGGCCTGGTGGCCAACCTTATACCGCAATGTTCAAGAAGTTCTAGACCAATGTGAGGTATGCCAAAAGTTTGGCAAAAGCAAAACCCTGCCAAAGTCAGTACTTCCCATCTGCACACAACTACCTTTCAAAGTATGGGCTCTTGACATTGTTAGCCTCATTCCAGGAAAACACAATGTCAAGAAATACATCATCACAGCCATTGACTTTGCTATGAGATGGCCAGTAGCCCAAGCGGTAAAGACACACACTGGCAATGTTGTTCAGCAATTTATTGGCAAAGAGATAATCAGCAAGTTCAGAAAGCCAGAACTCCTGATAACCAATGGAGGCTAGAATTGACCTCTGAAGACACCAATGTATACCTCACCAAAAATGCGGTCAAGCATACCGTGACAACACTATACCACCCACAGGCCAATGGACGCATAGAGCGGCTTAATGGTAGCCTTGTGCAAGCCTTAGCCAAACTCATCATCAGGAGACCTGAAGACTGATATAAGCAGCTACTGACTGCACTACTTGTGTGTCAAACCCAAGTGAACAGGACCACCAGAAAAAGCCCGTTTGAACTGGTATACAGCACACAGCCAAGAATCATTCAAGCATTGACAGGACCTAAACTGAAAATTCCAAGTGAAGTCCCTCCACACTCAGACTCTCAAGTGATAGAGGCTAACAGTGAGCAAACAGCAAAGGAGAATGAACGTCTGCAAAAGACATTTGTCCCCATCCACAATAGACATGAAGTTGGGGACAAAGTTTGGGTCATTAATGTTGACAAGAGCAAGCTACAACCCAAGAAAGTGGGGCCAGCAATCATTCTAAAGGTAAACAAAAATAACAATTACCTTGTGCAAGAGCTTGGAAAACGTAAGCAAGACAAGACCCTACATCATGATTGCCTACGACCCTGCAAAGCAAGACAGAAACAATGAGAAACCGCCCTGCCCGCCATAGAACAGCAATTAGTTCAATACAGCGCCCGGGCTCCTGACAACCTCCCTGACAACCTGCCCCTAGAGGAGGCCGACCTTCAGTCAGGGGTGTGTGTGTCAAAACTGCAGGCTTGACCCACCAGCAAGGTTTCAACCAAGCGGGTTTGTGACACACAATCTAATTACCTGGTCACTCAAAGCCAGACTAGGAAGCCAACTCAAATTACCAAATCCAACAACATGAACAGATGATGATCCTTTATGGTGGATACCTTGTTTTGGCGCTTGACTCATTACCAGGATCAAGCCACCCCCCTCACCATCCAACTGTGTGATCAACACAATCATGTTCCTGTTATCCCCGACTCACAATGACTATATAAGCACTATCTCTCAATAAAGATTATTATCTATCTTCTAAATATTTTTTCCTCGTGTAACTCTGCTAAAACAGCACAGTTACAACACTATCTTCCCTACGTCTGCCTAGCATGAGAATAGTCATTATCCTCCAGGTGCACATTGATACTAGACATGGAGGTATAGCAAAAACTCATGACTGGTTGTGCAAGAACTTCTATTGGGAAAACATGCACCTTTTAATCCCTGATGTGCTTGCCTCCTGTCATTTGTGACAGCTCCAATGACCCCAACCTTCCCAGCATCAGTTCAAGCTTGTTCCCCCTAAGCATGCCCTCCACACTGTGAGTATTGATGCTGCTGGGCCTCTCCCTTGCTCTGAGTCTGGGTGTCAATTCATTTTGGTAGCCGTAGACCATTTTAGAAAATGGATTGAAGCCAGAGCAATAAAATATATAACTGCCAAGACCACTGCAAATTTCTTGTTGCAAGATATCTTCTACCAGCGCGGCTGCCCTCAAGTCCTGCTTTTGGATAATGGCACCAACTTCAATGCTTGCCTCATCAAATCTATTGTAGAAGATATGGGTACCCACCAATCTTTCTCTGCACTGTATAATCTGTCAACCAATGGGGCTGTTGAACAAGCAAATTCCTTGCTAGTGTCCATAATGAGGAAACACCCTCTCTGATGCCACCAATTGGGATATGTTCCTCTCTGCTGCTCTCTTTGCTTATCAACTCCAGTAGACATATAGTGACTGGCCAATCTCTCTTTGCCATGCTGTATGGGCGTGAAGCCACAACTCCCTCAATCTTGGGGCCCCCTTTGATTGAAGTTGATGTGTCTGCCAATCCTGAAGCCCAAGTCAAGGACTTAACCAGTCATATCACTGACATTCAGGCAACAGCATATTCAACTTCCTATAAGGTCAAGGCTCTGGAGCTCTCCCAGTCCAATGCTGCTAGAGCCCCCTCCCTGAGTACCAAGTAGGTGGCCTAGTCCTCTACTATCAGAACTGTACTTGAGGCAGAGCCCATAAGCTAGACTCTCTCTGGGTTGGACCTTGTAAAGTCACCTTCAAGAAGAGTTTCAAGTATACTGTGAAGTTTCTGTCATCTGGCTGTCCTTTTGCCCAAGTTTATTCCAAGTTTCTCCACAAATATCAACTCCCTGTGTCCAATCTTGAGGGGGAAGATGTCATAAATTGCACCATTAATGCTATTTTATATGGCCTTTGAATAGTGATATGTGTGTCAAGGGTCTGGATGTACAGGCATTCTGGCTACCATCAACCTGCTTAACATCCAGCCATTGCCCAATTTGGTGCTCTTCCAATATACTGTTTGACATACTGAGAATGATAACCAAGCAATATTACATGACAATCCAAGTATCCAGTGGCTCAAACCCATCCCGCACATGACCGACCCCTATGTTTGATCCAACTAAATATCTGCCACAGCCCAATCTATATAAGTATAAAGTATTAACCAATAAAATGTATTTATCTCCTTATTAATTTCATATCTGAAGCTTCCCCAAAAGGCGCTTCTTATCACTGGTAGCAGCTACAGTTTTTTGACCACACCCATGAAAGAGAAAATGACTGTCCAAAACCCGCCCACCTTTGCTCATGTACTTAACCAGGCCACATCCCAGGAGACCTGGAAAACGTACTTCTGCACCCAAGACATTGACAAAGGTATACCCAGTGGATGCACCATATTTGAAGGTCTGGTCATGCCCAAAGAATGCGCCAAGATAATTCAATACAGTAACTCTCTTCAACCACAAACAAACGCACAACCACCTATCGCAGGTGAAATTACTAACACCAAGTACATTGATATTAACAAGTTCTTTGGCAAAAACAAGGAAAACATCATCAACTGGCTAGACCACTCAGCTGCTAAACTCTGCGCCAGCCACATTACCCATGATAAATGGATCCAGGAAGCCAGAAAGTGCCTGTACAAGGCTGCAGCTAACTGGTTTGCCACCTGGGTTGGCTCACAAACTAACAACTAGATTGACAACTGGGAAGAGTTCAAAGCAGACATCACACACAATTTCTGTTTCACCAAATCCCTCTAAGACATTGCAATACAGCTCAGCAATCTTCCTCAGAAGACCACTATCACAGCTTACGCCAACAAATTTGAGGAAATACACCACAAAATCCAAAACCCAGCACAAGCTGATAATGTACATACCAGAGCCTCACTTATAAACAGAATGAAACCCTCTGTTGCTGCCCTCATCTGCCCAGAGGCCAACACCTCCATGCCTGCGCTCATTGCAGAAGCCAAGCACACAGAAAAACGTGCAAACATGGAATACACTGCACGCAATAACAATCACCCCTCAAACGGCAATGACAGAGAAAACTCCAATGGCAATAAACGCCAGAACACCAATCATATCAACAGCAACTCCAATTGCAACAATGGCAATCACAGCCAAAGCGCAAACCGCTCCTGTCCCAAGAAAGAGGACACCACCAAAGTAAACAATGCTAAAATAGCAACCTGCTATGAATCTGACCCCACATTCTCTGACCTCAAAGGTCTCAAAACAGAAGAACAGGGAAAAAAGGAGGGAGAACAGGCTTAAGTGCCCCTTTCTCCCCCCAACTTGACAAGAAACTGTACCAATGCACAAACTTTACTGCTTGCATTCCACGTGTCCTGCAATCCTCCATTTTTATGAACGTAAAATTAAAGATCACTCACAATTTCTTGTCTATCCATGCACTTAAAAATTACATACACATAAAATTTTATTTGACTCTGGTGCACAACACACTATGGTTAGCAAACCATTTGTAACCAAGTACAAAATACCAGTTGTCAAATCCAACTTCAAATACGCCAGGATGGCAGACAAATCAAAGGTTCTACTCAAAGGCAAAATAACTTCCTTCAGAATTGACCTCCAAGGCATACAAAAGTCCATCAAATGACTTGTCATGAACAACATAAACTATGACATTGTAGCAGGCATGGACTGGTTCACCTGAGTGAGCCCCAGCGTATGTTGGAAAACAAAAACCATGACCATCAAACACAACGGAGTCAATTTCAACATCCTCAAAGAACCCAATTACCTCATTCTAAGAGACACAGTATTTGTCCAGGTCATAAAACAAGATGACTCAGAACATCTAACCAAAGATAGTACCCTTCACATAATGAGGTATACTGAATTCAATAACATGCAAACAACCATGATCCAATGCCCAGAACTTGTGACACGCCTAAAAGAATACTCCCATGTATTCAAGTAAGAACTCACTGAGTTACCCCCAAACAGGAGGTCAAACATGATATTGACCTATGTAAAGCCATGCCCAAAACTGCACCCCTCTAAAGACTCTCTCCCATGGAAACCCAAACCCTCAAAACACACATTGAGGACAACTTAGCTAAAGGCTTCATGTGCCTGTCTGAATTCCCATAGGGCAGCAGTGTTCTTTGTAAAGAAAAAGGAAGGCACTATTGTCTAGTAACTGACTACAGAGCACTAAATGCAAGTACAGTAAAGAATAAATACCCTCTTCCACTATAGAGGATTTGTTTGCAAGACTCTCAGGAGCCAAATTTTTCTCTAAAATTGGCCTCACCTCAGGCTACAACCAGGTTGAAGTAAAGGAAAAGAACATACCAAAAACTGTGTTCCATACACAATTTGGATCCTTTGAGTGTAAGGTAATGAACTTTGGGATGACCAACGCTCCCGCAACGTTTGTCACCATGATGAACCAAGCGCTAATTGGCCTCTCACACACATTATTCTACCTCAACAATATCATCATATTCTCAAAAAACAAAGAGGAAATCTCATGTTTGTCCACAAGACACTCAATTGACTTGCAAAGCACAAACTTTATGCAAAACAAAGTAAGTGCCAATTTATGGAAAAGAAACTCCTGTTCTTGGACCACATTGCCTCTGACAATGGCATCAAAGCAGACCCAGACAAAATAAAAGCCATAAATAACATGCAACACCCCACCTCTGTTAAACAAGTTAGATGCTTTTTTGGTATGGTAGCTTACCTAAGGAAATACATCAAAGACTGCAGGAAACTAACCGCACCCATCAATGACTTAACCAAGGGTAATGTGAAAAGAAATTCATCTAGATAACAGAATGTGACAAGAATTTCCAATTATTAAAACAAGCTTTGATTGAAGCACCAATTCTGCAATACCCTAATAACAACGGGTGCTACAAGCTCAAGTCAGATGCCAGTGACACTGCCATTGGCGCAGTCCTGCGCATCTGCCAACCAGGACAGCAAGACTTCCTGCCAGTATGTTATGAAAGCATAAAACTGACCAACACTGGGCAGAGATACCCAATACACGATAAGGAATTGCTAGCAATATATCAAACATGCAAGAAATGGATATGTTACTTAGAAGGACATTTAAACGTCTGAGTACTAACTGACCCTAAATCCTTAATCTATTTCAAAACTCAGAACAAACTCACACAGCAACAAGCCAAATGAATGTCCCTGCTGCAACAGCTTAATTTGGACATCCAATACAAAAAGGGGGCAGAGCTGGTCACGGCTGATGCTCTCTCTATACTATATCAGCCTAAGAGGATCACCCTGACCACCTGGACCCTGAATGGCCTAACCTGTACAACACTGAGTGTAAAACCAAAGGAAAAGACCCCTCAACACATCAACTGACCCACAATACATTAGTAAGGAACAAAAAGTATTTCCATGTATCAAATGGCACTGTATACCAAATCATCAACAACAAACATGTCCCGTACATCTCACTTGCACAAAGAGGTGACACCATATTAAGACATCATCACCTACTAGGACATACAAAGGCTAACAACCTATACCTTTCATTAAAAGAGATAGTATGGTGGTCCAACCTCAAACAGGATATAGTTAATGTTCTGAAAAATTGCACAGTGTGCAAGAAATACACCAACACAAAGGCTCCCCAGCCAACTGTCAACCCAGTACCAGACCCTGAATCATTCAAGGTTTGGGGACTGGATGTAGTGGGACCTTTCCCATAAACAAAAACAAACCAACATTTCTTAATTATAGCTATCAACTTTGCCACACACTGGCCCATCTGCTGGGCAACAAAGGACCATAAAGCAGAGACCATCAACTGATTCATTAACAAAGCAATCATAGCCAACTACGGCACTCCAGACTACATAATAACTGATGGAGCAACCAAGTTATCAGGTCACATAGTAAACAATAACTTAAAATCCAAAAACATCCTACAACTTCTCCATACAGGCCACAGGCCAACGGCAGAGTGGAACGCCTAAACGGCAGCCTTATCAGGACACTAGAGAAAATAATGGATGTCAAAGCCAAAGACACATGGCCACTATACATGAAACATGCATTACTAGTATCCTGAGTCCACACCAATCAAGGAACAGGCTATTCACTGTTTGAGCTAACCTACGGGTACAAAACAGAAATAATTACCGGCAACAAACAGCCATACATAAATATCCCCCTGGAGAAGCCCCTCACAATAGAACAAGTACCAAATCTACAACACATCTGCCTCAAAGCTAAAATAGCAGAAATAAAGAGGCTCAAAACACAAAAGGTATCCTCCACAGAGGAACCACTTCCTATAAACTCCCCTGTCTGTGTTCTAGCTGGCAACAGAAAAAAACTAGACTCAGTACACAGGGGACCAGGAAGAATCATCAAGTACAGACCAGATCATAACACCTATCTAGTAAAATTACAAGGTGCCAAAACCCCAATTGTCAAGAAATACCACAGAACCTATCTCCGCCTTTGTGACTGTACGACAGTCACTGTTAAGTATTTAGCCAAATAAATACTCCAAAATATAAAGTTGTTCTGTTTTTGCTGTTTATTTTATGTGGATAGTTTGACTGGAATTCTTCAGATAAAGATTCCTGGAAAATTGGTATCAATATTTAATAAAAGAACAGAATGTAGTTTCTTAGTTAGGCTGTACTAATTGACAAAACTAAGGCAAGATTGGTTGAATCAATCTTGGAGACTGGGTGTCTCAAACCAGTTAATTCCCCTTGAAGGTTGATTGATACCTAGGGTAAAAAGGGAAGCCTAGTAGGGGCTTTGAACCTTGGACTTGTTAAACTCAAGCCATAAGGTTAGGTCAAGCTTAATAAGTACGCCAATTTTTTTTGAGGGGAACACAGGGTTATTAAGATTCAGAGACGGCGTTTAAAAGGAAACATGGCCGTGGGGGGAGGGAAGTGAGGGATATCAGAGGAAGGGGTAGCAGTCTGCAGGCCCTCTGTGTGCCTGTCTTTCCATTGAATGACTCCCTCAACTATGAGGTGGGATGAGTCAACAATGATATCCATAAGTTTCCTGTTCCCAGGAATTGTGTGGCCAAATTTGTCTGTACAGATCATAGTATTGTTCATTAGGGAGCGGAATTTCTCCTTCATGAGTGACACCAGGTTAGGTCCATTGTCAAAGATTACATCTATTTGGGTAGTGTGGATGGTCCACAGTGCAAGGTGATAAGCAACTGCTAGAACTACTGGGGGTTTCTGCTTGAGACTCCTCATGAAGAAGATGTCAAACTTTGGTTGAAAATGGACCAAGAGGTTCAGCATGTGGGCAACTTCTGTCCAGAACTGCAACACAACTATGCAACCAAATAATTTTTGCTCCAGATTGGCATCTTTGAATGGGCAAAGCCCACACTGGCAAATTGGGTGATCCACCGGAAATGTTGATTCACTCCAGAAAGCCTTGTTGAACAGTCTCCAAGTCAGAGTCTGTGCACCTGCTGTCACCATTGGTACCTGCATCAGAGTAGCCATTTCTTTGGGGTGATTGTGACCAGTCTTCCAGCTTTCACCTACTTGCAAACCATCTTGGGGTATTCTGGCTTAGGCTTTGGGTCTTGGACAACCTTTTTTCCACACTTGGACACTACTGTCTTCCGGCGTGTGACAATGCTCTTCATATCCAGATTGTAATTGATCTGTCTGTTTCTATCTGCCAGATGCAAGTCATTCAGGTCCCAATTCTGTGGAACAGCAGGATCAAGATTCTTAGAGATTTCCCATTCATTGACTTGCATTATTGCCAAGCATTGGCGCCAATACTCAGGAGTGTCTTTGGGGGGTGTGAATCTCTTTCTCTTCAAGAACCATTGTCTTAGTCCAAATGTTGAAGGGTTGGGTATCTGGATAGCCCGCGCCCAGTTAACTGCTCTGCCCGCTGCTGGTGTATCATTATGGGAAGCCAGTAGCTCCCTTAGTTCTTTCTCCCACATTCTTTGGCAATGTTGAACATGATTTATCAGACCCAGTCCTCCTGCTGACCTGGGGAGAGAGACCACTGAAATTTTAACGGGGGACATATTGGGAGTACCCCACAAAAAGTTGCAGGTCATGGCTGAGACCTTCTTCTCAAAGGCTTTGGAGAAGGGTACAATGTGTGCTACATACCATATCTTGGAGAACACAAAGATGTTTAGGGCGGTAACCTGTCCAATTATATTGAACCAGAAACAGCGCCACCCGTTGATCTTGTTAGCAATAGCCTTAAGGAGAATCTGTTCACTGGTCTGCAGATCAATATCCATAGAGTTGAACCACACTCCCAAGTGTCTAAAAGCTTCACGGGCTTGGATAGGTATGAGGCCATGCGGTGGTGCAAAGTTTGGCACACCTATTTTAACCAGTGTTGTCTTCTCAATGTTAACCTTTGCGTTGGATGCCCTCTGGTAGAGCTCCAGAAGGGTTGTCAGCTTTTGTGAGTCCTCCTTTGTGGTCAGGCCAACAATAGTGTCATCTACAAAGGCAGCCATACAGAGTGCCTTCTGACTAGGATGAGTGAAGCCTCTCAGCCTAGCGTTTCCAGCTGCCAAGAACAAGTTTGCTGCAAAATTGAACAGGATAGGAGACAGAGGATCCCCTTGTCTCAATCCCTGACAAATTTCAATGTTCTTAGTCAGGTCACCATTGACAATAACACACGCCTGAAGGTTAAGGTACAGCGTCTTTATCCAACAGATCCATTCCTCTGGCAGGTCTACAGCCCGCATACTCGCATAGAGATATGACCACAATATACAATTGTACGCCTTCTCCATGTTCAGAAATTGCAGGTAGCCCTTATTTGATTTAACTCTATTCTGGAGGGTATTTCGTACCATGTGAATATTATCCCAGATGGAGCGGCCACGGACAAAGCCAAACTGCATTGGGTGTAGTATCACATCTGCAATCTTCATGATTCTGTTAGACAGAATCCGGGTCAGCAGTTTGTAATCTGCGTTGGACAACAAATTGGTCTCCAGTTCTTAACATTGCTTATATGACCCTTGTTCTTGAAGAGGAGGCAAATTGACACCTCAATCCCCTCAGGAAATTGGGTGGCTGAGGAAAGGACATAGTTGAAGAGTCTAGTCAGATGTGATGCTATCAGATTTCTAATAGGCTTATACACACCTGCTGGAATACAGTCTGGACCTGGTGTTTTGCCATTTGGGGACTCTGTAATGGCTGCAAGAGTCTCCTCCAGTGTGATGTCTGCTGTCAGAGGTCCACGCATTGCCGGGGGACATTGTGTAAGCTCAGGACCAGCCTCCTTTATTAGTGAAGAGAGGGCATCCTTATCTACATCTGCATGAGCATACAGACTGGAGTAGAACTCCTGCATCTTCTGCTTAACCACATATTTGTTCTTAGATTTCAGACCACACCCTGTATCAATCTCAGTGAAAGGAGATCCTATCTGACGTTGAGTAAGGCTACATAGTCTGTCCTTTGTAGATGTCCCAAAGCTACATTGGAATTTATATTTGTGTTGGTCTGACGGCGCTTTTCAATGGTCATCTGCAGCTTTTTGATCTGGCAATGGAGAGTGTTGAACTTCAGAATGTCCTTCTTGGCCACTTTTTTATATTTTTTCTCCAAAGCATGCAGTGTTGTGAGCTCATTGTTCCGCTGCCTCCTCTGAAAGAAGATGGTGGATGATCAAATCTTCCTTTTGATGCCCAACCATGTGTCACTGGGCAACTGCACCGGGCCCATCTGGGGGGGGGAGGTCATTGCCAGGATGGCTTTCTCAATCATGTCCTTCCACTTGTGGTTACAAAACGTGGACAGCCGTATGACCCACTGTTGCATAGCATATTGGGTGACACCAGAGTCCCAATCAATATACACAATATGATGGTCCAAGATATGAGCTACCTGAACCTGGGATCCAGTGAATTCCTCTGAGATACTGCCAGAGATTAGGATATGATCTAATCTGGCTCCTGATATCAGGAACCCATCTACATAACCCCACCTTGTCAGCTGGGTAAGGTCCAGGTCCTCATTGGCAATAGTCTCAACTAACCCTTGCGCTTCCAGAAACCCCTCTATCAGGTGCGCAGAGGGATGTCAGCACTGTCAACATGGGTAAGTATCTCTTTGATTATTGGTGTATGTGTTAAAATCTCCACCGTAAAGAGTACAGTCAGGGAGGTTGAGTGATGACAGGATCTGCCACCCTTCCCTACTTCCCTGGGTCCCACCAGGCTCCAGGTATACACCAACAACTGTGATTGTCTTATCATTCCTAATATCTCTGACTTTTATCACTAGAATTTGGCCATCTAGGTGCATAGCCACAAAGCTGATATCAATGTTGTCTCTCAGGGCCACAATTGCTACGTGGTCTGTCCAGAATCCGTTCAGTTTACTCTCTCTTGACCACACATGTGCTGCCAGGTCTGATGAGAAGTCTGGTTTGGATGAAAGCCGTTGAGCCTGGATCTCTGTCATAATCACCAGGTCAATATTATTATTTGTTTTTATATAGTGTAGTTTCTCCCACCTCAATTTCAACGTTGCAATCCCCCTCATGTTGATAGTTGCAATCCTCATAACTGGTTGCCCGGCCCACAGGTATGAGGCGCTGCATCAGCGGGGGGGTTTTGTTGGTTGGGGAGGTTAGGGGATGGATCAGCCATTGTAGAGGACTCCGGGTTTCACTTGCTCTTAGCAAGGAAGGGGTCTGGG
This sequence comes from Entomophthora muscae, assembly GCA_014839935.2. Taxonomy (NCBI): domain Eukaryota; kingdom Fungi; phylum Entomophthoromycota; class Entomophthoromycetes; order Entomophthorales; family Entomophthoraceae; genus Entomophthora; species Entomophthora muscae. The sequence continues at coordinate 90,176 of QTSX02001540.1, read as the reverse complement.
GCCTTTTTAGCTGAGGCCTGAGCTTCAGCCATTTCTGCAGGACTAAAGTCCTGTTCCATGTTATCTACATCCATGAGAACGGCACAATGGATTTTCTTAGTGGGCTTGCTGGTTGGTTTAGGATTCACAGTGGGCTTTCTAGTTGGCTTAGAGTTCACATTTGGCTTAGGTTCACTAGGGAGGTTGGGTCTAGTGTTCTTACCCTTCTTGGGTTTCTGGTTCCACTTAGCCTCTGCTTCCTTCTTTCACTCATCATGTGGTTTCCGGGTAGGGGAGTCCTGCTGGGAAATCTCAACCTCAGACAGGGCTGTGAGATCACAGAAGGGCACTGTGGCCTTGTTGTCAAATCTTGACGCCATCACAGCCCAAGCTTTAGTGTGCCTCTGAGCCAGTGCAGCTCTAGTGGCTAGTAGTTCATGAGGATGAGAAAAACTAGGGGGTATCCACACCACCAGATTTGGGCAAAGAAATGTATGATTCTTGATTCTAGTTACACCATCATCTGGCTCATAGATGATGTCCCGGTAGTAAGCATTCTGTCTGTGATGACAGTGGCTGAGTGTATGGCCTAATCTGTAACAGAACTGGCATACTTGTCTCTCTTCTTCCACTTCAACTGCAATCACTTTGGGATTCCCAGGAATACAGATGAAGCGTGGAATGAAGATCTTCTTTTCCTGAACCGTGGGAGATGGGTCCAGAAGAGCATGGATTGTAGTAGGCACAAAGTTAGATGGCAGTATATCTGCACATTCAATGTGCCATGCCACTATGTCCCCATAATAGTAAAGACCGGTTTTGATAGCGTCTTGCACCCATGCACTATCTTCACACTCAGTTGGTATGTCAGTGAAAGATATCTACTTGGTACGCTTGTTGATGAAAGAGGTCCGCTCCATTTGGATGTGTCTGCCTTTGTAACTAATGCCCTTCTTTTCTGCCTTATCTCTAGACTCTGCATCAGGAAACCCTACATCCAAGTAGTTCTTCTTGATAGCATAGTGAAAGCAAAGCTGAGCATTTGGAAAATCACTCTCAAAGAACGTCTTTATGGCCTGCATATACCCTTTGTGGTCACTCTTGGGCAGTTCATGTAATGACAGGAAGATTGCATTGTTTATTACTGACTTGGGTGCCATACAATCCATAGCAGGGCCATTCATTTTTTCACAAACATATTATTCAAAGGGCATGCCACCCTTCCATTCTCTCTTATTGCTGCACAGGGAGCTATAACTGAACCCTTCCTGCTGAGCCTGACTCTTACGCTTGGGAGGACTAGCATGGGCCAGAGGTACATTCTGGCCAATCCAGAAGACTGCCTCTTCTGTGGTGTACCCCACCTTTACCCATTTGAGAAGTTCAATAGGGTCAAGGTTTTGGCAATGGAACTTGTATGCTTGTGCCATTTCAACCCCCATGTCAGTCCAGGCCTTGGCCATGGGCCAGTCTATGTCTTTGTCCAGCCAGTCAGCAGCCTCATCAGGAGCAAAATCTTCTGGGATAAACATAGCCACCTCCTGAAAGCTCTGGCCTCTTGCTGTGCACCAGTTCTGAAGATTAATAGGGCTCCACTTCTCATTCTTGAAGATGAGAGCTGGCTTCTCATCCACCTTGTTGTTGATCCATTCAGCTGCTTGACCAGCTGTCATGCCAGCTGAGAGGAACTCAAATGCCAGATCCAGGGAGGCAGAAGCTTGCAACCACTCTTTAACCTCATGAACCTTGAATTTTTCTGCTGCCCATTTGCTGGCCAACTTGGGGTTAACCTGGTCTGTTCTGAGTTGGTTGGCCTCAACCAGCATGAACCCTGTTTTGGACCAGGTCACAGCTGCCTCCACATTGAATGCATGTACAAACCACTCCACAGCCTTCAGAAAGCCAAAGCCTGCGGCCTTTCATTTAAGCCAGTGGTCAAGGGGGAACTTTCTCATGTTCAGATGTGCTGTCTTACTGTGGAGAGACGCATTCACTCCAGACCGTGCCCATGCCATGGCCTTGTCAACTGAGACCTGCTGGTTTTCCCAGTACCACATCACAGTGGCGGGATAGCCCGAATCTTTCCATTTGCAAGCCTTATTGTACAGAATATTTGTAAAAGGCCCCCACTCTAAGTATGTCTTAGGTGTCCAGCCTGCGTTAACCAGATGGGCTGCTTGGGTGCAGTCCAGGCCCTTGGTAGCCCATGCTTGTGCTTCAAGGGGGTAAAACTAGTCTTAGCCCAGGGACTGCAGTCCACTGGGTTCCACCCAAACTTAGCCCACTCTCTTGCGTTGCCCAGGGTAATATAGGCTTTTGCCCATTCCCAGGCTGTTGCATTGGGGAACACCTCAAAGTATTCCTTGGCCTCAGAGGGGGAGAGTCCCAGCTCCAAGATTGCTGTGGCATATTCTCCAGGCAGGCCTGACTTTATAAATTCAACAAGTTCAGAAGCAGGGTACCTATTTGCTATCCAAGGTTCAGCCTGCGCAAATGGTACAAGGAATTTAGAAATGTAGGCTATGGAATCAAGGGGCAGTCCTGTGTTGACCCATGCCAAAGCCCCATCTCTTGGTACTTGGTGCTTGCAAAACACAGACGCTGCGTAAACATCAATACCAGCATGATATCACTTAGTGGCTGCATCTACTATGAACTGATGAAGAAGCCACAGCTTTGCTTGCTCTAGCAACAAGCCTAAGCTGCACCATTTAATTATATCTTGGAGATGTACTCCATTGTCTTCCCAGCTCTGGGCTGTGGATCCATCAATATAATAGATTTCAAGTAATTCTTTGAAGAGTTGCTGACAACTCAGGACTTCAATTTTTTGCTTGGGTAAGAGATTAGATTGAAGAGCGTCAAATTCTTTATCAGAAACCTTATTCAGCCAATTGGGGTCATCCAATTCCTCCCCTGGACCAAGCCCCGCTTCCAAAGCCCCTTTTGTGTGATAGCAGAATCACCACACCAGGTTTTTCCGCTGCCATCCTGGCCCGCAATGTCACCTGCGTTCAACTGGTCCTCCCAGTTGTCAGGGACGTCCCCCATGGGAGTAGCTGCCGCTCTTGATGCTGGTGCAGCCCCAGCTTTTGCTCTCATCTTCTTTCTGCCCCCAGTGTCCTCACGTACCATGTGTATAATCAACAATTAAAGATACTTGGTATAACGTTGACTTGTTTGAGTGCACTTTCAAATTTGAAATTAAATTTAAAAGTGATGCTTAGTTGAGAGAAGTTTTTAACAAGTACACCAAGTCAAATTTGTGGGATGCTGGTTCAGGTTAGAGATTATACGCCGTATAATAGCTGACTCAATCCAGTATCAAATCAAAGACTATACACCGTATAATTGATGGTTATAACTATGTGGACTAATAATTATACAGCGTGTAATAGGAGATTATACGGCGTATACTAGGTGAGTATGCAGCATACAATAAACAATTATACAGCGTATAACAGGTGATTATATTGCAAGTATTTGATCCAAATTCTTCACAATGACCTGTGGTCTTTGGTGTTAATTAATTAACTGTGAAGGTTAATTAAGCTAATTGATAGGTTCAATTAACAGAAGGAAATTGTCTAAATACAGGCAATGATGCCTGGGTATTTAGGATTGATCAGCTGGTTCCCAGTTGGAACACTGATAGTTTGGATCTGGAATATATGATTCCACAGAGTTTTGGCGCTGGAAGCTTGGAATGCTTCAAGCCAAAACAAGACATTCCACCAAAAAGAATCAGGTGATTCCGGAATGATCTAGGTATCCTCCCATAGGCTGAGAAGTGTGAAGATCTTTTAGGTAAAAATCTGGATTTGGATGACTCAAACATCATAGATCATGTGAGATGAATCAAAGGTTGATTCAGGAACCGGAGGGGTTTTAAGCCAAACATGCCCCAAATGGTATATAAGTGAAACAGCTACACTTTAATAAATATATATTGTCAATTTTGACACTTTCCCCTCAAATACCTTTTCAATTATTATGTCTGCTTTGTTAAATTTTGAAAGGGCCAAATTTGGAGTACTTTGTGTGAAAACTGCTGCTGCCAGGAAAGAGGTTCTTACAAGTTTGTTGGAGAAAGCTTAGGCAAGCTTGGAGGTCACAAAGACTGTTCCTGAGGAGTCTTTGGTGGAAGTAAAGGCTGCTTTTGAAGAGTTATATTCTGATTACATTGTGAAAGAAGGTACTCCCGCCCAAGGAAACCAAATTTATGCGTGGGATTTATGGAACCTGTTAGTAGGATGGGATAAAATCTTACAGCAAGTGAAAGCAAAGGTAAATTGTGAAATTGAGGCTTTAAGGGCAAGAGAGGAAAAGAGCGTTAAGATCATGGCCCGTTGGCGGAATGATAACAAAGCATTGTCCCATAAAATTGCCTCTCTGGAGATAAAGCTCTCCAAAGCTTTGTCAAAGGAAGGTAATGGGAATAAGAGTCAAGGGCAGGAGAATGGCGGAATGAACTGGTTGGACCTTGATCCGCAATAGAGCCTAACATGGAGCAGAAAAAACCCATGGTGAAAGGAGTCCAGTCTATACTTGCCAAAATGTCACTGTTTTCTGGAAATCCAAAGGAAGGAAACACTTTCCTGGAGGGTTTTCTTATCTGAGCCTCTGGTCTGAAGGATGATGAGAAACATCATTGGTTGGAAGCCCTTGCAGGTCCTTCCTGCTTCAAATGGTTTGAAAGACATAAAAGCAACAATTGGATCACATTGTTGGAGGAATTTTGAGCCAGTTACATGGTAACCCTCAGACCTGGTGATGCTCTGCAGAAAGCCTGAGACGTCACTCAAGCTGGCCATGAAACAGTGTCAATGTATCTTTCACAAATGGAAGAGTTCCTAGCTTTTGTGGATGTGGAACGCAATCAGGATCTGATGGAGGATGCTTTCTTCACTGGAATGTGGCCCGGGTTGAGAACTCAGGCTTCTATGCTGCGTCGTGAGAAGTTATCATGGTCAAAACTTGTTTAAAAGGTCATTCAAATGGAATGGGATCTTGGTGGTCCTCCAAACAGTGCTCTGCGCTCAAGAGTAGGAGCTCATGTGGCTGCAGGGGAAGGGTCTTCCAAGAGAACCAGACATCCTAGAAGTCCCTCAGATAAGGATCACATGTCTAGATTTAAACGGGCGTGTAAGTTTCCCATGGCAAAGGGATGCTAGATCTGCAGGAAAGATGGCCATTTTGCTGGGAAATGTTCCAATTGTGCGGAATTTGACAAAGACACCCCAACCTTATGTTTAAGGATTTGGGAAAAGAAAGGCAAGCTTAGGTGCCTCTCAACCTAAGCTTGGTAATTCAGAGAATAATGAGAGAATGAGACTTTGATCTGAAAAGGCCTTGAAGGAATACAGAAAAAGTGCCAGTGAACCAGTGGAGCCACCTGTACAGGAAATTGATGTCTCTTGTCCAACTCTTCCTGAGGGAAGTCCAGATGCCTCTCCAAATTAGTGGATATTGGATGTGCAATTGGGTATGAAAGAAGACAGGGAGATTACGTGGCAGCCTGTGCGGGTCCAGTTGAGCGTGGATCCGCTCAAATAAGTGGAATTGCGTAAGAAGGTGGCCCAAAGCATGCCAGCATTATTGATTGCAAAACCTTTTGTGTGGGCATTGCAAGAGGTTATCCTTCTGGATATTTTGCTTGATGATATCCCAGCAAAGGCAGTATACAATCAAGGTTGTGCTGGGGTAGTAGTATCAAAGAACTTTGTCTGTAAACATGGGATGGACCCATCAAGATTGGTCACACTGACTTTATCTTCCGCTGATGAGGTTACCACTATTAAACAAGATGTGTTTGATGAGGTGGTAATAAAATGAAAAAATACCATGGTTAAGACTTCCACCTTAGTTTTGCCAGGAGCAGGATTTGATGTTCTTCTTGGTATGACTTGGATTATTGAGGCCAAGGTGAGCCTGGACGCCGTTAAGAATGTCTTGGTCCATGATGAGATTGAGTACACTTATCAACAGCTGAAAATTCCGCCAGCTACAGAAGATGTTCAGTCAGTGGTCATCTATGCTGAGAAACATTGCTCCATTCCACCAAAGGGAATTGCTTGGTTGAAACTGGTAGTTTTTAATTGTGGAACACAGGGAGGACAAATTATCCCAGAGTTACCTTGTCATATATCTTCAAATGTGGCAATATTTGAGAATGGATCAAATGGCAAGCTCCTCAAGTCCTGGAAGTTGTTTAACACTTGTGTGGTTCCTGTGAATATTCAGCAAGGTCAGCGTATTAGAGTTTGGATGCCTGTGGTTGGGAAAGTCACAACAAATAAACCTACTGTCTCTTATGTTTGTGTGCCCTTCAACAATTTAACCTGTACACTATGTCCAAATGAAGCACCAGGTACCCCATTGTATACTCTGGTGTGTAAATGGAGTAGTTGTTTCTTGTTGGACAAATATGATGTGGGGGGAACTGGTCCACCCTATGTCATAAAAACCTTGACTGGGAAGCCATAAAAAGGATATGTACCCCGTTGTAGTCCTGCTGCAGTTGCTGCAATTAGAGAAGAGGTGGAGAAAATGCAAAGGGCTGACCTGATTGAGGAAAGTATCAGTCCTTACTCAGCTCTGATAGTTTGTGTCCCAAAGCCAGATGGGAATATACATGTTTGTATTGATTTCCAAATGGTGAATAAGGATATTGTAAATGATGCCTACCCAATGCACCGTATTGAAGACCAGCTAGACGCCATGGCTAGATCTTCTTGGTTCACCACATTGGATCTGACTAAGGGTTATCACCAATTGTTAATTGATGAAAAGTCTAAGGAGGTTACAGCGTTCTCTACACCCAACGGTCTGTATCAATGAAAAGTCTTGCCATTGGGAATAAAGACAGCAGGTACTGTGTTCCAGCGTGTAATGGACCAGATTATGACAGGACTTCAGCCTAGATGTGTTTTGGTATATATAGACAATATTACTGTATATAGCCCTTCCTGGGAACAACATCTAGAGGATCTTGATCAGATATTTTGCCGGATTGAGAAAGCAAAGTTGAAGATTAGTGTATCTAAGACTAAGCTTGCCTGTCAAGAGATCAAGGTGTTAGGCCATGTTGTGAATTCTCAAGGGATTAAAACAAGTCCTGAGAGAGTTACTCTGTTGTTAAGTATGAGGTTGCTACAGTCAGTCCGAGAGGTTTGGGGTTTTATGAGGTCAGTTAATTTCTAACGGAGATTCATACCTAATTGCTCTGCACTTGGAGAGCCATTGTTTGCGTTAACAAGGGAGAACACCTGACTTGTTTGGGGACAAGAGCAAGAGTCAAGCTTCTTAGAGCTAAAGAAGAAACTCTCTGAAGCCCCATATTAAGATTCCCCAATTGGTCAAAGTTGTTCTACATTGAGACAGATGTGAGTTCAACTGGTCTTGGTGCTGTCCTTACTCAAGAAGGAGAGTCAAAGTTATCCTTACATCCTGTTGCGTATGGTTCTAAGACTTTGGGAATCACTCAAAGGAAATACTTGGTTACTGAGCGTGAAGGATTGGCAATAGTATGGGCGGTGGAACATTTTAGGATGTATATCCTAGGAGTGCCGTTTATTATTGTCACTGACCATGCAGCTTTGAGAGCAATTTGGACCAAGGAAGACTTATAAGGCCAAATGCAATTGTATGCAGAGAAGCTCTCTGGGTATGATTATGATATCATCTACCGTCCAGGATTGAAAAATCAGATTCCTGACTTATTGTCCTGGGCGCGGTTGGCTTGTGGAGAAGTTGAGAGAAAGAAGCCCGGGAAGCTCTATCAAAGAATAGGATTTATGTAGGAAAATCCAAGCGTCTCCAAGTGGTCAGAGATCTCCATGTGCAATAGGGAGGTCACCTCAGATATGAGAATCTATGGCAAGCAGTGAAAGCCTGGTACTGGTGGTCAGAGATAAGAGCTACAGTCCTTCAGATTTTGCGAGAATGTGATATTTGCTCTAAGTTCTCAGTGGCAAAATCCAAGGTGCAGCTCAAATCAGTGAGGTCACATTATCCTTTTGAGTTGGTCTCAATGGATACAGGTCATATTACATTAGCAAGTGGTTGGAAAGAATACTTTTATGGTGGCCGTTGATTCTTTTACAAAATGGGTAGAAGTTTGAGCACTGACCAAGGAAACAAGCGTTGCAATTGCTAAGTTTCTCTGAGAAGAAATAATAGCACAGCATGGATGTCCTGAGAAAGTTCTCACCAATAATGGACCACCTTATGTAGAACCAGTGTTAACTAAAAAATGCTTGAAATAGGTCATTTCTAAGTTAACCTCAGCTCCATATCATCCCAATACAAATGGTTTAGCCAAAAGAACCATTGGAACCCTGAAGCGTATCATGGAGAAACTAACTGATGGGGCTACAACCCATTAGAAGGATCACTTGGCAATGAGTGGCATGACACACTGTACAATGCCCCATGATGCTACTGGGGTTTCTCTGTCTTGGATGTTGTATGGCCAGGAAACTACAACAAGCACTGAGGTTGGTCAATGGGAGTTTGTGGAAAAGAGTTCCTATGAAGCCGCCATAGAAGAACATGCAGTCAAGATGCAGAAGTTATTTGCTGAGGCTAGGAGTAAAGGAGAGCAAGTTCAAGAAAGACATGCCACCAAATGGAACTCAAAGCCTGGAGTACTTTTCTATGATCATTTCCAGGTTGGAGATCTGGTGTGATTTGATCAAAGGTGCTGGGAAAATCACCCTAGAAGAGGTCTTCAGCAATGAGTAGGTCCTATGAAGATTATTTTGGTCAGTCCAGGGCCAAACTACCTAATTCAAGGAGTTGGAGCTGCCCTAGGAGAAGAATGGTCCTGTATACATTCTCAATTCCTTAAGCTGTTCCATGGGAAATTAGAGCCAATAAAGGTCTGGGAAGATGAGGCCAATTCCCCTGAAGAGAAGGAAGGGGCCTTGTGACTGTATGACAGTCACTGTTAAGTATTTAGCCAAATAAATACTCCAAATATAAAGTTGTTCTGTTTTTGCTGTTTATTTTATGTGGATAGATTGACTGGAATTCTTCAGATAAAGATTCCTGGAAACTTGGTATCTATATTTAATAAAAGAACAGAATGTAGTTTGTTAGTTAGGATGTACTAATTGACAAAACTAAGGCAAGATTGGTTGAATCAATCTTGGAGACTGGGTGTCTCAAACCAGTTAATTCCCCTTGAAGGTTGATTGATACCTAGGGTAAAAAGGGAAGCCTAGTAGGGGCTTCAAACCTTGGACTTGTTAAACTCAAGCCATAAGGTTAGGTCAAGCTTAACAAGTATGCCAAGTTTTTTTAGAAACACAATTTTATTTAGGGTTCAAGACAATGTTAAAAGGAACACGGCCAAGATAAATGGGGGATGGGGGAGATATAGGTTTGGGGGCTAAATATATGGAGGGACGTCCTTCCACTGGACACCCTTGTGGGATACCATAGACTCAGAGGATAACTCCTTCAAGTGTTTGTGGGCACCTGGTACTATGTGACCCCACCTGAAGTTTTGGGCACAGGCTTTTTCAACCAGGGATCTGAACTTTTCTTTCATAAGGGCTGGGCCAAAGTGGGCATCATCAAAAATGACTTCAATTCTGGTTGCGTGAATTATCCATAACGCAAGGTGGTAAGCTATCACTCGGAATGGCTTAGGCTCATGTTTAAGACTTGTCATAAAGAAGAGGTCAAACTTGGGGCAAAATAGGCTTGTGGTCCCCAACATCTGCACAGCCTGAGTCCAGAACCTGCTCACAGTTAGGCACCCAAAGTACTTATGTTTAAGGTCCTCATCTTCATATGGGTATAGCCCACATTTCCGTATGAGGTGATCTTGAGGGAAGTGCTTCTCACTCCAGAAGGCTTGGTTAAATATCCACCAGGTAAGCGTCTGTTGATCTATGATGACCAAGGGTAGTCTCACAAAGTCTCTGAATTGTTTGGGGGTGATGAATACTCTCCTACCATTCTGAACACATTGGGAAATCATTTTGGGAAAGATTGGCTCAGGGGGGATTTCTTTTATCACTGACTTATATTGTTTGGGCATAGGCTTGGACCCTCTCAGGATACTGATTTTTCCATCCAGGTTCTTATTGATCTGTAGGCATCTCTTCTCTGGAGACAGGTTCTTCAGGTTCCAATCTGGTGCATATCCTACAGGGTTCTTTACAGCTGTCCATTTGTTTATCCTCATTATTGTCAAGCACCTTTTCCAGTATTCTGGGGTTCCCTTTGGTATTGATAACTTTGGGTGGGACTGGAACCAGTCTCTCAATCTGAAGGTTGATGGGTTTGGTATGCCTAGAGCTCAAGCCCAGTTAACTGCACGCCCTGCTGCATGTGACTCACCATGAGATGACATGAGTTCACAGAGTCCCTTTTCCCAGAGTCTTCTTCTTTGGGCCTTATGATCCATGAGTCCCATGTCCCCTGAAGCCTTGGGTAAACACAGTATCTCTATATTGATTGGGGCTGTCTTGGATGTGCCCCAGAGGAAGCTTTGCACCAGTTTGGCCACTTCCTTTCCAAAGGATGAAGAGAATGGTACAACATTTGCAGCAAACCACATTTTTTGAAAATATAAATATGTTTAGTGCATGTATTTTTCCTATTAGATTAGACTTATGAGGGCGCCATCCATTAACTTTGTTTTGCATTGATGTCAATAATATAGCTTCTGTTGTTTTGGTGTCTAAGTCCAAAGACTTGAACCAGATTCCCAGGTGTCTGAATGAAGTGTCTGGCTGGATAGGGTTAAGTTCACTTGGAGGGCAAAAGTTTGGATTCCCAATTTTGACCAATGTAGTTTTGTCTATGTTAACCTTTGCATTTGAAGCTGATTGGTAGAGCTTTAATATAAGCTCCATTTCTATCACGTCTGACCTATCAGCAACACCCACAATGGTGTCATCAGCAAATGCTGCCATCCTCAAAGCAGGTTGAGATGGATGATGTAACCCTTTGATTTTCTGACTTCCCGCTGCCAGAAAAAATTTGCTGCAATGTTAAACAATATTGGTGAAAGTGGGTCACCCTGTCTCAGACTCTGTTCAATTGTGATTGGAGTGATAATTTCACCGTTCACAATTATCTTGGCTGTCAGATTCAGATACAAAGTTTGGATCCAAGCAATTCATTGCTCTGGGATGTTAATTGCGCGCATGGTTTTGTAGAGGTACTGCCATGCTACTCTGTTGTATGTCTTTTCCATATCAAGGAACAGAAGGTAACCACTGTTAGATTTAGCTCTATTCTGTAGGGTGTTTTGGACCAGGCCTATGTTGTCCCATATAGATCTGCCTTTGAAAAATCCAAATTGCATTGGGTGTAACACTTCTGCTGCCACTACCATCATTCTGTTAGATAAAATTCTTGTCAAAAGCTTATAATCCGCATTAGATAGCAAAATTGGGCGCCAGTTTTTTATCTGGCTGTGATTTCCTTTGTTCTTGTAGAGCAAGCACACTGACACTTTGTTCCCTTCAGGAAACTGGGTTTAGTTGTTCAGACAACAATTGAATGCTTTGGCCAGGTAAGGTCCTATAATATGTCTATTTGGTTTATAGACATCCGCTGGGATGCAAGCTGGCCCTGGGGCCTTCCCTTTTGGCAACTCTTTGATGGCCTGGAGCACTTCATCTAGTATAATTGGTTGCGTGAGATTTTTGCCTTGTGCTGGTAAGCACTGTTTCAGTTGAGGGCCTGTCATTGTGCACAGGGATTTCATGGCCTCTGTATCTACTTCCGCAAATGAATAAAGATTAGAATAAAAGCAGTGGATCCCAGCTTTAATTTATTGTTTGTCCCTAGTTTTTGTGCCATTGCCCAGTTCAATTTCTTTGAAGGGTGAGCCTTTCTTCCTCTGTACCAGACAGTTCAGCCCATCTTTAGATGTAGTTCCAAAGCTACATTGAAATTTGTATGTTGCATTGGTCTTTCTACGAGTTTCAATCTTGTTTTGTAGAGCCTTGATCCTCCTACTTAACATATTGAATTTCAATATATCTTTTTTGGCTTTGGTCTTGTAGCTTCTTTCCAGTGCTTGCAATTTGGACTGTTCAGACTTGTACAGATGCTGCTGGTATTTAGTTGTCATCTTCTTGATGATTGACTTTATTTCAATCCACACATTGCATGGGGAGTCCATGGGGCCTATTTCTGGATCCAAGGTTCTGGTCTCTCTCTTGTGGACTAACTTCTTCCATGCCTCTGCCCTGAAGATAGAGGGCTTTATAGTCCACCAGGTATCTGGTCTACGTTCCCACCCTGAATCCCAGTCCACATATACAATATGATGGTCAGAGACATGAGCAATCTGCACCTGTGACTCTGTGAAGTCAGAGGCCAGATCACCCGTGATCAGAATATAATCTAGTCTGGCTCCAGATACCGGAAACCCATCAACGTATCCCCACCTTGTCAGTTGGGTTAGGTCAACTTCTTCAAACTCCACTGTTTCTACTACCCCTTTCTTCTTCAGGAATTACTCCATGAGGGGAGCAGAGGGGTGACAATGTGGTCTGGCAGGGTATGTGTCCCTGGTGTTGTTGATATAGGTGTTGAAGTTTCCTGCAAACAGGGTGCCTGGTTCAATCTCCAACAATGACAGGATTATCCATCCTTCCTTATTTCCTTTGTTGCCTCCTGGTTCCAGATATACAGCAACAACTGAGATTTCCTTTTTGTTTCTTGTATCTCTTATCTTTGCTCATAGTATGTGGCTGTCAAGATACTGATCAACGTATGAAAGTTGAACATTCTCCCAAAGAGCCACTATTGCCACATGTCATGTCCATAGTCCTTTAAGTCCACTCTCCTTAGACCAGACATAGCCATCTAGTTCCAGGGAGAAAGCAGGGGGGTCCTTGAGCTTGTTTGCTTGTATTTCTGTAAGTATTATTAGGTCAATATTATAATTAGTTTTGATATAGTGTAGTTTTTCCCGCCGTTTTTTGAGTGTGCTAATCCCCTGCACGTTCAGAGTTGTAATTCTCATAACTGGTTGCCCAACCCACAGGTATGAGGTTCATTGTGATCTGAGGTGGTTGGTTGGGTTGGGGTGCCTGTCTGGATTTGGGATTCCATTTACTCTTAGAGAGGAAGGGTCCAGGGGACACTTGAGAGGCTGAGTGTGCGTTGGCCATGTCCTCTGCTGAGAAGTCCTCTTCCATATCAGTGCTTTATTGAGCTTGGGTCTTGTGGGGGGTTGTCTTTGTCTTGGGGGTCTTATTGGCATTGGTTGGTTTGGGGGCGGATTTGGCTGTAGTCTTGGGTTGTGCTTTGGCCTTGGCCAGCTTCTGTTGCCATTTGGCCTCTTCATCCTTCTTTCACTCTTTTTGGGCTTTTTGAGATGGAGGTGCCTGTGGTTCCATGTCCTCAAAGCTTTCTGCAGTAGGATCTACAAAGGGTTCAGTTTTGTCACCTGTAACTTCCCCTGCATGAGCTTCCTGTGCTGCTCTGTGACGTAGTTCCAACATAGCCCAAGTGGCAATCAGCTCGTGAGGATGAGTAAAGCTGGGAGGGATTCAGGCCACAGGGTTTGGGCGCAGGAAGGTCTTGTTTCTGACCCAAGTAATACTCTCTTCCGGCTCAAAGACAATATCCTGGTAGTACACAGATTTACGGTGATAGCAGTGGTGCATGGTGTGTCCTAGTCCATAGCAAAACCAGCAGACCTGTTTTTCACCTTCTACCTCCACTGAAAACACCTGGTTGCTCCCTGGTATAAAGATGAAGCAAGGGATGCTCACCTTGCACTCCCGCAAGATTGGGGATGGGTCCAGCAGGGCATGGATAGTGGTGGGGACAAAGCAGGATGGGAGAAAGTCTGCACATTCTGATTTCCATGCTATAATGTCTCCATAGTAACACAAGCCTGTCTTAAGGGCGTCCTGAACCCATTCCATATCTGGTACATCTGTGAGAATGTTGGTGAAAGATACCCACCTTGTCTTTTTATTGACAAAGTTGGTCTTCTCCATGCAGATGGGTTTGTCCTTGTAGAATATGCCTATCTGTTTGACACTTTCTCGGATCTCCAGACTAGGGAACCTCACATTCATGTAGTCATGCTTAACCACATAATGAAAGCCTAGCTTGTATCCTGAGAGCTTCTTCTCAAAGAAATCCTTCACCAAAGCCATGTAGGCCCCATGCTTACCTCTGGGCAGGCTTCCAAAGTGCAATATGGGCGCATTATCAATCACTGACTCTGGTGCCATCTGTTTCATTGAGGGACTATTCATTTTTTTCTTGTACATATTCCTCAAAGTGGAGAGAGCCTTTCCATTCTTTCTGCGGACCCAAGCCAGAGCAGGCTGCTCTGTATGAGTAGCCTTCCTGTTGGTTTGTATCTTTACGCTTTTGTGATGATGCTTCAGATACAGGGACCTTCTTGAGAATCCATGACACCGCTTCCTCTGTTGAGAAACCTCTTGTCACCCACTCTGATAGTGCCTGACAAGAGATAGCCTTGTTCAGGTACTCCCGGGCAGTCACTGGTCCAACTCCCAGAGAGCTCCACTTCATTGCGTCTTTGGCCTTAATGCTTTGCTTCATCCAGGTCACTGCAACATCAGGCAAGAAGCATTGTCTCACATATGAAGCAATCTTTGGAAGCCAACCTTGTTTTGGATGCACCAATTCTGGAGATTAATGGGGCTCCATTTCTCATGTTGAAAGTTCTTGGCTGCCTTGGTGTCCACATCATTTTCAATCCATTTGGCTGCCTCTTCAGAATGCAGGCCTTGGGAGTAGAAATCAAAGGCAATGTCAGGGGAGGCTGTTGCTTTCATCCATTCCTTGATGTTAGTGACCTTGAACCCCTCAGCCTTCCATTCCCGGGATACCTTGGGGCTAATATGATCTTTCCTAAGTTCCACTGCTTCATCAGGGGAGAATCCAAGTTCACCCCACTCCACAGCTGCCTCTACGTTGAATGCAAAGACAAACCAGTTAACTGCCTGATAGAAGCTGAATCCCAGCTCTTTTCATCACAGCCAGTCTTAAGGAGAGATTTTTTCCATGTTTAGGGGAGCGGTCTGACTGTGGATATTGGCATCTACTCCCAGCTTAGCCCATTCTCTGGCTTCAGCCAGGTGTATCTGCTGACCTTCCCAGTATTGCATAGTATGAGCCTTGAATTCTGAAGCACGCTACTTGTATACCTTCTCCAGAGGAATCTTGTCAAACATTCCCCATTCCATGTACTCTTTAGGAGTCCAACCAACATTAAAGAGGTGGGCTGCTTGTGTGCAGTCCAAACTCTTTGATGCCCATGCTCTTGCATCCACTGGAGTGAAGTTGGTCTTTTCCCACGTGCTGCACTCCTTTGGAGCCCAGCCATGCTTGGCCCACTCCTTTGCGTTGTCCAGGGTCACATCTGTGCTTGCCTATTTCCCATGCTGATGAGTCTGGAAAGGCTTTATAATATGCCTTGGCTTCAGCAGGTGGCAAGCCAAGTACCATAATGGTCTGGGCGTGTGCTCCAGGGAGCCCACATTTCACAAAATCAACTATCTCCTCTGCTGGGTACTTGGACATGATCCAGGGTGACGCCTGAGCGTAGGAAATGCACATGCACACAATGTATGCCATGGCATTATATGGAAGCTTGGTTGCCATCCACAGACTAGCATCATTATAAGAAACCTGGTGCTTGCAAAAGATAAAGGCAGAGCGCAGGTCTGCCCCTGCTTGGTGCCACTTCATGGCTGCATCAACCTTGAATTGGCAAGCCAGCCATTCCTTGCTGGTCTCCATGGAGAAACCCAAGCTGCACCACTTGATAATGTCTTGCGGCCTGACTCCCTCATCTTCCCACTCCTGGGCACACTTGGCATCAATGTCATAGTTGTCCAGCATCTTGGTAAATAATTGTTTACACATCATCAGTTGTTTGTGCTGAACCTCAGTTAATGAGGCCTCAATGCCTGCCATTGCATTGGCTCCCACCTTGTCCAGCCAATCAGGGTTGTCATAAACTTCATCCTCATCTGTTAGGAATCCTGTCGCACCTCCTGCCGAGCCTCCTGCTTTACTCCCTTCTCCTGAGATAAATGAGGCATCAGCATCCCCCTCCCAGTGATCCTCCCAATAATCAGGAATGATGGCCTTGGGTGTTGTCTTGAGTGGCACAGTGTATGGGACCACTGCCTCCCCCTTCTGTCCCTTGGACTTCTTCTTTACATCTCCAGTGTCTACCCCTTTCTGTGCCATGATGGTTGAGCAGTTGTAACAGTTGTGTACTTGTGATTGGTTATGACTGTGTGCATCTTTATTATTGAATAAAAGTGATGCTTAGCAGAGAGAGCAGTAATGAGTACACCAAGTTGAATTGGTGGGATGCTGGTTCAAGTTAGAGATTATAGGCCGTATAATAGCTGACTCAATCCAGTATCAAATCAAAGACTATATGCTGTATAATTGATGGTTATAACTATGTGGACTAATAATTATACAGCGTATAATAGGAGATTATACAGTGTGTAATAGGAGATTATACAGCGTATAATAGGCAATTATACGGCGTATACTAGGTGAGTATACAGCGTATAACAGGTGATTATATTGCAAGTATTTGATCCAAATTCTTCACAATGACCCATGGTCTTTGGTGTTAATTAATTAATTCTGAAGGTTAATTAAGTTAATTGATAGGTTCAATTAACAGAAGGGAATCATCTAAATACAGACAATGATGCCTGGGTATTTAGGATTGATCAGCTGGTTCCCAGTTGGAACACTGATAGTTTGGGTCTGGAATACACAATTCCACAGGGTTTTGGCGCCAGAAACTTGGAATGCTTTAAGCCAAAACAAGACATTCCACCAAAAAGAGTCAGGTGATTCTGGAATGATCTAGGTATCCTCCCATAGGTTGAGAAGTGTGAAGATCTTTTAGGTAAAAATCTGGATTTGGATGACTCAAACATCATAGATCATGTGAGATGAATCAAAGGTTGATTCAGGAACCAGAGGGGTTTTAAGCCAAACATGCCCCAAATGGTATATAAGTGAAACAGCTACACTTTAATAAATATATATTGTCAATTTTGACGCTTTCCCCTCAACTACCTTTTCAATTATTATGTCTGCTTTGTTAAATTTTGAAAGGGCCAAATTTGGAGTACTTTGCGTGGAAATTGCTTCTGCCAGGAAAGAGATTCCTACAAGTTTGTTGGAGAAAGCTGGGCAAGCTTGGAGGTCACCAAGACTGTTCCCGAGGAGTCTTTGGTGGAAGTAAAGGCTGAGTTTAAAGAGTTATATTCTGATTACTTTGCAAAAGAAGGTACTCTCACCCAAGGAAACCAAGTTTATGCGTGGGATTCCTGGAATCTGTTAGTAGGATGGGACAAAATCTTACAGCAAGTGAAAGCAAAGACAAATTGTGAAATTGAGGCTTTAAGGGCAAGAGAGGAAAAAAGTGTTGAGATTATGGCCCGTTAGCGGGATGATAACAAAGCATTGTCCCATAAAATTGCCTCTCTGGAGACAAAGCTCTTTGAAGCTTTGTCAAAGGAAGGTAATGGGAATAAGAGTCAAGGGCAGGATAATGACGGGATGGACTAGTTGGACCTGGATCCGTCACAGCCTTAGTAAAGGAGAACACTCAACCAGACTGGTTTCAACTAGTAAACAGCTCCAGGAGCATCAGGCAGCAGCCGTGAAAACAAAGCCCCCTCCTGATGCACCAGAGTAACCCTTTAAGGGGTGGTGTGTCAAGGGTCTGGATGTACAGGCATTCTGGCCACCACCAACCTGCTTAACATCCAGTCATTGCCCAATTTGGTGCCCTTTCAATATAAGTTTGACATACTGAGAATGGTAACCAAGCAATATCACATGGCAATCCAAGTATCCAGTGGCTTAAACCCATCCCACACATGACCAACCCCTATGTTCAATCCAACTAAATCTCTGCCACAGCCCAATCTATATAAGTCTAAAGTATTATCCAATAAAATATATTTATCTCTTTATTAATTTCATATCTGAAGCTTCCCCAAAAGGCGCTCCTTATCATGTGCAAAGATTTGGTTGTTCTCACTTTCAACTTCAGATATTCTTTGCCTTCCTTAAATGGGTTGAATCTAATGTCCACCCATTCTGGATTGCCATACCAGCCTGCAACTGATCCTGGTATGATTTCAACACAACACAACCCCCTCTGCCACTCTATCTACCTAATGAGTGATCATTGACCCTTGTCTACTATTTAAGTATAATCATTTCTCCTAATAAAGACAAGTTTATCCACATTTGTGTTGGCTTTAATATTCTTTAAGCTTTTTCCTTTCCTTTTTGCCAAAAGGAATTCCTCATCTTGTATTCCAGGAAATTAAGGTATGTGCCCTTAATTTTGCCCTGAAGACTAACCCAAGGCTAGCTTCAAACCTCAAATCTTTTGTTATAAAGATTTCCTACTGTGTCCTCCTGGATGTTGTCCCCAGGAGCCAATTACAACACAGGCTTTCAAACAAATCACAAATATTACTGAAGACAATGTCACCAGACCTCTGATGGCACTAGAAACTAAGTTTTTCCCATTAGGTATAAGTAATGAGGGAGGGAAGCCTTTTTCATTGTTGGCATCATCTAAATAAACATTTTTATACCAGGGACTTAAAGTAGTTTTCAAACCTGTTGAGATAAACATATATTATTCAGTTTAGAACTTATGAACTCAGTCACAAAACGTATTTCAACTGGAACCAGTTGAAGGTTAATTTACTCAATAAAGTTTCTATTTATCTAGGGCAGGAAAAAAAATAGTCAATCACAAAACAAAAATAAAGTCAAATACTGAATTCCAAAAATGAGATACCAAACACATGGAACTCAAATTCAAAATGAACACAATCCAGTCACTTCCTGAAGCATTCTACATCAAATTTGATAATGAGTGTATGGCATATATGATATAAACAGAGAATGCATGAGGTTCAGTCATAAAAGTGATGAACTCACACAAAACAACTCATTTTTTTTTGAAAACATTGATTATTTTTGGGACTCAAATTGGAAAAAGTGGATTTTAGGAGTGAATCCACCAAAATCAATTCAGGGAACTTCAGCATTATTTTCAATGTATGCACATCCAAATTTGGACATTTATGTCTGATAAAATGTCTCAAATAGGAGCACTCATTTAAATAAAATTAGGTTTCTAGAAATACTTTGCTTTTCTGTTTTTAATAGAATTTTTATTGATTTTAGTTTACAATGAGTTTCACAAGTGAAGATAACTTTGAGATTGTCAAGGAGAAGTACCAGGAGCTAATCCAAGCTCAGGCTGCTGATCAAGTGTCAGGGCCCAGAGTGCCCTGGACAGTCAGCTGGCCTCTTTAGAGGTGATTAAACATGCAGCTTCAAAGCCCACACAAAGCACTTTCCAGGGAAAAATCCCCCCTTTCAACTAACAAATGGCCCATGATTTGAGAGATACACAATCCTTGAATCCCTGGCATTGAGCCTGTTAACAAATCTGGGCCACCTACCTATTGGAAAATGGCATATTGGGAGCGCGACCGTTTGATTGCGCATCCGGCGATCAATTCATTGCAGGAGCTAAAAATAACTGTAGCAACTCACCATGCTGCAAAATTCAAAGGGTTTATGTTATAGCAGCCAATGAGAGCTCACCCTCTTGGCCAAACATGCAAATTCCAGGTAAAATTGCAAATTCACCTCCAAATGATGCCATCAGTTCTCTGGTAGCACAAAAAGCCATAGAATCATCAGTAAGTATAAGTAGTGAGGGAGAGAAGCCCTCCTCACTGTTGACATCTTAATAAAGCAAGTTTATGCCTAGAAATTATTATCTTATTGCAAGAATTGTCTATTTTTGCTCAAATTTAATTATTCTCTTTGCATCTATTTGTGAATCCACTACTCAATACAAGCTTGCATACCCATATCCTCCTGGCCATACTCCTTTTGTCCTTGCCAAACCGCCCGCGCCCTTGACCTGGAGTACTTCCATCCCCATCACCTGGATCTACCACCAGTAATGAAGGATATACTAACTGCTCCTCCTCTCCCTGACGCGCCTCCTGCTCAAGACTTCAGCAAACTGGGGTTTGTCTACATAACAGTATTGAGGCTGGCCGACCAATTTGTGCCCCATACTGGGAGTTGGCGCCCCCTAGCCACTGCTCTGAACTACCTGGTTGCATAGCGCCTATTGTGTACATGGCCTTTCAGGCCCAGCCTGCCTCCCCTGTGGGAGTCTAGCCGGACTCTAGTATGGGCTGTGACATCAAGGGAGTACAACCACTGTGTTTCCTGTGTACACCCAATTCAATGCAAGCCGTGAGGAGGCCAAGTTGTATGTGTCACCAGACCCATCCATGGGTGGCTTTTCCAATAGCCAATATGGTGCTCCCCAAGACCAGGCCCAACCTGCGCCTGTGCCACATTCTGGAGACTGGGCAACTGTGGACCCCTCCAATCAAATCCAGCCATCACTTGAGAGTTTGGGCCAATCAAATCTTGCCCTGCCTAATCCGGGTACCATTATTTCTTAAGCCTGCCAAAAACGTCAAATCATAACTAATGAGCTGATAGAGAAGATCTTGACCCTCAATCAGAATGGCATTAGTTTTGCCAAAATAGCCAATTGGCTTTAATTTACTGATGTGCTGATCAATTGTGAGTTCTGAGCCCTCTTGAAGAGAGGTGGTGCAAAGCTAGGCAAGAAGCCAAAGAAGCAGATTGACTCTCAGATCAAGGAGGTGTATCCCTTCATGCTTGACCTTTTACAACGTGACCCATACCTATGATTTACTGAGGTCCATTGTTTACTTGGGCTCCAGGTCATTTTCATTGCCAGCCGCACAGCGCAGATCTGGATGCATGGGCTTGTAGTAAGTGTTCTGATTCTGACTAATCAACCAGCCAATAAGTTGGATGATGGATCTGATTTGCCCTATGACCATGCAATAAGTGCCCCCTCACCTGTTGCCTGTTCTCTATTCCAGACAATGTTGTATTTATATTCTATTATAAATTGTCATTGCAGTTCCATGATTATGGCACTTTGAGTGAAAAAAACGCTCACAAGGGCAAAAGAAAGGAAGCACAGGGGAATGTGATTGGTGCATTCCTTGCAGATTCCCCAAAAGGGACTGTATTTTACCTGACTACAACCAGTTACACCAATGATTACTGGTACAGTAAATTTCTCTCCAACCTGCTCCCCACCTGGGGCTTGGCCAATTCCAAATTCCAAATATTCCTGAGCCACCAAATGGAGTGTGCTAAAGTGGCCTCCAAGAAAATACAAGCAGACAGCCACAATGTCTCAACTTTTCCTTTTGGGCATGCTGATCTTCACCTGGGTGATGTGTTGTTCTTTAAAATTGGAGACACCATCTGTGGGCGCAACCCCACAACCCTCAGCCAGGTGGTTAGTTGGCCAACAACCTCATTGTGCTTTTTCCCTGTCAGAAGATTGCTGATATGTTTACAAAGATGGCATTCAATGCTTTTGGCAACAGCTAATTACCAAAGGATCCCCAGCCGCCACCGTGTGACTCCCAAGTGTACAAGCCAATCACTGTCTTTCTCAATTTGGAATATGATGTCATGTACAATCAATTTCTCCAAGCCAATCAAGGCACTCAATTCCCATTGGGTCCTCCAGCCGCCCTAGTCCCCATTCAATCCTCCTAGGTGACCAACACCAACCCCACCAGCCAATCAAGACCTCCTCCCTCAATCCAGCCAACCAACTAACTTTCACCGCCTAATCACATTCCCCCAATAAAACCTTCCCCCAATAATTTTTATTTTTTAATTTAGATTGATTTAACCTTTACAAGTTTTTATAGTTATAATAAAATTTTATATTTAAATAAAGCAGGGATTGATTTTTATCAAGCCACAAGTTAAATTTGGCTGCTTTAATAATGATTAATTATATTGTTTTCTATTATAGCTTTAATATATTCAAAGCACTATAATAAAGAAAATTTTAAAAACTACAGGTGCTACGGACCAACCAATTGGAATGGGAGTACATGTGATTTCTTTGTGCTTGGCTCAGACCAGATATGCCTCAGTTAGTGCAACCAGTTTAACTTGATGAAAAAAAGCCTGTTGGAAATAAGACATGTCTTTTTTCACCAGGCTTATTTCATTAAATTAAACTGGTTGCACTAACTGAGGCGTGTCTGGTCTGAGCCAAGCACAAAGACACCTCATGTACCCCCATTTTGATTGGCTGTTCTGTAACACTTGTAGTTTTTAGAATTTGCTTTGTTGTAGCGCTTTGAATATATTAAAGTTATAATAGAAAACAATATAATTAATTGAAATAACCCATTAAAACGCATATATCCCTAAAATAAATGATCTACATATAACCTGTGAAAGTGGCTATCTTTAATAAATATGTACTTTGGGTCAAACTTGGCATATTGATTCAATAATAAATCATGTGCTACTTGGACAGAACATATACATGCCAGAATATATGGGACATTATTTTTCTTGTTATGCCTAGGCGCCAGATTGGTTAGATTATAACTTAATCACATTATTCATATTCAAATTATTCAGAAAGAGTAAAATACAATCAATCCCAAATATTTAATTGATCTTGGGCTTGGGTGATTTTATAATTGAAAATTGCAACTTATAGTACTACTGAAAATATCTTAAGTGCTACTACAAACCAAAAATATTTATGATGAGTTGCATGGGAGAGTAATAGCAGCCCCAAAGCTATAAATGCTATTACCCTATCTTTGGCTCATCATAAATATTCTTAGTTTGTTTCAGAAAAAAAAGGTTGTTGTTTTTGAAAGACTGATAACTCTATTTAAAATACACCCTCTAGTAAGCTGCCCTACTTCATGAACTTGCCCCAATACACTACTAGCATCTTCTGATATTTTTGTTTCTCTGGTATCATCACGTGATTTCAAATGATAAAATATCTCAGAATATTCTGAGAAGCTTTCAAATGTTAAAGGTGAAGTATATAACTTCCCATCTTTCATCAAATATGAAAGATTAATGCGCAGATTTTTAACTTCAAGCTCTCTTTTTATAGGCCTAAATTTCCTTTCATAAATATAAAAAAATGCTTTTTGGGAAACAATTGAACCAGTTAAAGCTGAATTGTATAATTCTTTTCTTCTTTCTTCTTTCTCACAAATATTTTTTAGATCATTAATGTTGTTAATATAAAGTACATTTTCTTTTTCCTTTAAAATTTTTGATATTACACCAAAGTGACCATCAACAATGCTTTTTCCATGGCATTCAACAAAACGGTTATATTTTATGGAACCCTTAATATATTTAGGTGCCTCTTTAAATAAGTAATATAAAAATTCATATGATCTAAAATGATTTCCATTATCTGTCCATACTTTTATATTTTTTATTTTTTTAAATCTATCTAATTTAAGAAGACTTATTAGACATTCACCTGAAAATAAAGAATCATGTGATAATATTTGAGACAAAAAATCATGATATTCATATTTAATTTTATTGTTTTCTTTAAAAACTAATGCAAACCCTAATAATGAGATTGGTTTTTTTGAATAAAAACAATTATTGGTCTCAATTGGACCACCTCCAACCTTTAAGTTTTCTTTATAATCTATAACTACAACACAAGACTCATCATCTAGTTCATTAATATCTTTTTTATATTCACAATTTTGATGAACATAAAAGTCTTGGTGCTGATTAATAGTCTTTAAGTCATTGTCTATAGATTCTGGTAATGGTAAGTTTTTACTTTCACATTCTTCCTTCTTTTTTTCTAGTGAATTTTTTAAATTACAAATATTGCACATATCGGTTTGTTTTTTACTTTTTATTATATTTTTAGGGATTAATTTATAGTAAGTGGAAATTGAAACTGAAATTTCATTTTTTATTTTCATATTTTCATATATTTCATTTTTTGTTTTAAGTAGAGAGTATTTAATTTCAGTTGAGTAATTACTCATCTCTTTTTCTATATCTTTATAAATTTTTTCAGGCACTTTTTTTGTAAACTGGCTTGTTTCAAAAGAATTTTCCAGCAATTTTTTAATTATTTTTTTAGTTATCTCTTTTTTTAATGAATAGTTATTATTTTTTTGGCTTTTTTTGTTTAAGCTTACATTTTTATTTTTATTTATTTTTCTTGAGTATTCAAACTCACTTTTAGTTATATTAAACCCCATATCATTAAGCTCTTTTAAAGAGTAACTGGAAGTAACCAGAGATCGCAAGGCTGGGAGATGTTTTTGGGGAGAAGATTTCATGAGATCCTTTAAGTTTTCAATGAACTCATTGCCTTTTTGATTTTGAATAGTTGGCAGGAACTGAGCTTTCCCAAATTCAGTTTGAGTAAGGAAGTGCTTGATGAAATTATCAAGATCATCACCAGCAATAAAGAGGAATGCCTTTTTTAACATTGCAATTCTCTCTCTTTTTGTTGAAGCTCCCAAGGAAAAAAAGGGTAGCATGGAAGAAGTAAATTTAACTGAGGACATGGTAGTATTTTGAATCTGTAATTAGGTCAGATCTTTGATGTGTGCCTTAATGATGGAGTAGTTATGATCAGAATGTGGTCTTTGAATTGGGTTATTTGGATTAGAAGCTTTGTGGTACTTTAGCTCTTATATACCAAGCTAAATGACACCATTCTGAAAGAAATGGTGTGATAGCTTTTATTATAGTTTGAACTTGAATTTATGTTTGCAGAAATTAATTAAATACCCAGTTTTCATGCACAAGTGATATATGTGAAGCAGCTAAGCATTATTATTACATCATATCCTCTTTGTAATCAATGCAAATCAATTAAAATGATGTATTCAGTTAATTGTAACTCTTCCGCATATTTTTAAATGATAAAATATTAAAGAATTCCATTTAAAGAATGCTCAATTTGAGGTTCGAAGCTCACTTGAACCTTAAAATCAATCTAAACAGTGATAAAAACATCCTAACTTCAAACTATCATAAAATCCTAGAGAATTGAGCTTTTTAAATAAAATAAAATGCGAAAATAAAGCTCTCAATCTTATCTTTAATTTCGTCAAATAAAAAACATCTGTTGTGTATTCAAAAAAGAGTATTTATTAGCTTTGAAGTGATCTACTTTATATCATTAGATATAATCATATAATAAAATCTGGATTATGCTCTTTTAAATTACTTTCGCTTTAATATTGAGCATAGTATACATATTAAAATTTTTACACCAATAGAAAGATAAGATTCTTAGCTTCATTTTGATAGTTTACAGTGTGAAAAAATATTAATTTTTCATTGAGTTATTAATGTTTTAAATATAAATTGTGTAATTAGTTACTTTTTCAAAATCGAACTGTGTTATGCTGCGACTTGAGCAGCATGTGCATTAGAAAATGGCCTAATCTCTAAAATAATGACCCATATATTTCATGATACTAAGATTGGGTTGGTTTACACACTCAAAAATAAATGATCTACATATAACCTGTGAAAGTGGCTATCTTTTAATAAATATGTGCTTTGGGTCAAACTTAGCACATTGATTTGAGAACAAATCATGTTTTACTTGGACAAAACATGTATATGACAAAATATGTTGTTCATGATACTAGGAATGGGTCACTATATACAATAAATATACATGTTATCAATATCAAATGAGTTGCTGCACTTAAAGCTAATAAAAAATCATAGGTAAAATCAAGATATATTTATTTAAACTCTATTAGCTACAATATAATAGATATAGTTTATTGGGATATTTTATGGGTATAAAAAGGGCTGGAATAAGTCCAAGGAAAACATGGCAGAATTAGAGGCAACAATAAAGAAATTGGACGCGGCAGTGGCTAAAATCAAGGAGGTCAATCAAAAGGTCAAGGACATGCTAAGGAAGGTGGTATTAGAAGGCAACAAAATAGACAAACTTGCCGTGAAGGCTGTGAAAAAGAAGATTCCTGATGCTACTGACAAACTTGCAACCAGGCTCCTAAACGTATAAAAAGATGTTCTCACTGATCTACAATTCAAGCCACAGGGGTTTGCAACTGCAGAGGCGTGATCAAAGGACCCCAAGATGTTTAAGCAGCTAAAAAATAAAATGAAACAAAAGTCAACAAAAGACCAGCAACCAACTAGTGACAAGTCCCGTGAAGCAGCCCCCGTCAAGGGGGCAACAGGTAAGGATATAGAAGAAGGTAAAAAATATAATATCAAATAAATAAAAGGATTTACTAAATTTTTTATTTAGAAGAAACAGAAGGAGAAGTCCACCAGTATATGAAACTGTACATATCACAAACATTCTACAGCAACTACGTCTCCCACATAGGGCGTCAGCTGGTCCTGACGCCAGCTGCTACCTCTGAAATGTAAAAAAAATTAAATAAAAATTATCCTATGAAACTTGAACAACTTACATCACTCCAACCAAAGCAAGATAACACCAAATGGCGGGTCTCAGCTTTGGCTGCGGCCCCCAACCTGCAACTTGACCACTATGTTCTGCTCTCTGGCTTTTGCAAGCTTTTTGTCATGCTTGTCTGGGGTTTTATCCAAACTATGCTGTACCAAAACCTACCTGAGATAGAAAGAGGACAAGAAGAAGTCCATTTCTGTTACCTCACCAAGCACACACTATTACACATTCTAAAAAATTTCAATGAAAAATAAAAAACTTAACTATAGTTCCACTGCCATCATGCCTGCTGTTGTAGGCGTCCTGGAGATTCTGGGGCCTCCTGGTGCTCCAACAAAACTGGTATACCAAAAAAAATGGAAAAATCTTTGCCACTACATCTTTTAAGAATAAAATTAGTACCCTATATAATAAATTTTGTGAGTTTTCTGCCCTGCAAACAGGGCAGAGACTTCACTTGATTGTTTACCTAGGTCTTGTTGTACTGATGTTTTTTAAAGCAGAAGCCCACAGCAACTCTGATGTGATAATAAAACTGGATGTAGTGTGCCATTTATTAGGCAGAAAAAAATTGCCCCTGGATACAGCTCAATAGTGCACATTATTCAGGATTCAGTTATTCTTGCTGCCACCTATGGGATGGCTGCTCCACCAGAAAAGATCCTCCTAGCCAATTGTGTCACAATGATCCTGTATTCTTCCCACTGCAATTTATTTAGTACAGGTCCAATGTCAACATACACACTGTCAATAGAAGTTACTAGTCTATTTCAACACAATGTCCTTGAATTCTGCCGCTCCAGTCCTCAATAAAAGTCTCACCCAAATACTATTTTAATTTCTATATATATTTTTATTTAAAAATTATCTACTCAAACCATCTATATTCACCAAATAAATACATAATAAAAAATTCTGTGTACTCATTCATTCACCCTTATTGCTTTGTTAATTTTTATAAACATAATGGTATATAATTAGAATCATATAAAAAACGTGAAAACACTAACCTAAATAAAATCATAATAATAAAAATATAAATATTCTTGTGTTTTATTTGTCCATTCATTCATTTAATTGGCTTTGCTTTGTTAATTTTTATTACAACTGACGCAATATGCAGAATCACAGAAATAAAGTAAAATAAATCAAGCTAAATAAAACAAATATTAAAAAATTAAATCCAAAAAGACATTGAGAACAGCAAAGCCTTTAATTGATTGGCTGCTTGGTGAGGCACACAGGGAGAAAAAAAATCTGCATGACCATAGAATTTGGCCACAGTTTCAGCTGGGAGGGTGTGGACACCAACCTGCAGCAAATTGAACAGATCATTGGGCCCTGGTGGCGCCTCTTTCTTGAAAAATCTCTTGAGCTACCCAAAGACCTCCTAAATTGGGTTGAGAAATGGGGAATAGGCAGGGAGGAAGAGAAGACGTAAAGGCACTGTAGCCAATTGTTGCAAGGCAATGGCAACACCAGGCTCAATCACCTGGAATTCAGCAAGAATATCTGCCACCTTGTGAAGTCCAACATTATTCAGCACAATAACGTTGGTGAAGCCCAGGAATGTGCGCCTCAGGTACTCCCAAACCAATCAGAGAAATTCCAGAAAGTTGTACTGTTGTGGGACCCTTTGATCATTTGATAGAGCTCAATGCCAAGCAGACCAAGAAGGGCTACCATTGAATAGGCAACAGACCAGACAGCCACACGCTGGGACATGCTGCTCTTTTTGCCTTTGGGAACATACCCATACTTGTTGCGCATTGACAATGCAAAGAAGGACTTGTCAATATAGTAGAACTTGACACTTTATCCTTGAGAGCAGTAACTGTCTCAGCGTATTTCTGGCAGTAGACAACATTGTCCGTGCTATTAAAATTGTACAGAGATATACAGAGTTTCTTCCAGGAGAAATTTATTTTCTTCACCACGTGGTAGCAAGTGGAAACCAAAGCTTGGATTCCAAAAACAGACTCAACCATTGACTGGATATTTTCCAGTTCAAGATGGCAATTCTGCTTGATCCACTGTTGGATTGCCCACAGGTGTTTCTTAACCAATAGGATTAGAACCCGCTTGGATTTCTCCAAAAGAAGAACAGTCCTGTTTTCAGGTAAGTTGCATGGAGCCTGTGCACAGATTTTTCTGAAATACCAACAATAGCTGCAGCCTTCTTGTAGTTGGTGGTCTCCTCCATGAGCCTCATGAAGGTCTTGAGGGTGGCATCAGTGATGACATGGTGCTTGGGCTTTTTGGCAGTGGGGATTGACTCATTAGCATTTGGCACAACACAGGGCATAGGCACTTGGCTGTAGAATGCAGCAACCTTTTTCAGCAACTTCTGCCCTTTGGTGTTTTGGAAATACTGGGGAAGTTTGTCCTTGTCTGCCCCTTTGGAATCACTGACATAAGGCTCATAAGTGGTGTTGAGCACAGGCTTAACCTTCTCCAGTATGGCTGTGGAAACATCATTGTGGCGGTATACAGGGTTGTAGACCAAGGACACCCTCTTGGTGGTGACATTGTTTGCTGTTTTGGTGGCTATAACCTTGGTGAATATTTGGGTCAGCTTCTGGACCTGGGGGTTGATGCTTCACCCTCTTACACATTGTGCTCCTTGAACTAGCTGTGTCAGTGCAGCATCACTTTTGAACTCTTCTTTTCTGTCTCTTTCCTGAGTAGGCACTTGGGTTGCACTAACTCTGTTCTTTGACCTGCAGGAGCAACCGCAATCACAGTGCACAGCAGACCCATTATTACTCTGTTGCTGGGATGCATCCATTTTGGTATAAAAAATAAAACAAAATTAAAATAAGTTTATCTATATAATTTATTTATTGTAATTTTTATCCCTCCATATATAGTAGCATGCAATCTTGTAGTCACTATTGTTTATTTCAAATTAGATTTTTAGATTTCTATATTAATTATTTTTGGTTGTAAATGTGCACTGTTGATCATGAGTTTGGATAAATTTGATATTTTTATTGATTCTAATCCCAAAACAGACACTCAGAATATTTATTTCCTTTTTGTATTCTAGATTTCATTCTTAATTAGGACAAGTTAGTAACAGTATTATAGATTCATTCATACGCTTTGATATTTGATATTTACATTGTCTGTTTCAGTTGCTATTGAGGCTTGTTGTTGGATCAAATTTGCAACTTTTGTGACTGAGTGTCATGTGTTCACCAAAACATAATAAAAAAGTAGATGTGTTCTGTGACTGAAACTCATGTGTTCTAGTATTTGGTACACTTGTTGTTGAATCATTGTAATTTTGTCCCCAGTTTGAATTGGTCGTTATATGACTGGACATTTACGCCTAATAGTGCTCATTTTCTTTGATATTATCTTCTATTAGATCTATCAAGTTGAAATATGTTTTGTGACTGAGTTCATGCGTTCTAAACTGAATAATATATGTTTAAATCAACAGGTTTGGAAACTACTGTATTATTTAATTGTAGGAATTTTCTATTTTTGCACAAATATAATTATTCTGATAGCATCTTTACGTGAATCAACACAACAATACCCCACATCTTCTCTTACCTGCCTGGTTCTGCTCCTACTTTGGTTACACTTGCTTGTGTTCTTAACTTGAAGTTTTATCATTCTCATCACCTTAATCTCCCTTCTGGCTATTCTAGAGGCCAGATACCACTAATCATGAAGGAAATTCCAGCCACTTCTTCCTTGCCAGATGCCCTTCCTGTACATGACTTCAGTAATCTGGGTTTTGTCTATATTACAGTGTTTGGGCTAGCCAATCAGGTTGTTCCCCACACTGGAAGTTGGTGTCCCTGGGCCATTGCAGTCAATTATCTTATCAGAATTGCCCTCATTGTGTACATGCCCTTCTAGGCCCGGCCTGCCTCCCCCTGTGGGAGTCCAGTCAGACTATGGTATGGGCTGTGACAGTATGTCAACCATATCAAAACTAGTAACCCTGGGCCCCTATTCTTCTTTAATTATAGGGGTATCTTGTATCTTTTGTTTTTGACCTCAGCTTACTACATAAGACAGAATATGTCCAAGAAGCAAGAAGCAAACAAAAACCAAAAAAGTTGTCAGCAAGCCACCCCAGGTTAAGAATATGATAATCTTTATCTCAAACTAAAATAATACTGCCCCACAAACCTTTTTGACCTTCCTAAATAGATTTGGCTGGCTTCAGAAAAGGAATCATAATAATCAATGCCTTGTTCCATGCTCATCCCAAGAGCTTCAGAGATGATGCCCAAAAGATGATGATGATGGTTGCCCAATTGAAGGACAACACTAGAGAACCCTTTTTGACCAGCTTAGAAAAAGAGCCAGATCTCATCCTCTCTGTCAGGGATCCAGCCTGTGGGAGGTTCTTGAGAACTTATGGGCAGACGGCCTGCGGGTCCCGCAGAAAGGGCCCACCACAAGATTGGTGCTAACTTTACAATATAAGATAACAATTTGTCCAGGAGAGCCCAGGGTCCGCTGGCAGGCACCATCAAATCAATAATGCCAGTGAAAGTGATATAAAATACCCCAAATATCTGAGTGGAGGTAGATTCATTGGTCACAATGGATTCCTGCGGGCGGTTGGGCCGCAGGGTGAGAGGTGGTGTCATTGGAACTAAATAGGTGGGCAGGTAATTGTACTTGTTGCAGAACAGCAGGAGAGGTATGGTGACCCAAGTTCTTTCTCTACCAATAGTTTTGATCTCTCTAGTTCTGGCTTCTGGGTTGTAGATCAGGATTTTCTCTAGGGTGAATTCCAAATACACTGGGTTGGGAGGGTATTCTGTGAAATGTACCAGGTCAAAGAGAGCTCCTGGTGAACAATATAGTTTGGGTGGTTGGTCTGTAGTTTCTTGAGGTTGATGGGTGTGAGGCACGGAATTGTGGGAGGTAGGCTGCAAATGAAATAGAACTAAAATCAAATATAAAATAACCTGGTTGAACCAAAGGTTCATGTCACTTTATTGTAAGAATAGCAATGGATAGTTTCCTGGTGATCCAGGGTATAAGTATGCCCAGTTAACATGGGCAATCTTTTGCAATTTTCCTTGGGCCTGGTGATACTATCTACCAGGGGTTTGAAGCCCTTAGTGGCATCCATTGTGAGAGTTATTTAATTGGCTGGCTTGAACTGAGAAGACTCAAATTTCCCTTTCAGATTGCAGGATTGGTCATCCTTGGATGGCCCGCGTTCCACAGGAAGTTTCTTTGCTTCCCCCGCCGCAGTGGTCCAAGTTGCTTCAGGATTCTTGGCTTGGCCCACGCTCTCATTAGTTGGGTTAACAGGAACCTTTGGCGTGACAGGCCTTGATGCAAGTAATTTTTGTTCATCCAGTCTAAGGAGATCCCCCAAAGTCAAATCCCGCTCTGGTTCAAGCCCAGGAAATCAGGAGCAGCCGGGCGGCCTGCAGGGTATCAGGGTTTGAATCCTGTAGTTGAGATTTTCCCATTAGAATAGTCAACAGGAGTTTTTAATTTGTGACACTCTCCTAAGACTAATTCTTGGAAATAATGAACTCTGCCACCATCCCTGATGGAGCCAAAATTCAGGCCTACATGTGACTTATCTGATTGAACCAAGAAAAAGATCACCCTGAGGCTTACATACAACAATTATAACGCCTGTCAGAGTCTTCCAAGATTCTAGAAAAAATATCTGGATTTCACTTCAGAAATAGACTGAACTCTCACCACCACTGTGACCTTCCCAAAGACAAGCTTCTAGCAATTGCCATAGGCATGGGCTTCAGCCAACAACAAGGATATCACACTAGAAAGCCCTGGAACAACCACCCCCTGGTGCTAGTAGGCCTTGCTTGAATATGACCCCAGATGAGTACTAACACCACATCAGAAGTGGATTATGCTTCTATTGTCACCAGAGTTTCCTCTTATCCTCAGACTGCACTAGCTGCTCAAATAAAACTCAAGAAGCCACTACCTTAGAAATAAGCAACACTTTCTAGTCCTATCTTATCATTAATACTATTTTATGTTACCATGACCTTGAGGTGAACACTGTAGTCCTATTAGATAGTGTGATAACCCTTCAACTACACAAATCATAGTCTATCTGAAAAACTGGAAGTATCAGCCCAAAGAAAATCCAAACCGATAACCTTGGGTATCAAGACAACTGGCCTGTCACACAAATGTAAAGAGTCTGTCTCTCTAAAACTGAACAAAAACCTCTTATCTACCAGATTTTATGTCACAGTAAAGTTGCCCAAACCTGTAGTGATAGGTTTTGAATGATGGGTTGATCACTAACTGAACTTGGATTATAAGAATCATCAGGTGAATATTAATATGAGAGTCAAACCTTAGAGATTCCATGCCTGAACCTTCAGCAAGCCCCAGAGCTAAACAACATTACCATGGAATCTTGCAAAGCAGAGATTCCTAAATTTTTGAAGCCTTGGGAGTCCGTCTTCTCAGAAGAAGAAGCCACTGCCTTGCCTAAACACAGTCAGTTTGAGCACATCAATAATCTTCTCCCAGAAACACACTCTAAACATGATCTGTCTACAGTTACAACATGAAGAAACAAGCCGCCTTGAGAGAGTATCTGGACAAGATGTTGAAGAAAGGATATATGCAAGTTTCAAAATTTCTGCTCATCTTCTTTACTGTTTGTTAAGAAAAAAGGTGGTGACCTACGTTCTTGTGTGAACTACCAGGACCTAAACAGCATCACTGTAAAGAACAGATACCCTTTACCTAACTCTGAGGATCTGTCAGACCAGCTTTCAGGAGCTAACATCTTTTCAAAGGTTGATCTGAGGGACACCTTTAATCAGATCTGTATCAGGCCTGGTGACCAATGAAAGACCACCTTTAAGACTAGGCAAGGGCTCTATGAGTAACAGTCATGCTGTTTGGCTTGTGCAATGCACCCAGCACCTTTCAAACTACTGTAGATTCAGAACCTGTTGGGAAAAATGTGGGCTTGTTAAATTCTTTTGCGTAAGCTCACCAACTTACTGGAATATTTTTCATCCTTTTATTTAAAAAAGTAAGTTGTTCTGGGATGAAAATTACTCCATTAAGTTGGTGAGTTCATGCAAAAAATTTGACAATCCTGCATTTTTACCTTTAGGTTCTGAATTTACAGTACGATGAGTGTAGTATTAAGAAGGCTAAAGGACCAGTGTTGAGTAGCCTACTTAGATAAACATTCTTATATACAGCCACAGCCCAGAAGAACATGCCAAGCACCTTCAAGCTGTCCTACAGCGCTCCAAGGAACACAAACTGTTTTTTAAGCTCCAGAAATGTGAGTTCTTTTAGGAAGAAGTAGAGTTCCTAGAATACAATGTGCTGAAAGGAGGATTTGTCATGAAACCTGAAAAGATAGTGGCTGTGACGTCATGGCCAGAACTTTCCTGGGCTTGGCAAACTTTTGTTTTAAATTCACCCAAATTCTTTTTCTATCTGCTTGCCCTTGACTTGCCTCATCTCTGAGAAACACCCGTTTTTGTGGGATACCACCACCAGATCTGCCATTGAGTCACTAAAGAACACCTTTTTGTCTGCCCCTATCTTGGTGATGCCAGTTTACAAAAAATTCTTTATTGTGGAGAAACACACTTCTGACTTTGCATTAGGAGGTGTTGCTTCAGGAGGAGCATGATATTAAGCTACACCCTGTAGCTTACTACTCAAGGAAGTTCACTCCACCTGAGTTGAACTAATGTCAGGATTTACCTTTTCTTGCTCTACTAATATGAAAGATAATTTAATGTTGGTCCTTTTTCAACACATCTCATGCACTCAAACAAACTAACTTTGCTTTCATATGCTTTTCTTTTAACCAGTCCTCTGAAGCTAAACCTTTATGTTTATATCTGTTTTTGCTTTAACTTTAGCTGACAACGTCAACTTCTCTTACTTCTTTTGATCTCTTGAATCCCCTAGTTAACTTTATTAAGTTAAACACAACTCTTGGCAACTTTGTCTTTATATCTTCACACAGTCATCACTAAACAAAGAGGGTTTTATTTTTCTCTTCTTTAGTCACCTCAAAAACTCAGTTTGTAATAAAAAGCTTGAGTTTTCCAGTCTCAACTCCAAATTAAGATTGTTTGACTTGCACCTCCAAAAAAGTACTTTTCAGGGTTTGTGGCTTGTTGTTTCTTTTAAAAAATCATTTTTTTCAACTTAAATCTTCTAGTTTTTGATTAATGACTTCTTTTAATTATTTTTCATACAGTTAGGTAGCCTTATCAGTGATACACAAAATTTAATGCTTAACAGTTTTATTCCTTCAGTAAATGCTGATCAATACCCTGATCTTGAAATCAAATTTTTAACCTAATCTTCTATTATTAAGACTGGGCTTTATTTCATATTTCTAGGATTAATCAACTGTTCTAGCCCTTATTTTACATTCTACAAATTGTTGGAAGCCTTGATTCAATTACTATTGCAAACCCTGCCTATGTTTTTATATTTAACCAATATAAAATTTTGGGTTTAAAATCCTTAGTTTATGTTGCAACATCTACAATTGCTCCCTCTTGGGAAACTAATTCCCCAAGTGACTTGCTGAATGATTTCCCAACTAATTATTAAGTTGGCAGCACTGTTATTATTTGACCATCTATTACAGGGATCAAACATTTTGAGTCCTAAGAGGAACACTACTTGGACAAACCTCATGACCTAAGAGGAACAATTACTTGGATAAGCCCTATGAAATACATGGACAATATGTGGCTTCCCATGATACTATATAATACTCTAAACTCATATCAAATAAAGTATCATTCTCTTCTTAATTTTTCCTTTATCTTGTTTATTATACTTCCCAGAAGTATATACACAACAATGGTAGCACAGGTAGGTTATCCACACCTACACAACTTAAAGAGGAAAATCCTACAAAGAAAAGAACCCAGCAGATGGCATTCCCCACTGGCTGGAGACAATACAAAGAAGGACAGGACATCCCAGCAGAATTTGTTGTCTTCAAAAATTTCCTTGTACCAACCAAACAGTACAACTTTCTCAGTACACATGGAATCCTGAACCCAACTCCAATTCCTGAAACAACTAAAATACCCAACATTGTATTTCAACGCCTGCGCTCAGCAGAAATTAGAATGTTCTCAGAACTACAACAAGAAAATACTGAACTCTGGATCCAAAGCACACAAAATAAGTTTGCACAAGTAGGCTACCCCCGCAAACTCTGGGCCAGTGAAATTACCTTAATTATTATTGGGGCTGCCTCAAACTTTGTAAGCAATTGGTTTGATTATAACCCTGGTCACAACAAAGACTGGGGTATGTTCAAAGCCGCCTTTATGGAGAAATTTGCCATAATAGACTCCAACATGGTAGTTATGACAGAAATCAGAACCTTCAAAATGACAGGAACTATTGAGGAGTACATTGCAGCCTATGAAGACAATGTGACCAAGCTTCCAACACCATCAACTTCAATGAGGCTGGGCCACAACTAGACTTTTACAATGGATTTCCCATGCACATTAGACGTCAGTTTGACATGAGATGCTGCAAGAATCTTCAAGACATATTCTTGAAAATGAAGTGAGCTGCACAAAAATCTGACAACCTACACACAACAAACAAACAAACAAAAAGAAAGAAAGTCCCACAGTGAATAAAGACCCTCAACCTAACAAATAGAACAACCAAGTCAGTAAATCTCATCCTTGAGGCAGAAATTGTACCACTCAAGTAAATCAATTGAGCACTGATAACACCACTGAGGAGGAAAAATCTCAGGGGAGTGCTTAGGCAAGCTGCCCTCTCTCACTTTGAAAAACTCATACAGGGACCAAGACATGGACTCAATAATCATGATCCAAGTACCCTCCAGCAATCCTATACTGTTTGCTGCCTAAACTGTAAATAAACTCCTTACTTTTTCTTTCTGTTTTTGCAGATATCAGGGCACTGCACTATTTGACACTGGAGCAGACCAATCTCTCATTGACAAACAATTTGCCAATCTCATGAAACTCCTCACAGTCCAAAGTAATGTCCTAATAGTTATCAGGGCAGATAATATAAGTACACCAGTCACCAAAGAAGCAAAACTCTTCCACACCCAAATAGAAGCTGTGCAGACTACGTTTAGTGGCCCAATCATACCAATCCCCAAGTACAATGTTATAATTGGCCTGGACTGGATGAGAAAGACCAAACCTCATATCAACTGGAATAATGTTACCCTCACCATACAGCAAGGCGCACAATCATGTATATCCAACTCATCTTGATACACTTATAAGAGGCAATGTGTTTGTAAAAAATTATGGAAAAAGAAGAGGAAAATGACCCTAGCAAGATTTATTGAAACACCTGCGCATATGAGATTATCCACTTTAAAAATGAAGAGACCTCACACAAACAAGACCTGATCCAACAACAGCTAGTCCTAGAATTCTGTTCAGATTTCTAAGAAACATTACCAGGGCTACCACCCAACTGGGGCATCCAACATGAAATCAACCTCAAAGAAAGTGTACCAAAAGCAGGACCTATCTACTGCTTAAAACCACAATAGGACAACACACTAAATGACTACCTAGAAAAAGCCCTTGAAAAAGGACTAATAATACCTTCTAAATTTCCTTTTGGTGTGGCTGTCTTTTTTGTAGCAAAAAAAGATGGGGGACTCCGCCTAGTCACAACTACAGGGCACTCAATAAGGTCACAATTAAGGACAGGTATCTGCTGCCCCTGATTGATAACCTTTTTGACGTCATGGGGGTCACAAGTCTTCACAAAGATCAACTTGATAGCAGGTTACCACTAAATTCATGTGAAACCTGAAAATATTCCCAAAACTGTATTCAGAACTAAATATGGCTTATTCAAATGGGTTGTCCTTAACTTTGGTATGACAAACGCCCCCAGAACCTTTGTGACCTTCATGAAAAAAGTCTTCAGAGAATACATTGAAAAAAGGGCTATTGTCTAACTTGACAATATAATCATATACAGCCCAACTGTAGAAAAACGCTGGCAAGACATCAGCCTAGTCCTTTGTACCCTCCAGGATAACCAACTCATAGCCAAGCCTTCAAATGTGACTTTTTCTCAATGTAACTCACATTCTTGGGACACATTATCAGCAAAGATGGAGTAAAGCCATACCCAGAAAAGATACAAGCCATAAACAACATGCAAGCTCTGCAGAATAAGAGTGAGCTTTTAACATTCCTAGGCATGATAGCCTATGTTAGAAGATTCATCCCTGACTGGGGTGCCTTGACTGCACCCCTATCTGCAATCACAGGCAAGACAACCAAATTTTTATGGACACCGTTAAGAGATCAACATTTCTGACAATTGAAAGAACACATGGTCACCACCCCTATCTTACAATATCCAAACCATGAAGGAGTATACAAACTAGAAACTGACACCTCCAATTATGCAATAGGAGGAGTACTTCAAATTCAAACTACAGAAAAAGCACTTTCTTCCTGTAGCATATGAATCAAGAAAGCTTCTTGATGGTAAGCAAAGATATCCAATACATGTCAAGGAACTGATAGCTATTGTCCACTGTCTAATAAAGTGAAGATGTTACCTGGAAGATGCACAGATATTCAAAGTGCTAATCAACCACAAGTCATTGGTATTTTTTAAGACTCAACAACATCTATCTATACAGCAAGCTGAATGAATGAGCCTTATACAAAGGTACCCCATGATAATTGAATACAAAGCAGGCAAAGAAATGCTTACTGCAGACGCCCTGTCAAGGCTATACCGTAAACATCTTCTATGTACTGATGGGGACCCCAATAAGCCAATGTTAATCATGGGGAATTGTCAAAAAGAATTACTACCTGGCACACCAATGGACATCCAAGAGAAGGTCCTCAAGAACAAACACCTGTTCAAAAATGTATATGGTACTTTACACCAATACTACCAAGTGGTGATACTGTATCCTATGTCCTGTCAAAACAAAAGATTGTGACAATTTTTTGATACCACAGAGATCTAGGACACACCCATAGCAGGAACTTGTATTGATATCTCAAGACACTCT
>QTSX02001540.1:0-51731 GCA_014839935.2 Entomophthora muscae | reverse complement strand
ATTTAGATGCTCCAAGGACTCTGCAATGCCCTAGCTACATTTCAACAAGCTATGGATTCCATCCTACAAGATCTAAAGCTATCTTGTGTCCTTGTGTACCTTGATGACTGTTGTGTTTAGCTCCTGGGGACAACATCTAGGAGGACATGATATAAAATCTTTATAACAAAAGATTTGAGGTTTGAAGCTAGCCTTGGGTTAGCCTCCAGAACAAAATTAAGGGCACATACCTTGATTTCCTGGAATACAAGATGTGAAAGTCCTTTTGGCAGAAAGGACAAGAAAAAGATTGAAGATTATATAAGCCAACACGAATGTGGATAAACTTGTCTTTATTAGGAAAGATAATTCTACTTAAATAGTATACAAGGGACGGTGATCACTCATTAGGAAGACAAAG
This sequence comes from Entomophthora muscae, assembly GCA_014839935.2. Classification (NCBI taxonomy): domain Eukaryota; kingdom Fungi; phylum Entomophthoromycota; class Entomophthoromycetes; order Entomophthorales; family Entomophthoraceae; genus Entomophthora; species Entomophthora muscae. The sequence continues at coordinate 51,331 of QTSX02001540.1, read as the reverse complement.
TGATTGAGGGTGACATGTTGGGATGAGGTCATATCAAGATCAGACAAGGGAAGGTATGGTATTCTGGAATGGGTGGATATTGGCCCAGACCCATTTACAGAAAACATGGAATTCCCAAATTTGAAAGCAAAACCAGTCAAATCTTTGCAGTTATCATTATTTGAAGGTCATATTGAAATAGCATTAATGGTGTGATTTCCGACAATGACATCACCATATTCAGCGCTAACTTTATCAAACATTTGGAACACCTCAAGGATGTCTTCATCAAGATCCGCAAAGCTGGCTTGAAGCTCAAACCCTCCAAGTGCTCCTTCTTTAAAGAACAACTCAAGTTCTTAGGTCATGAGGTCACTCAAACTGGAATATGCCTCATGAATAATAAGGTGGAAGCCATTGAAAAGATGCTGCCTCCAACAAACCTACGGGAGGTCCAAGTATTTCCTGGTATGATAAGATACTATTGAAAATTCATCCCTGATTTTGCTGAACTGAGTGAACCCCTCATCCAACTGCTTTGCAACATCCCCTTTGAGTAGACTGACAGCCAGCAACAAGCATTTGAAGCGTTGAAGGCCAAGCTCAAAGAGGCTCCTATCTTGGTCTACCCCAATTATGGTAAAGAGTTCATCTTGTATACTGACGCTAGCAGAGTAGCTGTGGGTGCCATCTTAACCCAGCTTGACAACAAAGGTGTGGATCAACCTGTAGCCTACTCTTTGCGGGTCCTCAATAAACACAAGAAGAACTACAGCGTCACTGAAAAGGAATGTCTGGAAGTGCTGCATGCTGTAAAACAGTTCAGGCACTACATCCATGGGACCCACCTCACAGTGGTCACAGATAACTCCTCCCTCAAATGGCTGCAACAACAAAGAAACCAGAAGGTCAACTAGAATGTTGGGCTCTGCGTCTGCAAGGGTACAATTTCACTGTGGTACATTGTCCTGGTGCGCAACATCAGAACGCTGATGGTTTGTCAAGGATGCCCATACAAGCCATACATCCTCCAGACGCTGATTGTCTGTACAAATTAATAGGGTACCCTGACTCTTGGACCACCAAGCCAGAAGACATTTGACTGGCGCTACAAGCCCTATCCAAGGACACTGTAATTTGAGATAGGCAGCTCTTCAAAAAAGTCAACAATGCCTATCTACTCTATGTTTGCCCTAGCATGAGGATAGCCATTATCCTCCAAGCTCACATTGACACTGGACATGAAGGTATAGCCAAAATCCATGACTGGCTATGCAAGAACTTCTACTGGGAGAACATGCGCCTTCTGATCCATGATGTTCTTGCCTCCTGTCATTTGTGTCAACTCCAACACCCTCACCCTTCCCAACACCAATTCAAGCTCATCCCCCCAAACATGCTTTCCACACTGTGAGTATTGATGCTGTTGGGCCTCTCCCTTGGTCTATGTCTGGGTGTCAATTTATCTTAGTTGCCATAGACCATTTTAGCAAATGGGTTGAAGCCAGAGCTACAAAAGATATAACTGCCAAGAGCACTGCAAAATATCTTCTACCAACATGGCTGCCCTCAAGTCCTGCTTTCTGACAATGGCACTAATTTTAATGCTTGCCTCATCACGCCTATTGTTGAAGCTATGGATACCTACCAATCTTTCTTTGCACCACATAACCCTTCAACTAATAAAGCTGTTGAACAAGCCAATTCCTCCCTGGTGTCCATAATGAGGAAACTCACGCTCTCTGACACTGCCAATTGGGATATGCTCCTCCCTGCTGCTCTCTTTGCTTATCAACTCAGTAGACACCAAGTAACTGGTCAGTCCCCTTTTGCCATGCTGTATGGGCGTAAAGCTGCCACCCCCTCAATCTTGGGACCCCCCTTGATTGAAGTTGATGTGTCTTCAAATCCTGAGACCCATGTTAAAGACTTAATCAATTATATCATTGACATCCAAGCAACAGCTTATTTCACTGCTTACAAGGCCAAGGCTCTGGAGCTCTACCCGTCCAATGCTGCTAGAGCCCCCCTCCCTGAGTATCAAATATGTGACCTGGTTCTCTACTACCAGAATTGTACAGGTTGTAGAGCTCATAAGCTAGATTCCCTCTGGGTTAGGCCCTGTGAAGTCACATTTAAGAAGTGTGTCAAGTATACTGTGAAATTTCTGTCCTCTGGGCGTCCTTTTGCCCGGGCCCATTCCAAATTCCTTTGTAAATATCAACTCCCCATGTCCAATCTTGAGGGGGAAGATGTTGGAAATTGCGCCATTAACACTACTTTGATATGGCCTTCAAATAATGATAAATGAAAAAATTTGACTGTTTTTGCTTTTGAGTTTTGGAATTCCTTGCTTTCCGTAAATGGGTCTGTGCCAATATTCACCCATTCCAGAATATCATACCTCTCTGTGACTGATCCTGGTATGACTTTATCCCGACGTGACCCCCTCAGCCATTCTGTCTATCTAATGAGTGATTACTGTCCCTTGTCTACTATTTAAGTAGAATTATCTTTCCTAATAAAGACAAGTTTATCCACATTTGTGTTGGCTTTAATATTTTTCAAGCTTTTTTCTTTCCTTTTTTCCAAAAGGAATTTCACATCTTGTATTCCAGGAAATTAAGATATGTGCCCTTAATTTTGCCCTGAAGGCTAACCCAAGCCTAGTTTCAAATCTCAAATCTTTTGTTATAAAGATTTCCTGCTGTGTCCTCCTGGATGTTGTCCCCAGGAGCCAAACACAACAGATGTCATCTAAGTAAGCTACATAACACTGATTCTTGAGTCCTCCCAAGACTTTGTTCATCATAGTTTGAAAGGTGCTGGGTGCATTTCACAAATCAAACAGCATAACCAGGTATTTGTAGAGGCCTTGTCTAGTCTTGAAGATGGTTTTCCATTCATCACCAGGCCTGATCCAGATCTGGTTAAAAGCATCTCTCAGGTCAACTTTTGAAAAGACATTGGCTCCTGAAAGCTGGTCTGAAAGGTCTTCAGCGTTGGGTACAGGGCATCTGTTTTTTACGGTGATGCTGTTTAGGTCCTGGTAATTCATACAAGGATGTAAGTCACCACCCTTCTTTTTAACAAACAGTAGAGGGACAAACAGGGAGATTTGAAGACGTGTATATATCCCTTCTTTAAAATCTTGTCCAGGTACTCTCTTAAGGCAACTTGTTCCTTCATGTTGCAACTGTAGACAGGTCCATGTTTAGGGTGGATTTCTGGGAGGAGGTCAATGGCGTGGTCAAACTGACTGTGTTTAGGCAAGGCAGTGGCTTCTTCTTCTGAGAAGACGGACTCCCAATGTGAGAGAGAGGGCTAAACTAACTAATTTTGGCTCCCATCCCAGTGAAACAAACCACCAGGATGCCGTCCAGTGAAGAACTGGGACGGCCGCTCAAAGGGGGGACCACAGGAAGGACACAGGAGACAACTGAGAGAAATAAGTGTTCAAGCCCATCAATATCAGGCCGGTGAGCAATCAAGGGGTGCAGGTGGGAGCAGGAGAGGACACCTTGAAGGACCCAAGGGGTACTGGATGGCTCTGGACCACGCTAGGGAGGGGAGGCATGGAAGACACATCTCCTTCAGAAACAGGAAAAGCGTGATCCACAGTGTCAAAATCCAAGTCATTACATGTCAGGCTCTTCACCACAGCCTCTCCAGAAAAGAGAAGACTGCTGGGGAGGTCCCAGAGATTAGAAGGGTCTCTACCCACAAGCTGAACAGATGAGGAGATTTTCCCCCACAAGTCTGGGGAGGTGAACCACAGAAACAGCAGGAACAGAGCCAGGGAAAACACCACAAATTTGATTGCTGGGAGCATCATAGAAATAATCCTCACAAAATTTGGAGTAAGTTGGTAAGATTTTTTTTGCATTAACAGTAGAAAAATGTCTTGGCAGAATAATTTTTAACAGAAGGGCAAAAAGGAGCAACAGAGTAGGTCCAGGCAGCCTTATTGTGATCTTGGACGCCTTGGTAATGACAGCAAGCAAAAGCGGGTTTGAAAACAAAGATTTTAAGTGAAAATTCAAAATAATAATAAAGATTATATTAAAAATCAATTAAAAGTTTCAGGTTTGAACTCTGTTTTTGAAAGCAAAAGCAGAGGAGACAACAACTAGGTATAATAACACTAGTATAGGATCCCAGAAGAGAAGCCAGGTTCAAAACCGGTTGGCACAAGGTAAGCTTTAGAACAGCGACTAACACCTTAATCTTTAGGCTGCAGAAACTCAAAACAGGGTCCCAAACAGCAAACAACTTAAAATAAAGTGCAAAAGGCTCCAAAACTTTAATATATTTGAAAATAGACAAGCAGGGGACTGGAAGTCCCCTTGCTTTGCTAAAAGGAATGGATTGCAATGAAAGTGATCACCTGACAATTGGAGCTGGACCTAATTGGCTAGAGGAAAAACTTTGCTGGATAGGCTCAGGGGAACTGGAGAGTTTTACTCTAATTTCTGTGACCTGATCTGATTGGCTGGAAGAGGTGCTAGGCATTTGGGAGTCAACTGAGTTATCAAGCATTGATGTGGAAACATTTGATTTGGCATCTCTGATAGTTTTTAAAAATGGACAACACCAGGCTAGTAAGTAGTCTAAATTGACCAATGTTTCTTCCCAGGGGGAACAACCAAGGGCAAAGAATCCGCAGGGTAGGCTAGCACAAACCTCTCTTCAACTGTGTGTGCTAAATCTTCTAAAGAATGGAGGGGTTTGGCTGGCATTTTGGGCCTTTCTTGGTGCGGCGGGGGAAGATTTTACAATCTAATGCCAGGGGTGGAAGTGAATTTACACCCAAGGCTTCAAATATTTTGGGATCTCAGCTTTGAAAGATTCCATGGTGATGTTGTTTAGCTCAGGGGTTTGCTGAGGGTTCAAGCATAGGACCTCTAAGATTCAGCTCTCATGAGTGACAGTCATCTGATGGTTCTTGTATCTAAGTTCAGCTGGTGGTCAACCCACCATTCAAAGCCTATCACTACAGGGTTTAGAAGCCTCTCTATGACATAAAATCTGGTAGGCAAGAGTTCTCATTTAACTTCAGGGAGACAGACTCTTTGCATTTGTGTGACAGGTCTGTTGTATTGTTGCCCAAGGTTACCAGTTGAGAGTTTCCTTGGATTGGTACATCCAGTTCCTCAGCTAGACTACATTTCATGTAGTTGAGGGTTGCCCCACTGTATAGAAGGGCTACAGTGTTCACCTTATGGTCATGGTAACATAAAATAGTGTCAATGATAGGATAGGACTGGGAAGCATTGTTTAGTGCTAAAATGATGGCTCCTTGGGTTTCATTAGAGCAGCTAGTGCAGTCCTTGGATAAGTTGTCACTCTGGTGACAATAGAAGATAAACCACTTCTGATGTGGTGTTAGTACTCCTCTGGGGTCATATTCAAGCAAGGCCTACTAGCACCAGGGGTTTGGTTGTTCTGGGCTGTACAGCGTGGTATTCTTGTGGTTAGCTGAATTCCATGCCTCTGGCAATAGCCAGGAGCTTGTCTTTGGGGATGTTGAATCATTGGTGTCTCATTAGGCTGGCATAATATGGGTTCAAGCCATTTCTGAAGTGTAGCCCAGATATATTGTCAGGGATCTTGGCGGCCTCTGCCAGGCGTAGAAATTGTTGTATGTAGGTTTCTAGATTATCCCTTCACTGGGTCAGGCAGATGAGCCCCATGTAAGCTTGAATCTTGGCCCCAGCAGGGGTGGTTGCATAGTTTTTTCTCTCCAGGAATAAATCATAAGAGAGTATGAGCTCCAGGTCCTCCTCTAGGCTGGTCAGAAAAGTCTCTCTGGCATAATCCTTCAGTTGAGCGGCCACCATCATAACCTTCTGAGTGTTGTCTCTGAAGCTCTCAGGGTGGTCACAGAACAGGGTGTTTATCATTATCATTCCTTTTCTGAAACCATCCAAGTCTATTTTTGGCAGGTCAGGAAAGTTTGTGGGGGCAGCAGTATTTTGATTCAAGGTGGAGATTGTCACAGTCTGAACCTGGGATGGCTTGCCAACAACTTTTTCTTGGCTTTTGTTTGTTTTGTGATTCTTGGTCATATGCTGTCTTAGGCAGTAAGCTGAGACCAAAAAATAAAACCATACAAGATGCCCCTAAAATCAAAGAAGAATATGGGCCCAGGATTACTAGTTTTGTTATGGTTGACATACTAACACAGCCCATGCCAGAGTCTAGCTGGACTCACATAGGGGAGGCAGGCTGGGCTGAAAGGCCATGTACACAATTGGTGCTATTCTGACTAGGTAATTTACAGCAGTAGCTAGGGGAAGCCAACTTCCAGTATGGGGGCATGACCTGATTGGCCAGCCCCAATACTGTGATGTAAACAAACCCCAGATTGCTGAAATCCTGGACAGGAGGCATGTTGGGCAGGGGGAGTGAGAGGAATCTTCTTTATGGTAGGCGAAATGAACACTCTAAGATGGCCAGGAGGAAGATCCAGGTGATGAGGATGGAAAAACTCCAAGTCAAAGGCGCAAGGTGGCTTAATCAAAGTGACAGGAGCAGAGCCAGAAGAGAACAGATAGTCACAGTTGTATTGTGTAGTGGATTCACAAATAGATGCAAAAGAATAATTATATTGGTGCAAAAATAGATAATTCTTTCAAGAAAATAATGGTTTCTGGGCATAAAGTTGTTTATTTATGATGTCAACAGTGAGGAGGGCTTTTTCTTCTCACTACATATACTTATTGGTAAATATGTATCCTTTTGTGCCACCAGAGATCTGGTGGCATCATTTTCAGTAATACTTGCAATTTTGCCTGGAAATTGCGCGCTTGAGCCTGGGGGTGGATGTGTATTGGCTGGTATAACAGGAACCTTGGTTAGGCTGCAGCATGCCAAGGTGCCACAACTATTAATAGATCCTGCAAGCAATTGAGCGCCTGATTGCACAATCAAAATATTGCCCTGCTGATGTAACATTTCCTGATAGTAAATAGCCCCACATTTGTTATTAGATTTGATGCCAGGGATTCAAGGCTTGTGAGCCTCTCAAATACCAGGCCATTTTTTATTCAAAGGGGGGGGTTCTCTTTGAAAGGCAGTTAGTAATATTTCTCATGCTATGGGTTGCTTTGTCTCTAGAAAGGCTATCTGGTTGTCCAGGGAATTCTGGGTCCTGATATCCCAAGTCAATAATACCAGTGTCAATCACAGCCTTTCAAAGTGTGGTCACTGAATATTGTGGAACCAATGCCCGGCAATAACAAAGACAAAAAGCACATTTTCTCACAGCTATTGACTATGAAACTAAATGGCCTGTAGTACAAGCTACAAAAGAACACAAAGAAAATGATATAAGATAATTTATTTGTAAAAATTCATAGCTAAGTTTGGTAAACCTGAGCTCCTGATCACAGACGGAAGAACTGAACTTAAAGTCATTGACACCAACATATACCTTGCCAAGAATGAAATAAAGCGCACCATAGCCAGCCCCTATCACCTGCAAGCAAATGGAAGAGTTAAAAGACTAAATGGGTCCCTTGTAGAGGCCCTCAGTAAGTTATATGTCAACAATCAAAAATCCTGAGATGACATGCTGCCAACAGCGCTTATGGTGTGCAGGACACAAGTTAACTGCAATACGGGCAAAATCCTGTATGAACTTGTCTATGGGCACAAGCCTACCATTGTTAGCACTACCTCAGGACCACAATTGCCTCGGCCCAAGAAAGCACCAGATGACAGTGATCCTGACTTACAGTGCACCAGAAGAAGCCAAGAGGACAAGGAAAAGGAAGTGTTCAGAGAGAAGCAATCCCCTTACAACAGGAACAATTTCAAGTCAGGGACAAGATCTAGGTTGTTAACCCACAACATACACAAGTTGAACCAGGATTACAAGGACCAGGCATTGTCATGGAAGTCAAACCAAATAACACCTACCTCATCAAAGGCATTGGAGCTTAAACAGAGTTCAAGTGTATGCATCATTTCTGCCTCTGCCTATGCAAAGCAAGAATAGCACAACATAATTCCCAACTTCCTATACCCAATGCAAAACTGGATCAATACCAAGACCAAATCCCCAACACTCTCAAGAAAATTCCCAAGGTTTCACTTTCTAACATCCCAGGGGAAGATGTCACAACATCTACAATTACTCCCTCTCAGGAAAATAATTCCCCAAGTGACTCACCAAATTATTTCCTGACTAATCATTAAGTCAGTGGCACTGTTATCATTTCACCATCTATTACAGGGATCAAACATTTTGAGTCCTAAGAGGAACACTACTTGGACAAACCTCAGATCCTAAGAGGAACAATTACTTGAATAAGACCCATGACTACCATGATATACATGGACAATATGTGGCTTCTCATGATACTATATAATACTCTATCTCGTATCAAATAAAGTATCATTCTCTTCTTAATTTTTCCTTTATCTTGTTTATTATACTTCCCAAAAGTATATACTTGACATTTATAATAATCTACCCACAAGCTTCAGACCTTACATTATCTCAACTTCACATGCAATATGTCAGAATTAAATTTGTCCTCCACCATTCTTTTATTTGTGTAAAGGATCTGGATGTACAAGTATTCTGGCTACTGCCAGCCCACTTAAAATCCAGTCATTGCCCAATTTGGTGCCCTTTCAATATATAGTTCAACATGCTAGAAATGGCAACAAACCAATATCACATGACTGTCCAAGTATGCAGCGGCTCAAACCCATCCTGCACATGACCAACCCCTAGGTTTGATCTAACTAAAAATCTCCGTCACAGCTAAAGCTATATATGTCTAAAGTATTATTCAATAAAATAGAATTCTATCCTTCTTAATTTCATATCTGAAGCTTCTCCAACAGGCGCTCCTTATCACTGGTAGCAGCTACGGGTTTTGAACATGCCAATGAAAGAGAAAATGCCTGAACAGAACTTGCCCACCTTTGCTCACATACTAAACCAGGCCACATCCCAGGATACCTGAAAACGTACTTCTGCATCCACAACATCAACAAAGACATACCTAGTGGATGCACCATATTCAAAGGACTGGTCATGCCCAAAGCATGCGCCAAGATAATTCAATACAGTCACTCTCTCCAATCACAAAAAAACACACAACTGCCTATCATAGACAAAGTTACCAACACCAAGTACATTGGTATCAACAATTTCTTTGGTAAAAACAAAGAAAACATCATCAATTGGCTAGACCACTCAGCTGCCAAGCTCTGTGCCAGCCACTCCCCCATGAAAAATGGGTCCAGGAAGCCAGCAAGTGCCTGTACAAGGCTGCAGCTACCTGCTTTGCCACTTGGGTTAGCTCACAAACTGACAACCAGCTTGACAACTGGGAAGAATTCAAAGCCAATGTCACCCACAATTTCCGCATCATCAAATCCTTCCAAGACATTGTAATATAGCTCATAAATCTTCTTCAAAAGACCACTATCACAGCTTATGCCAATGAATTTGAAAAGATACACTGCAAGATCAAAATCCAGCACAAGCTGACAACAGCACACTAGAGCATCATTAATCAATAGTTGAAACCCTCTGTTGCTGCCCTCATCCGCCCAGAGGCCAACACCTCCATGCCTGCACTCATTGCAGAAGCCAAGCACACAGAAAAACGCGCAAATATGGAATATGCTACACAAAACAACAACCACTCCTCAAACGGCAATGACAGAGACAACTCTAACGGCAACAAACGCCAAAACACTTATAATAGCAACAGCACCTCCAATTGTAATAATGGCAATTGTAGCCAAAGCGCAAACCACCTCTGTCTCAAGAAAGAGGACATCACTGAAGTTAACAATGCTGAAACAGCAACCTGCTGTGAATCTGACCCCACATTTTCTGACCTCAAAGGTCTCAAAGCAGAGGAACAGGGAAAAGAAGAGGGGGAATAGGCTTAAGTGCCCCTGTCTCCCCCCAAACTGACAAGAAATTGTACCAAGGCACAAACTTTGCTGCTTGCATCCCACATGTCCTACAATCCTCCATTTTTATGAGCCTAAAAATTAAAGATTGCTCACAACTTCTTGTCTATCCATGCAGTTATAAATCTCATACACATAAAATTTTATTTGACTCTGGTACACAACACATCATGGTTAGAAAACCATTTGTAACCAAATACAAGAAACCAGTTGTCAAATCTAACTTCAAATACGCCAGAATTGCAGACAAATAAAAGGTTCTACTTGAAGGCAAAACAACTCCCTGAGAATTGACCTCCAAGGCATCCAAACGTTCATAAAAGGACTTGTCATGAAAAACCTAAACTACAACATTTTAGAAGGCATGGACTGGTTCACCAGAGTGAACCCCAGCGTTTGTTGGAAAACAAAAACCATGACCATCAAACGCAACAGAGTCAATTTTAATATCCTCAAAGAACCTAATGAACTCATCCTAAGAGACACAGTATTTGTCCAAGTCATAAACCAAGACAAATCAGAACGTCTAAACAAAGACAGTACCCTCCACATAATGAGATACACCAAATTCAATAACATACAAACACAAAAAATACAATGCCCAGAACTTGTAGCACTCCTAAACAAATACAATCATGCATTTAAAGAAGAGCTCACAGAGTTACCCCCTGAGCAGGAGGTCAAACATGGCATTGAACTATGCAAAGTCATGCCTAAAACTGCACCTCTCTACAGACTCTCCCCCATGGAGACCCAAACACTAAAGACCTATATTGAGAACAATCTAGCCAAAGGATTCATTTGCCCGTCTGACTCCCTGTGGGAGGCAGCAGTTTTCTTCATAAAGAAAAAAAGGATCTCTTTGCCTAGTTATTGACTACAGAGCACTAAATTCAAGTAAAATAAAAAATAAACACCCCCTTCCACTCATAGAAAAACTGTTTTCAAGGCTCTCCAGAGAAAAAAATTTCATAAAGATTGACCTCACATCTGGTTATAATCAAGTCAAATTAAAAGAGAAAGACATACCAAAGACTGCATTATGTACACAATTTGAATTGTTTGAATGTAAAGTAATGAACTTTGGGATGACCAACACCCTTGCAACATTTGTCACCATGATGAACCAGACACTAAATGGTCTCTCAAATACATTATGCTACCTTGACAAAATCATTATATTCTCAAAAACAAAAGAGGAACACCTCACGCATGTCTGCAAGACACTTGATTGACTTGCTAGTACAAACTTTACACCAAGCCTAGCAAGTGCCAGATTATGGAAAATAAATTCCTGTTCTTGGGCCACATTCTCTCTGATGGTGGCATAAAAGCAGATCTAGACAAAATTAAAGCCATAAATAACATGCAACACCCCACCTCCATTAAACAAGTAAGGTGCTTTTTTGGAATGAAAGCTTACTTAAGGAAATATATCAAAGACTGCAGAAAGCTCACTGCACCAATCAATGACCTAACCAAAGATAATGCCAAAAAGAAATTCATCTGGACACCAGAATGCAACAAGAATTTTCAACTATTGAAACAAGCTTTGATCAAAGCACCAATCTTACAATACCATAATAACAACGGGTGCTACTGTCAGGATTGACAATTTTTTACCTCTCAAAACCTGGGCCCAAGGGTGAGATTCAAACCCTGAACCTGAGTTCCTATGGGCCGCTATCCCTGTGGACTAAGAGCTCGCCTGCCCACGTCTTTCTGAGATTGAGCCCCCCAAGCTGATTCCAAGAATTTTTGTCTGTGCAGTGAAACAGGCCAAACCAAGGAAATTATTGCACCAAATGGAAGACTAATCACAGCGCCTAATAGAGGTACTGAAGCAGCAAATATTAGCTTCATGAATTTGAAGTCTACACCAGTTGCCAATCAAGAGCTGTCCCCAGAAAGAGGCATGAGCCTGCAGCCCAAATTCCATGACTACAACTCAAAAGCAAGATAATCAGGTATATAAATTGATATTCTTGACCAATGAAAGAACTCCCATGCTGAGTGACATTTTGCTGCCTTTGGACCCAAGCACCCAGTTCCCCCAGGCCTGCCTTTCCCAATGCCCTGATGAACCCCCCCATGTAAAATATTAAGTTTGGAGGTGGGGTGCTATATAGACCAAAGGATCCCACAGTCCAAACTTATTGCCATTTTTGAATAAAGGTTATTTTGTTTTGGCTCACACAGCAATTGCCTTAATTTGTATTTGCTATCTACCAATTCAGTTCAAGATTTCCTGGCCCCCTTGCCTCACTTCCCACAGTTTTTTGTCTTCCTGGTGTACCCTTTGGACCCGTTCATTTTACCAACTAACCTCTGAAATCCAAATACAAGGACTACATCCCGGAAAAGATACTCAAACTCAATCCTTTGGCTTGCATATAATCTGCTGTTAGATACAATCATCAAGGCCTGTGGATATTCTCAACACCAAAATTGTTTAGAAGAAAATTCAACTACCTTTCTGCATACAACCTGTCCATGGAACTACCTGTGACCCCAAAACCTATGCCCTCTTCCTTGCCTGACCTCCCAGCCAACCATTCTGACCAAGCTCTTTGGAATTTTGTACATCACCCTCACAGGGGTGATTGACACTATCATATCAGCTGCCAGCCCATGGTCTTGGGTGGGGAAGTCTGTTTCCTACCTTTTCAAGTTAGCTTTTCTCTTGTGGTGGTCCCTGCCTGCTAAAACACCGGCCCATGTTACCCCTGAAAACAATGGGCCTGCCGCCTGAGACTGGATCCCTGACATTATGGCAATCTTTTTTAAAACCTGGTACCCTGAGCCCCAAGATGTTGTTATTTTTTGGGGTATCATATATGCTTTTGTTATTGATAATCACTTATTACACCTATAAGATGACCATGAACCTGATCTCTTCCATGTAGAAGAATGTGAACCCAAATGACCCAAAAAGAACCAACACCGCCGCCACTGATACCAACAAGACTTTCTCCTCCCAAGTGCAAAATTTAATTGTAAACCAATCCCTCACAAAGGTTGAGACGCCCTAGATGGGGAAGCTTACACTCAAGGAAGCCCAACGCGCCATGCTGGTCCTCTGCCTACACTTCCAAACTAACACCCCCTCCTACGCCAGCAACACCAAGAAGGTACTTGGGGTTGCTTCAATGCTCTCAGGAGACACTCTAGACTGGTTTGGCAAGGCCACAGCATAAGATGTAGAAATCTGCTTGGACTATGCCAAGTTTGAGGCTGAGTTGATGGCTACTGGGGAGGATCATGACACTAGATACTATGCCCTGAACTCCCTGCTAAAAATATGACAAGGCTCCTGACCCATTAAAGTGTATATTGACAAATTCCTCAAACTGAAGACCCACACCTAACTTGAGGACAAATTGGCAACCATCATATTCTGGAAAGGAGTGAACCTAGTCATGAAGGACCTACTGAAACACTGCCCTCTCACCCTTGGCTTGGAAGAACTGCTCCCCTTGTGTAAGGGCCTCAGCATGAACCAAGAAAGCATCGGTACTACCCAACACCGCCAGACCCAAGCCCCCACACCCAACAGAGGGGGAATGACCTCTGAGGAACTTCAAAGACACTACAGAGAATAACTCTGCTTCAACTGCCACAAAGCAGGGCACTTGACCAGAGCCTGCCCTAAGAAAAACCCTGCTCCTATCTCTTTGGCCCAAATAAATGCTTCTTCCCAGTCTTACAAGTTCATCCTGGTATCTGTTAACGTCAAAGGAACAATTAAAAACTGAAGGCGTTCATTGACACTGGAGAAGATGAAAGTTTCATTGATGCTGTCCTAGCCCAAGAACTAGGCATGTCTGCATCTGAGAACTGCCTCCAGATTATCATGGGAAATAGCACAAAGGATATAGGGTACAAATGCAAACAAGAACTGTCCCTGGTTATAGGAAACAACACATGCTCATTGTCTCTCATCATGTTGAAAGGCATACCACACCCTCTCATCCTTGGGGATTCCTGGTCTGACAGGCATGGCCTCATCCTCAACTACTGGGAACAGAACGTCACCTTGGGTGATAAGGAAACCCACAACACTGTACCCTTTTGCACCAACCTGGAGGAACTTACCCAAAGGCTCATGACCATACATATTGAACCTAGTGTGGGACTCCTACCTGCTTCTCTAGGAAAGTGGACCCACATTTTCAGCAAAGAGGCGGCCACCTGTCTCCTCAAACACAAAAAGTATGATCACACTATTTACCTCCTGCCTGGCATCAAACCCAAACATGGGCCCATCTATAGCTGCAATCACAAAGAGAAGTTGGCACTGAAGGTGTACATTGAAGACATGTCCAAGAAGGGCTTCATCTGTGTGTCCAAGAGCCCTTGTTTGTCACCAATGCAGTTTGTGGGCAAGAAAGACAGCGTCATGCACCCATGCGTTAACTACCAGAAGTTGAACAATATAACCATAAAGAACTGCTACCCCATATCTAACGCCAATGACTTGTGTGATGTATTGACAGGCACCCAGGTGTACTCCAAGATTGACCTTTGAGACGTGTTTAATCAAATCCAAATCAAAGAAGGCAACAAGTACAAAACAATGTTCAAGACCAGGTATGGACTCTACAAATACCTGCTGATGCCATTTGGACTATGCAACGCCCCCAGCACTTTCCAGCCCATGATAAACACAGTACTGGGCAAATACCTCAACCAGTTCTGTGTGGCCTACCTTGACAACATCCTCATCTACAGCAAGACCCACAAAGAGTACCTGCTCCACCTGGATTTAATCCTGAACAAACTCTCACAAGCCAACCTACACGCAAAACTCAAGAAATGTGAGCTCTTCCAACCAGAGGTGGAATTCCTGGGCTACGTAGTGAAAACCAGAGGATTTAAAATGGCCCAGGATAAGGTGCATACCATGACCTCTTGGCCTACCCCCACGTGCCGGAAAGATGTCAGAAGTTTCCTGGGGTTAGCAAACTATTTCAGGGACTTCTTAAAAAAATTCTTCTAACCTGCTGCCGCTAACCAGGCTCTGCTTGGACAAGGTCCAGTTTGTCTAGACCAATGAATTCACCTCTGCATTTGAGACCCTGAAGCAGGCCTTTACTTCTGCCCCTGTCCTTGCAATGCCTGACCCATCAAAACCTTTTGTGCTTGAAACAGACACGTCTGACTTTGCGGTGGGTGGGGTCCTTCTTCAGGAAGGAGGGGACGGTATGCTACATCCTGTAGCATATTACTCCAAGAAGATGCTTCCCTCTGAAGGAAAATACCCAATTTACAACAAAGAAATGCTAGCCATTATGAAGACCCTGAAACATTGGCGCCGGTATTTCTGTGGCGCTGAATTCCCAGTAAAAGTCCTGACAGACCAAGAAGTAAGCGCGTACCTGAAGGGATGTGAGACCTGTGGGTGGACTAAAACTTGCAGAAACAAACCTGAAGGACTCTTAAGACCCTTGGATATACCCCATGGACCCTGGAGAACTGTTTCCATGAACTACATTGTGGAACTGCCCCCATCCCTCTTCTTTAACGCAATCCTGGTCATGGTAGACTGCTTTATCAAGATGTCATACTTTGTACCAACCATCACCCATTGCACGGCAGTAGAGACAGCCCAACACTTCCATGACCGCATCCTCACTCAACATGGAACACCTGAGGAAATCATCACAGACAGAGGACCCCAATTCACGTCAAACTACTAGACACAGGTGATAAAAGACTTGGGAATCAAGTGGTGTGTATTTACCTCCTACCACCCACAGACAGACAGCCAAACCAAAAGAGTGAACCAGATCCTTGAATAATATCTTTGATGCTATGCCAACGCCAATCAGGACAATTGGGCTAACATGCTTCCCATGGTTCAGTTTGCCTACAATAGTAAAGATCACGTCTTCACTAGAATGTTCCCGTTCAAAGCCAACTATGGGTTTGATCCCACCTGGGACCCCAAAATTAACAAGAAAGAAACTAATACCACTGGACGTTCCTGGGTTAAGCAGATCCACAACACACAAAAAACATGCTTAATCAACCTGAACCAGGCAAACCTACAAAGCCTTTGCCAATTACAAACAAGCACCAGGCCAACCCTTGCAAGTTGGGAATGATGTGTACCTGGACTCTTGGAATGTGCCCCTACATGTGCTCTGTAGGAAGCTAGCTCACAGAAGAAGTGGCCCCCACAAGATCACCAAACTAGTTGGTGAGGTTGCCTTCAAGCTAGACCTGCCCCCCTCCTGGAAGATTCATGACGTATTCCACCAATCCCTGTTGTTTAAAAAGGATGGGAACTTGCTCCCCCACCAATAGATTAAGAAAGCCCCCACACCCATCCAAACAGGCCGTGCTGAGCAATACAAAGTTGAATACATACACGGCAACAGAACCCACTACCAAAAACCCCAGTATTACATCAAGTGGAAAGGATACCCGTTAGAAGAAAGTACTTGGGAACTGCTGAGCAACCTGATTAATGCCCAAGAAGCCGTCCAACTCTACCTGAACAAGAAGAATCAGAAGGAAAGGCTCTTGGTAAAGAAAGGGATGGTATCAGGATTGATAATTCTTTCTCTCTGGTAACCTGGGCCCGGGAGCAGGAATCAAACCCTGACTCTAGACCCCCTTGGGCTGCCAGGCCTGTGGACCAAAGGACCGCCTGCCCGTGTATTTCTGGGATTGAGCCCCCACAAGCTGATACCAAGAATGTTGGCCCATGCAGTGAAACAGGACAAACTAAGGAAATTATTTCACTAAATGAAAGACTAATCACAGTGGCTAATATAGGTACTGAAGCAGCAACTATTAGCTTCATGAATTTGAAGTCTACACCAGTGGCCAATCAAGAGCCGTCATCAGAAAGAGGCACAGGCCTGCAGCCCAAATTCCATGACCACAACTCTAAAGCAAGATAATCAGGTATCTAAATTGAGATTCTTGACCAATGAAAGAACTCCCAGGCCAAGTGCCATTTTGCTGCCTTTGGACCCAAGCACCCAGTTCCCCCGGGCCTGCCTTTCCCAATGCCCTGATGAACCCCTCATAGAAAATATTAAGTTTGAAAGTGGGGTGTTATATAGACCAAAGGACCCCGTGCTTCAAACTTATTGCCATTTTTGAATAAAGGTTATGTTATTTTGGCTTATACAGCTACTGCCTTATTTTGTATTTGCCTTCTACCAATTCAGTACAATATCTCATGGCCCTCCTGCCCCACTGCCTGCAGTTTTCTGTCCTCCAGGTGTACCCTTTGGGCCTGTTCACTTCACTGATTACCACTTGAAGCCCAAATACAATGATTATACCCCAGAAAAGAGACTTGAACTCAATTCTTTGGCCTGCATACAATCTGCTGTTATATAAAATCATCAAGGTTTGTGGATATTCTCAATACCAAAATTGTTTAGAGGAAAATTCAACTACCTTCCTGCTTACAATATCCATATGGAACCGCCTGTGACACCCAAACCTATGCCTGCTTTCTCATCTGATCTCCCAACTGACTATAATGATAAGCTCTTTGGAATTGTGTACATCACCCTCACAGGGGTGATTGAAACTATCATACCAGCTGCTGGCCCGTGGTCTTGGGTGGGAAAGTTTGTTTCCTACCTTTTCAAGTTAGCTCCTCTCTTGTGGTGGGCCCTGTCTGCTAAAACACCAGCCCAAGTTATACACTGAAAACAACGGGCCAGCTGCCTGAGACTGGATCACTGACAGACAGGGCCAGCAATCCAGAATTCAAGAGCTGCTTTAACTCTTTAGATACCTGATCATCTTCCACTTAACTGCACCTATAAGGCTTGGTGTTGAAAGGGAGAGCATCTTCTGTATTAATTTGATGGATAACACCTTTGGTTAACCCATAGTTGTTAGGTTCAGAGACAAAAATGTCCTTAAATTGATCTAAGAGATTAAGTACGTCCTTCTGCTGGATAGGCAAAAGTTGAGGAAAATCAGCAGCAGTAAATAGAGAGAGTATTTTGGGGTCTATTTCTGGTAAGTTGAAGTCACCAAATGTCCCAAAAGAATAGAGAGAGGCCACCTGTTCTGCCCCTAAGATGTGACCATGTCTCACAACCTGACCCCTAGACACCTTCATGGGGGAGGCAGTCAAGTTGGCTAATAACAGTTGTACTTGTTCTTTGTGAGTTTGGTCTAGGATCCTAGGGCATAAAAAATACTCCTTGCAACTTAAGGATTCAGGGGATTATAATTCTAAGAAAGATTTCTCAGGCAACTTGTAGGACATCTGGGAGTCAATGATCACCTGGGAGCCAGGAGAGATAATGATGGCAGCTGGGGTAAGTAGTGGAACACCTTCTTCAGCAGGGAAAGGCAGTAGTGTGGATCATATATTAGAGGAGTGTTCTGGTACTTTAGTGAAAAGATGCTAGTGGGGTACTTGATGACACATTTTTTAAGCCTTTTGCCTGAGATACGTGGAGCTCCTCAAAGATTAAAGTGACTTAATATTCTAGAAAAGACAAATACCCATCTCAAAGGTTGACAATCCCATTGTACTCTTGAAGGAATTGTGTCCCTACCAAGAGGTTGTAGCTTTTGTTCTCTAAAACAACCGCAGGAGAAGCAATGATGAGCTTTTCAAAACTCATTGATAGAGCAGAGTAAGCGCCAATAGCCCTGGTCTGGGCCATACCTGCAGTCCCTTAGTATTGAGTGTAGTTTGAATCAGGAGACAGTTTGAGCTTCTTTATCAACTTAGAAGATCTGAAACTAACAGGGGGCAGTATCCAAGATAGCTTTAATCTTAACTTTCTGAATGGATACTTCTACGCGGGTAGTATCTTTTCCAAAAGGAGTTAAGACTTCTAGGACATCTTGAACAGCTTCCAGCTCTTTCTCCCACTTTGCCAAAATGCATTTCAAGGCAAGAATTTCCTTTTAAACCTTTTGTAATGGCAGGGATACAGATACATTCTGGAAGAGGGGCTCAGCTAACTCAGCAGCTTTCTCCAAGGAGTTCACTAAGACAGGGGCAGTGAGCTTGAGCTAGATACAAACAAGCCACCATTGTTTTGGCCTCATATGAAGGTTGAAAGTTGTGGTGGTGGTTTTCCCAGAACAGAGTTTGTACAGAACAGACACAGTTTCAGGAACAGCTAGCACTGAATAGCCATAACTATCAGAGTCATCATAGTCAGAATCCTTGGGTTTGGAATCACTTTTGAGATTGTGGTATAGATGGAGGATAGTTGGTCCAGAAGAGAAAGGTAACTCTTCATCAGAGGGGGAATCAGGAGGAGACGGGGAAAGTTGGTCAGCAGAGATTGTCTTGCCTCTAAGTTGACCTATCTTTTACCAACTGCTCTTTGGGATTGCATCCTTCCACACACAGTTTAGTGCAGGGCTGTGAATGGTCCTATCTGGACGCGGTTTTGACAACCCTGTTGTTTGGACTGTCCATTGGATCCAAGAGTCATGATGTGAGGAGTACAAGATGTAGTGCCCAAGTTGTTGGCCTTGCTTTTGCAAACCACAATCCCACTATGAGTCAGATGCATATCTTAAAGGAGGGTTTTAATACTCTTCATAGAGTTGAGAGACGCTTTGTGTGCCTTAAAGTGTAAATATAATAGTTGGTTTACTTTATGGGAGTTAGAGCAGGCGGTGTAAACTTCCCAGTGAGTCAGTTGGCAACTGAAAATGAGTTGTTGACCTTCAATGTAAAAGCGGTCAGCAAAATCAGCCAGGGCTTCCTTGGGCTTAAAGGCAATGTGCATAAAGAATCTTTTTTGACCTCCAAGCTGAGATCTCCTCCAGATTCCTCAATGAGGAGACATTTCATGTCCTCCCAAGTGATTATGGAAGGGAGCTCAATGACTACTATCTCTTGGCAAGCAGGATGTAAACAGTTAAGGATTTGCTCATTTTTGATATTGTTGATAGCCCTCTGCATGGCTGTCTCAGATTTTTGGGAAAGTGGCAATGGTGGAGGTCTTGGAGTCAAAGATCTGCTTGAAGGTGAGCTTATAATTGGGATCAATGGATGAAGATGTAGATTGAATATTATTGCCTGGATTGAGAACACTGATATATGGGTTCCCTTAAACTCAGATTTAGAAGAAGGTTATATAGCTCAAAGAAGACAAAGGCTTTCTTCTAAAGTATCTAAAGTAGAACTGTTTTGTTCTCTAATGTTCCTGGCAGTTGATTCTACAGCTCCCAACTCACCCACTTTCATCTGATGAACAGCTAAGGTATCCGCAATCCCATTGACTTGGGTGGCCATAGCTGTGGCCTGAGATGCCAAGGGAGTGATCCTTTCATTCATAGTCTCAGTCAGGAAAGCCAGATTCTGAACCTCTTGTTCTAAAGCGTCCTGCCTATCTGCCACATTGTTGATCACTGTTGCCATTTTGCCAGAGCAAGGGCACAATTTATGTGTGGCTGTCCTTCCAAACCTGGGCAGCACATGTGATTGTTGAGAGCAGATACTTCATTAGTTTCTTCTTTACCATTACCACTGGCTTCAGAGGAGGTGTTGTCTTGATTGGAGAGGCGTTGACGTAAGTAAGCAATATCACCTTGTAGTGTAGCCACCTGATCAGTCAGGATGGGGTTACAAGGATCCAGTACAGGTTCAGCAGTAATTAGATTGAAAGCAAAGGTCTGAAGGCAGGTGGTTTCTTTGATCTCCATGATGGCCTCCCAAATCTTAATGTTGTAACTGTGCTGTTTTAGCAGAGTTATAAGAGGAAAAATATTTAGAAACTAGGTAATATTATTTATTGAGAGATAAGTATTATATAGTCATTGTGAATTGTGGATAGTAGGAACATTATAGCATTGATAACACTGTGGGATATTGAAGGGGGTGGCTTGATCCTTGTAATGAGTAAAGCGCCAAAACAAGTTACCCACCGGGGAGGATCAGCTTCTGTCCATGTTATTGTATTTGGAAATCCAAGTGCTCTTCCCAACTTGGCTTTGGGTGACTGGATAATTGAATTGTGGGTCACAAACCCACTTACTTGGAACCTTGCTGGTGGGTTGAGCCTGCTGTTTTGACACCCCCCTCCCCCAACTAAAGGTTGGCCTCCTCTGGGGGCAGGTTGTCAGGGAGGTTGTTGGGAGCCTGGGTGCCATACTGTACTAGCTGTTGTTTGGTGGCAGGTAGGGTGGTCTCACATTGTTTTTGTCTTGCTTTGCAGGGCCTGAGGCAATCATGGTGGAGGACTTTGTCTTGTTTTTATTTTCCAAGTCCTTGCACAAGTGTCAAAACAGCAGGCTTGACCCGCTAGCAAAATTCCAAGTAAGTGGGTTTGTGACCTGAAATCCAATTATCCATTCACTTGCAGCCAAAGAGGAAGACAACTCAAATCATCAAATACAATAAAATGAGCAAAAGCTGATCACTCTCAGTGGGTGACTTGTTTTGGCCCTTGACTCAGTATAAGGATCAAGCCACCCCCCCTTCACCATCCAACCGTGTGATCAACACAATCATGTTCTTGTTATCCTTGATTCACAATAGCTATAGAATCCCTATCTCTCAATAAAGATTATTATCTAGTTTATAAATACTTTTTAATTTAACTCTGCTAAAACAGCACAGTTACAGCATTGGTAGAAGAATTAGTTTTCCACCCTACTTTTATTCCCCAAAATTCCGCCTGTTGCCTGTACCTGCCATGGTCAACAAATCCTTGATAGAATCATGTCTGGCCTCCCACTAGACTGGACTCCATACACACCTGGTATGGAAATACCTGATGACTTTTTCCTGTACCATAACACAGTGATCCCGCTCTCTGCCTTTAACACCATGTTTGCACAAAGGTTCTTCCAGGCTACCCCTTCTATGCCTTGTCTAGCTGATGAAAGTACCATGCCAGCTTACGTAGCCCAAAGACTTTGAAGAACTATTTGGAACCTTTCACAGGAGCCAACAATAACAACGCCGCGGTATGGATTCAATCTGCCCAAAGCAAGCTAGCTCAGATGGAATGCTTGCAGATATTTTAGATTGTAGAAATCTTCATTCAATTGACTCACAACGCTGGCATCTGGTGCAACAAATGGCACAAAGAATACACCAAGAAGAATTGGGACACCTTCAAACAAGACTTCCTGGTAAGATTTGTGCTGAAGGACACCGCCCTTATGATTATCTTCCAAGTGAAGAACTTGACCCAGACTGGCACTGTAAAAGAGCTCACCCGCGCTTACAAGGAACTCTGGCTACGCGCCCCCTCCAATATGGATTTTGATACTCCAGCCACCTACCTCATGTACTACAACGCCCTCAAGTTGCACGTAATGAGGCATGTGAACCTGGATCAGGTGACAAACCTGCAAAGCCTGTACTGTGAAGCAGAGAAGGCAGAGCAAACATCCAACACACTGCATAAGGCACAAACTGGGAAACAAGAAAGACCCAAGGATTCCCATCCAGGTGGGCGCTCCTCTTGACTACCTCCTGGAGGCAATGGGCACAACGCCAACCACAAACCCATGGGTTCAAATGGACAGGGAAATGGAAACAATGGTCAGTCAAGCCAGACCCATTTCTGTATCACCACCACGCAAGGTAACCAAGATGAGGGAAAAGCCTGGGGAGAGCACTAAGCAAGCCAAGCTCTCCCCACGCAACTCCTGACTCGCCCAATGATGAATACCAACCCAAGGACGTGGACCAGTGCCCAATGATCCAAGTACCCTCAGAAGACCTGGTACTTTACTATATTGCAAGACATCCCAATAAACTGATGTTTTACTCTTACTGCTTTTGCAGTTACACAGGCCAGCACTCCTAGTCTTGGGCACAGATCAAACCCTAGTCAACAGCAGCTTTGTAGATAAGTTCAAGTTAGCCACTGATCCTTTGCGGATTAAAAACGCAATTTTAGCTGATGAATATCACATTGTCATGACACAGGAAACTGCCCCCTTCTCTGTCATGCTAGAGAACCTACATTCCACCATTCAAGGTCCCATCATTGACTTTTCCAAGTTTGACATTGTACTGGGACTTGACTGGCTGCAAAAGAACAACCCCCATGTAGACTGGGCAACCTCTGCATTGACCATCAAACTTGAAGGCGTCAATCACCAGATCTACCCTGACTCAGTAGACCAGCTCTTCTGCAACCATGTATTTGTACGCATCACGGAGACCTTGGACAAACAAGAGAACCTCAAGACAATCAACTGGGACTCTTGCTAATACAAGATTATCCATTTCAAAGATCACCAAGACACCACCACACTGCAGGATTGCGAAATTGTAGCTTGACACCCAGAGATCTTCAAGGAAGTTCTACCTGGGTTGCCACCAGAGAAATACATCCAACACTCCATCCAACTCAAAGGAGCAGTACCTAATGCGCAACCCATCTATTGCCTTGCCCCAAACAAGGACAACGCTTTACTTGCCTACCTCAAAGAGTCATTGGAGAAAGGACTTATCCGCCCCTCACAGTCCTCCTTTGGTGCTGATGTGTTCTTTGTAGCAAAGAAGGACAGTACCCTACGCTTATTCACAGACTACTGAGCCCTAAACAAAATTATCATCAAGAATTGTTACCCACTACCACTCATTGAAAATCTTTTAAATGCCCTGGGCGGCGCTACAGTCTTCTCCAAGATTGATCTGACTCCAGGATATAGCCAAATCTGTATCAAGGAGGAAGACATTCCCAAAACAGCCTTCTGCACTAAATACGGCTCATACAAGTGTGTGGTACTCAACTTTGGTATGAAAAAAGCCCCATCAACCTTTGTGACCTTCATGAACAAGGTGTTTGCCCCCACATTAGCAAGCATGACCTGGTATACCTAGACAACATCATTTTCTACAGCCCCTCAGTGGAACTGAATCACAAGGATCTGGAGGCAGTCTTTGTCACTCTAGTGCAGCATAAACTGTTAGCTAAACCCTCCAAGTGCCAGTTCTTCTGCAAACAACTACCCTTCTTGGGACACATAGGTTTGAAAGACATCATTAAACCTGACAGTCAGAAAATCCAGGCCATTTTCAAAATGCCACCACCCAAAGACAAGTCAGAACTCTGCACTTTCCTGGAAATGGTTGCTTATATATGACAATTCATACCCAACTGCGGCGTCCTGACTGCACCTCTATCTGCCATAAATGGTGCCAAGTCCAAATTTGTGTGGGTCCCCAACATGACCTTTGCTTCAGATGTCTCAAAGAAAATCTCACAGCGGCACCCATCCTCCAATATCCAAAATGCAATGGGGAATACCAAATGGATACAGACGCCTCTGACACATTCATTGGAGGAGTACTACAAATCAAAAACAATAATGGTGATTTCTTACCCGTGGCCTATTTGTCACACAAGATGACAGACAGCAAGTGTTGGTACCCCATACACAATAAAGAGCTATGGGCAATTGCGCACTGCCTAGTCAAATGGTGCTACTATCTATAATGGCAGGAAGAATTGACAACCTTAAAAGACCGCAAATCACTCATCTACTTCAAAACCCAAGCAAACCTATCCCGCAGACAAGTCAGATGGATGGAGCTTCTGGAAAGATTTAACATGCTCATACAGTATAAGCCAGGCCCAGAGCTGGCCATGGCTGATGCGCTGTCACAACTATATGTCAGAGCCATAAGGGGCAAGAATGGGCTCAACCCATACTGACCTCTCCTGGTGTTACGTACAAAGGACAAAGGATTTCCCCCGGTACTACAGATATCACAAGAAAAACTGTCATCAAAAATTAGCACCTATTTGCTGACGTCTATGGAACCCTACACTGGAAAATGTCTGATGGGACAAACATTCCATACATCCCCACACAACTGTGAGTCAATACCATCTTACGCTATCACAGAGACCTGGGCCACACAAAGAGTTGAAACCTTTACAAGTTCCTAAAACACAAGGCCTGGTGGCCAACCTTGTATTGAGACATTCAAGAAGTCTTGGACCAGTGCAAGGTGTGTGAAAAATTTGCAAGAAGCAAAACCCTGCCTAAGTCAGTACTATCAATCTGCACACAACTACCATTTAAAGTGTGGGCCCTGGATATTTTGGGGCCTATGCCTGGAAAACACAACAACAAAAAGTACATTGTTACCGCCATTAATTTTGCCATACACTGGCCAGTAGCCCAAGCAGTTAAGACACATACTGGCAACAACGTACGGCGCTTCATAGGAAAGGAAATCATCAGCAAGTTTGGGAATCCAGAACTCCTGATAACCAATGGAGGCAAAGAATTGACCTATGGAGATACCAATGTATACCTCACCAAGAATGGGGTCCAGCATACGGTGACAACACCTTACCATCCTCAGGCCAATGGGCGCATAGAGCGGCTGAATGGCAGCCTTGTGCAAGCCCTGGCCAAGCTCACTGCTGGGAGACCTGAGGACTGGTACAAGCAGTTATCAATTGCATTACTTGTATGCCAGACCTGCGTGAACAGATCCACTGGCAAAAGCTCCTTTGAGCTAGTTTATGGAACATAACCCAATATCATCCTGGCGCTATCAGGACCTAAGCTTGAGATGTCAGACAAGGTTTCCCCCCCTGCTCAGATCCCCAGGTCATACAGGCCAACAGCAATCAATCAGAAAGAGAAGAAAAGTGTTTGCAAAAGACATTTGTCCCCATCCAAAACAGACATGAGGTCAGCAATAAAGTTTGGGTCATGAAAATTGACAAAAGTAAATTGCAGCCAGAGAAAGTAGGCCTGGCAATCATCCTAAAGATAAACAAAAACAACACTTACCTTGTGCGAGAACTTGGGAAACGTAAACAAGACAAGGTCCTCTACCATAATTGCCTGAGACCCTGCAAGGCAAGACAGAAACAATGTGAGACCGTCCTACCCGCCACAGAGTAACAGCTAGTCCAGTATGGCGCACGGGCTCCCAAAAACCTCCCTGATAACCTTTCCCAGAGGAGGCTGGCCTTCAGTTGGGGGTGTTGAAACAGCAGACTCAACCCGCCAGCAAGGTTGTGGTAAGCAGGTTTGTGACCTGCAATCCAATTATCCAGTCACTTGCAGACAAGTTAGGAAGACAACTCAAATCATCAAATACAATAATATGAACAAAAGCTGATTACTCTCAGTGGGTGACTTGTTTTGGCCCTTGACTCAGTATAAGGATCAAGCCACCCCCTTCACCATCCAACTGTGTGATCAACACAATCATGTTCTTGTTATCATTAATTCACAATAGCTATATAACCCCTATCTCTCAATAAATATTATTATCTAGTTTCTAAATATTTTTTCCCTTGTAACTCTGCTAAAACAGCAAAGTTACAACACAAGATAAGCGTTGTTTTTGTTTACCTTTAGGATGATGACAGGGCCTAATTTTTCTGGCTGTAATTTACTCTTGTTGGTATTCATGACCCAGACTTTATCCCTGGCCTCATGTCTGTCTTGGATGGGGACAAAAGTCTTTTTTAGACGCTTTTCTTCCTTTTCTGACTGTTTGCTATTGGCCTGTATGACAAGGGATCTGAGTGGGGTGGAACCTTGCTTGGCATTTTCAGCTTAGGTCCTGATAGCGCTTGGATGATATTGGGTTGTGTTCCATAAACTAGCTTGAAGGGGCTTTTCCCTGTGAATCTGTTCACATGGGTCCAGCATACAAGCAATGCAGTCTGCAGCTGCTTATACCAATACTTGGGTCTCCTGGCAGTGAGCTTGGCCAAGGCTTGCACGAGGCTAACATTCAGCCGCTCCACACGTCCATTGGCCTGATGATGGTAAGGTGTTGTCACCATGTGCTGGACCCATTCTTGGTGAGGTATATGTTGGTATCTTCAGAGGTCAATTCTTTGCCTCTGTTAGTTATCAGGAGTTCTGGCTTTATGAACTTGCTGATGATTTATTTTCCCTTGAATTGCTACATGACATTGCCTGTATGTGTCTTTGCTGCTTGTGCCACTGGCCATTGTGTGGCAAAGTCTATTGCAGTAATGATGTATTTCTTTTTGTTATTCTTCCCTGACATAGGACCCACAATGTCTAGGGCCCATACCTTGAAGGGCAGTTGTATGCGGATAGGTAGTACTGATTTAGGAGGTGTGACAGTCCACATGTTTGGTCATTTGCAGGCGGAGCTAATGTTGGCCAAGAAAAAAGATTGGTTGGTTGTTGCAGGTAGAGGCCTAGTAGGGAATGATGGCTACTAGGGATGATAAGGCCTAGCTAGTTGGTGTAAAGACTACTAGAGGCAGAGTTGCCTCCACCCAGCAGAAGATATTAACTGCTGTGGGCTAGAGTTCTTCATCTAGCAGGGAACTGTGGCTGCAAAAGGGTGAAGAATGAGATAGCTAGCGGGGAACTTTGTCTTTTTGAGGTGGAGAAGGTTTTGGACCCCTGATGGGTAACGCGGGCTACCAGGGAGGAGAAAAGCTCTGAGGGCTCTATGTACCCTGATACACTTACAGGAGGTCTGTGAGCAAGCATCCTACCTAACATACTAGTAGGGTGTTCTTGTTTATGTCCCCATGGGAACTTTGGGGGGAACTCAAAGTGAGCATTGGAGGGCATGGATTTGCTCAGAGGTGTCATCAAGGCGGTTTGCTTGGGGAAGCAAGCTTCAGAACTTGGTGTGATCAGGCCTCTGGTAAGTGGAGCTGATTACTCTGCAACTTAAGCCCAGACTTAATCAACTGGATGAGTAAAAACAACAACATAGGCTTTGAGGATCTATGGTTGAATGGCCTAAGTGGATTGCCACTTGCAAGAGCCCAGTCAAACGCCAGTTCAATGTAGACCCATGCCTGGGTCTACAAGTTCTGGTAACAGCAACTGAGATAAAGAACCAAGGTGGCTCACAGAATCAGCAGAGAAGACTAGTGAGAGGAACTGTTTGATCATAGAGAAGGCTACTTGAAGGACTGTTGGTTCATATTGAAGTTTGGAACTAAAATGGTTCATTGTGCAGGTGGAACCAAGATGATTCCTAATGAGGATAAGTGGAAGGGCTTAAAGATAATGATGCAGAAGGAGCTGGTCATGATAAAGGAGTAGCCAGAGGACTAATAGGTCTTTTAAAGACAGGAAAGGGGCTGTTCTGTGAACTAAGATGGACTGTTTGCTGGTTAAGCTGAAGAGCTGGAAGGTGTGGTTGAAGAGCTGGCTGAAGAACCCAAAGAGAATGGTGAAGAACTGGTGGTCCAGAGAAATGAGCCAAGATTTTGCCAAATTGATTCACCAAGGTGGAAAGATGTTGAATTTTTTACCTTGGTTTAGTAGTAAAATCAAGAATGAATGTGGATAAAAGTGTGGGTAAGATATTTATTAAGTTCCTAGGATAGATAAAGGTATGTTGCTATGAGAGCTGGATATAAAGTTGTTTTGGTGGGACGTTTTCCTTGGATTTTACAAGATTTGCAAATATATAGTGAAAACGTTGAAGAGGTCCAGAAAGAACAATTTAAATAGTATTCTACTTTTTAAATGGGTTTAGGTTGAATGCAGGAAGAAATGATTCCGGAATAATGGACCAGTTAACGCTTTGGTGCAAAAAGAGTTGTTGGTTTGAGAGTTTTGAGCTATGGAAATTAATTTTTAGTTGGATCCCAGTGGAACTTCAAAAATGGTCTATTTCTGCGCTCTGCATTCATTGGTTGAGTTCTGGCAGGTTTCCTGATGAAACTTATTGGTTGGAAGCCAAAAGCTGTAAGTATAAGCGAGGAAATAGTGAATTAATACTTTAAGCTTTTGAGAAAGTAAGTATGTAAGCTTAAGTTATTATAGAAAGAAGTGAGCGGCAATGGGTTAAGCTTCTGAAGAAAGCCATTTTAAAGGCAGAACTGTTGGGGAAAGGAAACTATAAGAAGGTGGCTGGCTGGAAAGTTACAGGGTCTTTTGGAGGTCTTTCTGGGTTTTTGGTGGGGTCTTTCCAAGGCCTTTTGAGTTTCTGCCAAGAGGTTTTTAGAAGCTTTTTGATCACCAGCAGGAGCTTGATTGGACTGATACAAGTGGAATACCAAGGCCACTAAAGATATACAGAGAGCTGAAGCCCAAGAATAAGGAGCTGGATCCTAAGCGCGGTACCAGAGTTCAAGTTTAAGGAGAAGGAGTCCAAGTCTAAGGAGAAGAAGTCCAAGACTAAGGTGCAGGAGTCCAAGACCAAGTACAATGAGTCCAATATATTGTTGGAGGACTCCAAGTATTGGCAAATCCATATTGTTTCCTTGACCCCCCGGGCCATATACCAGAAGGTTTCTAAGGGGATCTTCCTTCTGAGAGTGAATAAAAGCCCATTTTGACCCCTATACATATTTCTGAGATACATTTTCCCTTACTAGAGAATGACAATCCCTTCCAGCTGGTCCCTGGCTATAATCCAGGACACACTTTGGGGACTGGTGAACAGGAACCCCACAGGAGGGGTATTGCTTTTTGTAAATTTCTCACATACTTTGCACTGATCTAAGACCTCCTGGACATCCCAGTATAGGGTCAGCCACCATGATTTGTGCTTAATAAATTTGTAGAGGTTGCGGCTTTTTGTATGTCCTAGGTCTCTATGGTAACGTAGGATTGTGTTGACTTGCTTATGTGTGGGAATATAAGGGATGGTGATCCTGTCAGTCATTTTCTAATTTAAGGTTCCATATACGTCCACAAATAAGTGCCTGTTCTTAATGACAGTTTCTTTTGTTATGTCTGTAGTGTCATGGGGAAGCCTTTATCCTTTGTTTGGAGCACCAAGAGAGGCCATTCTGGGTTGAGCCTGTTATTGCCTCTTATGGCTCTGACGTACAGGCGCAAGAGTGTGTCTGCCATGGCAAGTTCTGGACCAGGCTTCTATTGTATGAGCATATTAAACCTCTCCAGGAGTTCCATCCAGTGGGCTTGACACAGGATAGGTTTTCTTGGGTTTTGAAGTATATAAGTGACTTGTTGTCTGTCAAGGCTGTGAACTCCTTCTGCTGTTCTAGGTAACAACGCTATTTTACCAGGCAGTGAACAAGTCCCAACAACTTTTTGTCATGTATAGGGTATTGGCATTTGCCGTCTGTCAATTTGTGTTATTCATAGGCCACAGGCAGGAAGTTGCTGCCATTATTTTTTATTTGTAGTACTCCCCCAATGGATGTGTCCAAGGCGTCTGTCTCCATTTGGTATTCTCCATCATGTTTAGAGTATTGTAGAATGAGTGCTGTGGTGAGTTTTTCTTTGAAAATTCTGAAGCTAAGGTCATGTTGGGGGGTCCATGCAAACTTGTATTTGGTGCCAGTTATGACAGACAAGGGTGTAGTCAGGACGCCACAGTTGGGTATGAATTATTGTACATAGACAAACATTTCCAAGAATGTGCGGAGTTCTGACTTGTCTTTTAGCAGTGGCATTTTGCAGATGGCCTGGATTTTCTGGCTGTCAGGTTTAATGCCATCTTTCAAAACTATGTGTCCCAAGAAGGGCAGCTGTTTGCGGAAGAACTGACATTTGAAAGGCTTGGCTAACAGCTTATGTTGTACTAGGGTGGCAAAGACTGCCTCCAAGTCTTTGTGGTTTTGTTCTACCAAGAGGCTGTAGACAATGATATTGTCCAGGTATACCAAGGCATGCTTGCCAATGTGGGGGGCAAACACCTTGTTCATGAAGATCACAAAGGTTTATGGGGTCTTTGTCATTCCAAAGTTAAGTGCCACATACTTGTACAACCCGTATTTAGTGTGTAAGGCTGTTTTGGGGATATCTTCCTCCTTAATACGGATCTGGTTGTAGCATGCAGTTAGGTCAATCTTGGAGAAGACTGTGGTGCCACCCAAGGCATCAAAGAGGTTGTCAATGAGTGGCAGTGGATAACAATTCTTAATGGTAACTTTATTTAGGACTCAATAATCTGTGGCTAGACACAGGGTGCCATCTTTCTATGCTACAAATAATACCGCAGCACCAAAAGGAGACTGTGAGGGGCAGATAAGCCCCTTCTCCAATGCTTTTTTGAGGTAAGCACATAGGGTGTTGTCTTTGTTTGGGGTAAGGCAATAGATGGGTTGCGCCTTAGGTACAGCACCTTTGAGTTGAAGGGAGTGTTGGATGTGTTTCTCTGGTGGCAACCCGGGTAGAGTCTCCTTGAAGATTTCTGGATAACAGGCTACAATTTTGTGATACTGAGGCGTAGTGGTGTCCTGGTGATTCTTGAAATGTATGATATTGTACTGGCAGGAATCCCAGTTGATTGTCTTGAGGTTCTTCTGTTTGTCCAAGGTCTCTGTGATGTGTACAAAGATGTGGTCATGTAGGAGTTGCTTTACTGAGTCAGGGTAGATCTGATGATTGACACCTTCACATTTGATTTTCAGTACAGAGGTTGCCCAGTCTACATGGGGATTGTTCTTTTGCAACCAGTCCAGTCCCAGTACAATGTCAAATTTGGGAAAGTCAATGACGAGACCCTGGATGGTGGAATGTAGGTTCTCTAGCATGACAGAGAAGGGGGCATATTCCCGTGTCACAGCAATGTGATGTTCATCGGCTAAAAGTACGTTTTTAATCTGCAAAATATTAGTGGTTAGCTTGAACTTATCTACAAAGCTGCTGTTGACTAGGGTTTGATCTGCGCCTAAGTCCAGGAGTGCTGATCCTGTGTAACTTCAAAAGCAGAAAGGGTAAAACCTCAGTTTATTGGGATGTCTGGCAATGGTGTAAAGTACCAGGTCTTCTGAGGGTACTTGGATCATTGGGCAGTGGTCCACGTCCTTGGGTTGGTTCTCATTGTTGGGCAAGTCAGAAGATGTGTGGGGAGAGCTTGGCTTGCTTAGTGCTCTCCCTGGGCTTTTTCCTTGTCTTGGTTGTCCTGTGTGGCAGTGATACAGAAATGGGTACGGTTTTACTGGCTGTTGTTCCTATTTACATGTCCATTTGACCCTGTGGGTTTATGGTTTGCGTTATTGCTGTTATTCCTAGGGGGTGGTTGATTAGAGCGCCCAGCTGGGTGAGAGTCCTTGGGTTGCTCTCTCTCTCCAGTTTGCTCCTTATGCAGTGTGTTGGACATTTGTTCTGCTTTCTCTGCTTCACAGTATAGACTTTGCAAGCTGGTTACTTGGTCCAGGTTTACATGTCTCATTACATGAGATAGGTAGCTAGAGTGTCAAAAGCCATATCAGAGGGGGGAACATAGTTGGAGCTCTTTGTAAGCACGGGTTAGCTCCTTCACTATGCCAGTTTGGGTTAGGTTATTCACTTGGCATATGATCATAAGCGCGGTGTCTTTCAACACAAATCTTGCCAAAAAGTCTTGTTTGAAAGTGTCCCAATCCTTCTTGGTATGTTCTTTGTGCCACTTGTTGCACCAGGTGCCAGCGTTGTGGGTCAGTCAGATGGAGGTTTCTGCAATCCAAAATTGCTGTGGGAATTCCATCTAGGCCAGCTTGCTTTGGACAGACTGGATCCATGTGGCCGCGTTGTTGTTGTTGTTGGCTCCCGCAAAGGGTTCCAAGGTGGTGCTCTAAAGTCTCTGAGCTACGTAGGTGGGCATGATGCTTTTGTCAGTTGCTTGTGGCATAGCAGGGGTAGCCTGGAAGAACCCTTGTGCTGACAGGGCATTGAATGCAGGAAGCGGGATCACCATGTTCTGGTAGAGGAGGAAGCCATTGGGTATCTCAGCACCAGGCGTGTACGGTGTCCAGTCTAGCAGAAGACCAGAAAATGATTCTATCAAGGATTTGTTGGCCGCAGCAAGTACAGGCAACAGGCAGAATTTTGGGGAATAAAGTAGGGTGAACCCCCTACTTCTGCTACCAATGTCATAACTATGTTGTTTTAGCAGAGTTACAAGGGGAAAAATATTTAGAAACTAGATAATATTCTTTATTGAGAGATAAGTATTATATAGTCATTGTGAATTGTAGATAGTAGGAACATGATAGTGTTGATCACACTATGGGATGTTGAAGGAGGTGGCTTGATCCTTGTAATGAGTCAAGCGCCAAAACAAGTTTCCCACCAGGGAGAATCAGCTTCTGTTAATGTTATTGTATTTGGAAATCCAAGTTGTCTTCCTAACTTGGATTTGGATGAATGGATAATTGGGTTGCAGGTCACAAACCCGCTTACTTGGAACCTTGCTGACAGGTCAAGCCTGTTGTTTTAACATTAGCCTCAGATTGAGCAAGGCCTTCAGGGGGAGGCGTAGGTGGCACCACAGCCACTGCAGCCACCTTATTGTCAATGTAGACTTGAACTTGGCGTAGAGTATTGCTCAATGCAGTCTTGTCCACATTGTATTGCTGTTGTAGCCTGTGATCCCAATTGTCCACACTGGACTAAATCAATTCTAGTTGATCATTGGTGTGTTTGCAGAATTAATTGAGTTTATCTACTAAGGTCTCAAAGTTTTTTTAGTATCTTAGAGGGGTGGATTCAATTTATATTTGCCAGACAGAATGATGCTCATATAGTTCACATAACTGCTCTCTAATGTATCCAGAGAGAGGAGCAAAGCGTGTTCAGCAATGAGGTCAGGTATTCTTGGGAGGCCAATGAATCACATTAATTATCCAAAATGCAAGCAAAGAGACTGTGAACCCATTATTGATAGGCCATATTCTGAGTGTGATTGTTGGTTACTGCGGGCATCACAACAGACAGGAGTTGATTCTGGTATCCTAATGCAAGTAAATGGTGAACCAGGGCGGGTTGGATAAACTGGTTGACTAGCACACCAATAGTATCCATAGACTCCATCAGTGCGGGTGGGAGACCAAAATCTAACATAAGAGAGTACAAGTCTTCAGATGCGTAACCAGGACAGAGACCAGAAATTGTATGCATGACTACTGTACCAGTATGAAGGAGGGAGTAAGCAAGCGGCGGCACAATCTTGTTCATAGTCAAGAGAGAAAGCTGGGAGAGGGGCCCACAAGGGACCAGGAAACAACATCATTACCATAGGTGTATTTGGGGAGTTTTTAATATCCTCTTCAAGAGGGGGACTCAAAACTTTAAGAGATTAAGGTTTGTTTGTAACAATAGGAGAAAAACCAGAGAAAGTGCAGGGGAACAGAGTAACCAAGGGGCTGACAGCCCCTGTAGTAAGCACCATTTTGTTGTATTTGGCTCTTGGGGACAACATTCAAGAGGACATGGCAGGAAACCTTTATCACAAAAGGTTTGAGGTTTGAAGCTAGCATTGGGTTAGCCTTCAGGGTAAAATTAAGGGTGTTTACCTTAATTTCCTGAAATACATGAAGAGTTCCTTTTGGCAAAAAGGAAGGGAAAGGCTTGAATATTATAAAATCCAATAAAAATATGGATAAATTTGTCTTTATTAGGAAAAATAATTCTACTTAAATAGTAGACTGAGAGTGTTAATTATTCACTAGGTAGACAGTGTGGCTGATGAGGTCATTCCAAACTGAACTTGTACCAGGATCAGTCAGGTGTAGATAGGGTAATCTGGAATGGGTGAAGATTGATTTTGACCCATTTAAGATAAGTGAGCAAACTATTAAATTGAAAGTAAATCCAACCAAGTCTTTACAAGTATCAATATTTAAAGGTCATATTAAAATAGCACAAAAGATGCAATTTCTAACAGCGGCAGAAGGCCTTCAGATTCCAGTTTTGATTTCATTGGTTGCCTTGACTGATGTGGGAATCTTCAATTCAATGGATGGGGGCTCCTCTCCTGCACTGGGAAAGTGGCTGCAATATTTCTTTGGGGCAATTATGAGGGCATTTACAGAGGATTCTTTGCAAGAAAGGGCATCATTGGATTGAATATGAGAGGATTTGTTCTTCAAAAAAATGTGGGTGGGCAGGCGCCTGGCTCTTAGGGTTAGTGACTCACAGCCTGAGTTGACCAGGGTTTAATTCCTGCTCTGAACTTTGGGTTTGGGCATAGGAAGAAATTTCATGCATGAGAGAGATCAAGTATTATGTATTTTTGATTTATTAAGTTTTATTTTTATGATACAGTAGTTTTAAAAGCTATTGTGACAACAAAAATACTTCAGACTTAAACAAAATGAACTCAGATTTAAGAAACCCCAAACTATCAGTGTAA
The DNA here is from genome assembly GCA_014839935.2 of Entomophthora muscae. Lineage (NCBI taxonomy): Eukaryota > Fungi > Entomophthoromycota > Entomophthoromycetes > Entomophthorales > Entomophthoraceae > Entomophthora > Entomophthora muscae. The sequence continues at coordinate 16,416 of QTSX02001540.1, read as the reverse complement.
AATATACACTCTGTTAACAGGGATTTTGGGCGTTGATAGACAAAAGGGGTCAACATAGCAACAAAGTGCTCACACGCAAAGCAAAACTATTCAAAATACAAACCAAAATATGTGGATTCACAAAAAAAATGGTTTGAGTTGACCTTTGGTTTACATAGGTTTTCTATGTAAATTGGTGACAAAATACACTCACATGTGGTGAGTCAAAACTTAAACCAAAAACAAAACACAATAGCAACTCAACATGTAAACAAAACCACTTGATTGTTGTGTGCAATGAATTTTAATCAAAAAAGATACCATGGTATCTAAAATAAGGCACAGTATCTGAAACATAATTTTTAAAAACATTGTGCTGGGTGTTTAAATATGGCATAAATCTGGAAAAATGATGAAAATTATTTCAGGTATTCTAAAATGGGTGTTGTAAAACTAAAAACAACTAATTAAGAAATAAAAATATATAACTGGGTAGTTGGGTGGGATAAATTCTAATTAAATAACCATATTCAGATAAAAAGCAAAAATAAAAACCACAGTTTAACTTAATTAGGTTTTATTTATTATTTTGTTAAATTTTAAAATGAAACAAACACAACAACAGAGTAGCAATGCAGCTGCTGTGCACCGTGATTGTGGTTGCCCCCGCAGGTCAAAAAATCAAGTTAGTGCAACACAAATGTCAACTTAGGAAGGAGACAGAAGAGGAGAGAACCATAGTGAGGTTGCACTGACACAACCAGTTTGAGAAAAAAATGTGCAAGGGTACAGAGCATCAACCCTAGGGTCTCTAAGCTGACCCAAAAGCCCACCAAGATCACCACAATCAAGAAAGTTAGAAACAAAGAAATTGAGCTTACTTTTTGTGTTTGACCCCATCTACCACCAGGAAGCTGTCCCAACAGCCATGATGGAAAAGCTGAAGCATATCCTTGACACCAGCTACAGGTTCTACGTCAGTAACAACAATCAAGAAGACAATGACAAGCCCAAATTTTATAGAACCACAGTGGGACAGCTGGTGTTAAAAAAGGTTGTGGTCTTCTACAACAAAGTGCCTATACCCTGTGTTGTTGCTGAGCCAGTGGATCAAGATTCAACTACACTCATTAAGGCCACCCAGAAGACTATTCCTAACATCAAGTGTATCATCTTTCTCAAGCTGATACAGGAATCTGGTGACTAGAAGAAGGCTGCAGCCCTTGTTAGGGTGGATCCCAAATATGCCAGCAAGATATTCAACACATTCATTGATACTGGCCAAGTTCTTGCTGCGGAGAAATCCTTGCATGTTTCCACCATGCTCACCAAGGAGCACAAATGGGAAATATGCTAGTGGATAAACCAAGACTGCCATCTCCAACTAGAAAATATACAGGCAATGGCCAAGTCCACTTTTGGGATCAAGGCTTCCATTTCCTTTCATTGTCATTTAGTAAAAGATATGCGGTTTTTGTGGGAAAGCTTGGGGTATCTCTATATAACTGCAACGGCAACTGTGTCAAAATCAACTGTAGGGATACAAAAGTTAGAATCTAAAAGTGGCCAAGTGGACGCTTTTTAAATTCTCAAAATGGCTTTTTATAATAAGGTAACTACTTTTTATTGACTTTTTTAGTTGATAAAATGAATAAAAAGTATTTTATATGGCCATAATAATTTTTAACTTTAGATGAGTTGTTTTGATTTAATTTTGAAATTTTAAAATTGTCAACTTGACCACTTTTAGATTCTCACTTTTGAATTCTCACTTTTTCATCCCTACAGTTGATTTTGTCACTGTTACCACTGTAACAGCCCTGAAAATATTGAGACCCAGAAAAATATGCAGAGGTGTACACTGCGCTCAAAAACAAGGGGGCAGTCAAATTTTATTATATTTAAAAAGCAGCACTTGCCTTGTCTATGTGCAATGCATATGGCTATGTCCCCAAAGGTTCTAATGATAGAGTAGCTTGGCGTGCTGCAGTCCATGCCACAGCCTATTAAATAGCGGTGCTCCTCAGTCCAAAGGAGATTGTGATGTACCAAATGATCTTGTGATCCCATAACAGTAGGACCTTTCTGTTGTTCCTCTGATTGGTCCAGGAGCACCTGAGGTGCACAAGCCCAGGCTTCACTAATGTAATTGTATTAGATAATGTTAGACTCCACAAGGTGGCAGATAATCTTGAGGAATTTAAAATTATTGACACCAGCATTGCAGTTGGCCCCCAACAATTGGCCACATCAAATTTGCACCTCTTATTTCTTCCTGCCTATTTCCCATTTCTAAACCCTATTGAGGAGGCCTTTGGGTGGCTCAAGAAAGTTGTCAAGCAAGAAATGCTAATTGGGACCAAGGACCTCTTTGATTTGCTGCAGACCAGGATCCAAACTCTTTCAGAAAAGACTGTGGCTAAATTCTATGGCCACACCAATTTGTTTCTCCCTGTGTGCCTCTCTAAGCAACCAATCAATTAAAGGCTTAGTAATTCCAAATATTAATTAAAATTTTAATTTATTTTTTATGTTTATAGATTATTATATTATATTTAGATGTTTCCAATCCTGCAATCACATACAGTGGCACCAGTGATGAAGGTTCCTAATTTATTTATTTTAAATAAAATCTTTTATTATGGCCCATGTTGGCTATCCTAAACACTTGATACTGGAGTATTAAATATATATTTATATCACTCATGTCAAATAAATATATAAGCTAAATTAAAAAGTAAAATGTCAAGTTTTCAAAATATATTATGCTTTTATTATATAAATATATTACTATAAAATTTATAAACTGTTTTAAGTATTTTATCTTAGTAATAATTAGCATTTCTAAAAAAAGCTATTTGAAATTAATTATAAAAAAGTAATAATTAAAATAGTAATGTAAATTTAATTAAGAAATTATATTTATTGAGGCCACCAATAGTTGGTTTGGCGGTAGGCACACACCTGGCAATAGAGGTGGCACACAACCTCCACCGCCAAACTGTATATAGTGGATACTCTGCTATTTGAAGTATTCTTCCTGCTGGTAAAAGGTAGAATTTTCAGATGGGAATGGAGCTCAGCTTCTCTAATGGGGCTACAAACCCATAGATGCCTACCAGGATCAGGGTGTCCTGGACCACATGGTCCACCAAGTTGTAGCCATGTGGGACCTTCTTCCTGTCAAGGGAGAGCCTGGCCTTATCAATCATGAGAAGGACCCCAACTAGGTCATCAATGTTTTTGTCCATCCCAAAGTAGAACAGATAGCCCAGGTAAACAACAAGATGGAGTCTTTGCCCAGCAAAGGCCTCCAGGAAGTCATAAAGTTTATTAAATACAACACTACTTTTTTATGCTTTGTTTTGGAAAATGTAAGATCCATTGCCAAAAGGAGACCCGTCTTATCTCCACTTCAGGCCAGCCCAAAGTCAGCAAGGAGTATCTTTGTTTTCTTGACAGCTGTTGCATTTGCAACAGCTAATTTGGACATTGCACCCCCAAAGTTCTCCAGTAGTTAGGAGAGGGTGTGCTTCACTGGGAAGCAGAAGCAAGCAGCCACATGGGCCTGACCCATCTCCAGTATATTCTTGAATGAGAGTGTCTCCAGGACGTCCCAAACAAGCTCAATGAAGTTTACACAGTAAACTCCACCCAGGGAAACCAGGTCCTTGCATCCAATTGGGCATCATTGTAGGAAGTAACTGCCCACTAAGATGCCCCTTTGCCATGCAAAAGCTCCATGAGTGCATCCTGCAACATTGGGAAGGAACCATGTATGTGATCCTTGAGTTTTTGCACAACTGGAGGAGACAATGCCAACTATCTTACCACATGATTGGTGTAATTGGCATAGAACGTAGCAGGGATGTAGGGGACCAGGGCTTGGCACACAACACCATCAATTATTTCTAAAAAAACATGTAAGTATCTATTTGTGTTTATTGATTTTTTATTTAGGTACCTTCTTCACATTCTTCATTGGCCGCAGCTTGTGCAGGTTTGGCCATCTTTGAGGCAACCAGGTTGCAGGCAACTTGGTGTCTAATATTCTAGCACAATTGGCGGGTTTGAGATGTGCATACATCTCTGGGTTGTTGACCCAGACAGACGGTACAGAAAGATTATAGGCCTTAAACTGCAGGCTTGTCTCAACAGTCTTCTGGATGTTTAGGGCTCACTCAATTGTTTTTTTGGACGTATCTGACATCTTGGCCATCAGAGACTTGGTTGATACCTTATCAATTTTGTCTCCAGTCAAGACAGCAGACTTCATCTTTGTTTTGACCTTGCAATCAATATCTTTGATCTTAGCAATTACAAGGCCAAGATCTTTGAGTAGGTTTTCAAGTTCTCTTATATGATTTTTTACTAACCTTTGCATATGTTTTTATAGCTTTCACCCCAATAAACTCTGTTATTCTGATATTATTGCCTCTTTTTTATCCTTTTTTGTTTTCCCATTTACTACAATATCCTATCTTTTTACCCATTGTGTATATGTTTTATGTTTATCTCAATATGTGTTGTTTGCTTTGGGTTGACATTGTTTCCTCAATTGTCATATTATTTTTAGCACCCAAACACAGCCCCTTGTGAAAATATTGACAAAAATTTGAGGATCAGCTAAATGTAAATTAGAAAATTATAAGTTTATTGTGTTTAGATAAAGCTGTTGCTGATCCAAATTAAAAACCTTATGATAAACTTTAAGCCAATCAGGAGCCAAGTGAGAAAGTGATTGTTGTGACATAAAGAGTCATTCAATAATTCTTTGATGCATGTGCTCTAATTAATATAATTGGCTGGATGTTTTACCATTGTGTGCCATTGCTGCTGTGGCAAGTTGTTTGTGGACTAGTGCGCAATTAGCTGCTGGGTTAGCACTGGTCTACAAACAACTTGCCACAGCAGCAATGGCACACAATGTCAAAGCAACAAAAAAACCAATCAGATTAATTAGCGCACATGCATCAAAGAATTATTGAATGGCCCTTTATGTCACAACAATCACTTTCTCAAGCGGCTCCTAATTGGCTTAAATTTTATCATTGATGTTTTGAATTTGAATCAGAGACAACTTTATATAAACACAATAAACTTATAATTTTCTAATTTAAATTTGGCTGATCACCAAATTGCTGTTAATATTTTTACAAGAAGCTGTGTAAAGAGCTAAAAATAACTGTGTTCTGGATTTATATACACAGCATAGTAAAAATATGATTTTATAGAAATAAGCTAAGCATAAAGGAAACAACAAACTAAAAACAAAGATAAATTAAACAATTGAAATTTTGGATAAAAATGTGAGAGAGGGGGGCTAAACTAACTAAGTTTGTATAAAACTTCATACTTTTTCAACAACAGCTGCAGCTGTATCAAAGCCTGTGCTCAACCATCACCAACAAATTACTATTTCCCAAGGATACAAGAGATACAGATAGGATTGAGACAATAGTTTTATTGATGAGCCTAAACAGGAGGAGATTGAATTGCTTGGAATAATAGAACTGTGAGGGTTTTTATACCCAATTCTATGAAAAGGAGATGATAGAAGAATTATGTTTAAGCGAGATTAACTCATAATTTCAAATCGGAAATATATTTTCAAGAGTAGATTCTGAAAGCTGGAATTGAGGGCTTTTGGCTGACATTAATTTGGGCTGAAATGGTTCAGTATTTGCATAAATATAAGCAATCAAAGATGGTAAAGGAGAAACAAACAAAAAAAACAGAAGTCTTGGCATAAATATCAACAAAATAGGAAATATCAGTTGAGACTTAAATTCTCAGTCCTGACAGTTTGGCTCCCATCCCGGGGGAAGAATCCACCAGGACACCACCCAGTGCAGGACTGGCATGGCTGCTTTAAGAGGCATCCAAAGAGAGGACACAGCAGAAAATCATGGAAAGTAGAAATCTAGGCCCATCAAAATCATCCCACCAAGCAACCAGGGGGCGCACTTGGGAGAGTTCTCTTGGACCTCCAATCCTTCTCCTTGGACCTGGGCGCCAGGGTCCACAGAGAGGGGAGTCATTGGGGAGTCCAAGCTTTGGAGTGCAGAGAGGACTGGTTAGAGAGCAGGATACTCAAGATCATTGCAGGTGAGACTTCTTACTACATTTTCACTGGTAACAAGAATGTTCTGAGTGCAACCAGGGATGTCCTCGAGCATGTGCATAGATTGGGTAGGGTTACTCCCCACATGGTGGAATGAATATGAAATACAACTCTAAAGATCTGGAGAAGTAGTCCATATCATCACCAAAGCAGGTGCCAGGGTAAAGGCCACAAACTTCATCAAGGAGACCAGCATTTTACAAGAAAGAGAAAAAGGCCAAAGGAATTTTTAAACTTTCTCAGGAGCAAAACTGGTTAAATTGAAGAAGCCTTGTAACAAGGGATCCATTACGGACTTAGGATCTAAGGAGACAACAACCACAAGCTATACACTTTAGCAGCAAGCATGAGATGCGTCTTTGGACGTATATGAAGCAGAAGAGACTGCAAAGCAAAAGAGAGACAAAATTGAACTTAAAGTAAGTAATTATAGAGATTATAATACTAAATTCAAAGTTTGAACTGGATTTTGAAAGTTATAGAGGTAAGTGTATATGATAACACTAATTTTAACTCTAGGAGCTCTGAAAGCAACACTGTGAGCCAGGGAAGAACTAGGAAGGTAAGGAATAATGAAAATATTGTGAACAAAGCCAGGGATCAAAGGGGACCAATAAAAAAAGCCCTTAAATCAAAACTCAAGATAGGAAAAGTTCTAAACTTTAATTTGAAAGAATGAGCAAGCAGGGGGCTTTCAGTCCCCTGTCTTGCTATAAGAAATGAGCTTTTGAAATTTAAAGTCACCTGACCCAAAGGTCAAATTTGACTGGTTCCAAGAGAAATTTTGCAAGGAGAATCCAATGGATTGGGAAGTTTTCCAAAAAAATTCTGACTTTGACTCTGATTGGCTGGCATCAATAGAGTGTTTCAGGGCAGCATCTAAACCAGTTGGATTAGAATTTGTTGATTTAACAGGAGCATGACCTGATTGATTACTCTTGATTTGTTTTAAATGTGGGCAAAACCAAGACAAAAATAGTCTAAATTAATCAGAGATTCCTCCTAGGTGGGAACAGAAATATGATCATTTGTGTTTATCACCTGAGAAGGATACACCAGGAAAAATTGCTTGTCAATTGTGTGGGCTAAATCCTCAAGGGAGTTAAGAGGTTTAGTTTGATTCCAAGCAGATTTCTTGGTGTGGTGAGGGAATATTGTCCTATCCAGATCTAAAAGGGGGAGTAACTTTACAAAAAAACTAATATAAACTAAAAAAATTTGGCGGCAAGGAGTTTATTTGGGACAGGAAGAGGGATGCCTATGAGACAAAATAGCACAGGAGAGTAGGCATGGAAGTGTTTCTGGCCTGGGAGGTCTGGGACTGGGTTGGAGGGGCTGATGGGTGAGGGTTGATGGTAGCAGGGGTTAAACCAATTGGACTAATTGTTATGGCCGCCATATACTGTTTATTGTATTCCTTGTCTGTCATTGGTTGAATTAGTTGGTAGACAGGTCTGGCACAGGGTGAGAGATGCTTATCCTTCTGTGATTGGTTGCTCATATTCACATGAAAGACAATTTGGGTTAACAAGTTAGCCACCATCTGTTGACCAAAGAGAGAATTGTGGTCAAGAACCCCAAGATAGATATTGTTGAAAGCCTGTGGTTGTTGCTCCCAGACTGTGTCTCCAATATTGAAGAATACAACATCAGCCAGATAGATGTCAGCGTAGCTGGATGGGTAGACTGAGTCCTGGTCCCCGCATCCTTGGATGGTCTTAAGGGTGGTAGAGCTACCCTTCATCTGGTAGCTCAAGAAACCCCTATAGGTGGAATTCAAGCTATCCCAGGAGTCCAGCAATTCACTGAGAACATGGTTATACTCATAGCTATTGGTGTAATCAGGGGCTTTTCAATAATAGACAAACCCCTTTTCTGAAACAGCCAGAAACACACCAATAAATGTTTCCTTTCTGACCTTCTTCCTTTCATTTTTCTTGATGACTTTTCCCTGCTTGCCAAAATTGTCAAAAGCAATGGACAATTTGTAATAGGCAATGAACATGATGTCATTGGACAAACTTTTCAGGAATTGTACAAGAGTGAATTCAATGGCATGATCATACAGGAAATTCTCACTGTCATCCCATTGGTTGCTTCCAAAATTTGTCAACACCAAGACTGAAGCCACTTTTCCATACATCCAGAGCTACACCATGCGCTCAGAAACACATATGCCATGATGTGAAAGTTGTTTTCAGACCTGAGTCAGGGGAAGCTTGAGGTCCCTCTGCATGAGATCAAGCTTAATTGGATATGTCTTGTTGATCTGGGACTCTGGGGCCTTCTTTGGCTTCTTGGATGTCCCAATCAGGTTCCCCCTGTTCATAAGGTTGTTGAGTTTCCGCATGATGATGGCTGGATAAATTTCAATTGGGTGGAAATCTGTTCCCATGTCAGGCCATGCTGATTGAGTGCCACAATTTCTTGGAGAATTTGGGAAGTAATAATTTGGTGCTTGATGCGCTGGGCCGTAGGCGCTGGGGCCTGATTGGCTGAGGGGGGCAGGTTGGCTGGTGGCAGGCAGCTGTTCTAAACCGGGGTTGCTATTCTGATTAACTGGTTGGTTGGCAGCTTGTGAAGGTATGAGATTAGGCTGATTGACCACAAATAATCAGGCTAATCATTGCACACAGATCTTTATCAGTTACACATTGTATTATCACTAGGTTAGCATTCTATTAAATGTAATGATTATATGCTGTATTATTACCAGTTTATTATAATTGATATGGTAGTTATATGCTGTATAATTTTTAGTTTATTATAATTAATATGACAATTATACACTGTATAATTGTTAGATTATCACTCTATTAAGTGTAGTGATTATAAACTGTATAATCATTAGTTTATTATAAATGATATATCAATTATACACCATATAATCATTAGCCAATATGGTGATTATCATTGATTACACACTGTGTAATTGCCAGATCATCAATTGTATATATCTCATTCCATCTTACTGGATGTTGTATCAACTCAGTCCCACCAGCCTGAAGGACTTATATGAGTATATCAAACAAGTGATGTTCAAATGTCTAGGAAATACTGAGCTTGGATCAGCATTACACGGCGTATAATTGATTCCTTATTGGTTTGGGTCAACATTATATGGTGGATAATCCTTGGGTCAATATTGGATTGAGTCAGCTATTATACAGTGTATAATCCCCAATTAAAACTGTCATATTAATAAGCAGAAGGCTTGCCAGCCATAAAAGGATCACTTATTAAGCCCTAGAAATGGAAAACAGGAATACCATAATTATACCTTTCAATGTAGAAGAACTGAACAGGGACCATTTCTAACCGCCAACCAAATACGGTGTAGTTTCCTAGTGCTATAATAGGCGCGTAAAGATACAAAAAATCAATAAATGCCAGTAGGCCAGCTCAAGAAGAGTGTAGGCTGTAGTTGAAGTGCCATTTACGCCTTGCTAAGACAAGTAGAAGCAAAGGTGCCAAGGACAACCAATCAGGATAAGTGCAGTCAGAAAAGATGGACCTATTGCAAAGGTAGCCACTGAGAACTATCTGAAAGGACAAGAACAAGGGTTGTTGCAGTATATATTAATATAGACACCTGAAAAGATGAGAAACAAGTTTTTAGTTACACCTGAATAGATTGCAGCTGCTGGCTAGATCATACTCCAGTCCCAATAAACATAATTATCTTCAAAGTTCTATTCTATTGTAGTCTGTAGTGCTCTTGCATAGGATTAGGTAGAGTACATTGGCAAGGCTAATATCTATCTGTAGCTTTGAACATACCAGCAATAACCCAAATTGCTCAATAACAAGAGTGGGTAAGGGGGCAGGGGCAGAGCTAGACACTAAGTGACTCTCAAACAAGTCAAAGCCATTGTCAGGTATCCATCCTGTAGTAGGTTCCTGAGAAATTGTGGGCAGACAGCCTGCAGGCCCAGAAGGAAGGGCCCATCACAGGATGTGTCATGTATGTCATTTCAATACTTGTATTGAAAACCCAAGAGTTGAAACCCAGTTCCTTGAAAGTGGATTGAACTCTCCAGGACAGTCCAGGACCCGCCAATCCGTTAAGTCACAGGCTCAAATTGTTAAATTACTCCAAAACCCGCCGGCCTACTACGGAGGATTCCCTGAATAGTTGCCAGTCTGCCGCCAAACTGGTGCCAATGAAGACCCATACCTACAAAGGAGATGTAACCTGGCTAACGGAGGTTGGGGAAAGACCTACTGCCAACCTGCCAAGAGCCAATACTGGAGCTTCAAAATCAACATTGAAAACCCTGGAATCAAACCCTGACCCTCCAAAGGCTACTCAAGTCACACAAAGTGGACAGGAACCTGCCCACTTGCTAAATTGCAAACCCGAGTTGATAAGTTACTCCAAGGCCCGCCAGTCTCTCAAGGACAATTCCCCAAATGGACACCAGATTGATGCCAACCTTGAGCCACCAAAGATCTGAACCTATGCAGAGGTTGCAGCTTGCCTTAAGGAGGTTAAAACAAAAAGTATTTTTAACCCTGCCAATGACCACCAGCAACTGCCAGCCTTCTTTCCAGAAGGGGTAGTACAATTGAACTACTCAGGTGACATAGCAAACAGTGGCGGCAGAACAAAGCATTGACACTTCTATTTGCCAGAGCAGGTACAACCAGGATCTGCTGCCCTCAAGACTCCAAGCCAAGATTCATGCCCTGCCAGTGCCTTGTCTGCAAACCTGAACCCTGCAAAAATTGAAGAAGCAAAGTAATAGGGTATAAAAACCCCGGCAGTATGGTGATGACCACATCATCATTTTTGATAATAAAGTTTTATGAACCTTTGGTTCAAACAGATATTAACTTACCTAGTCTTAGTGATCTTCTATCTTAACTCTGTTCAAGTAGACCATCAGGCACCCGCCCCCTCTGGAGACCATCCTGCTGATCCCACCCAGGCACTATACCGGCCCCCAGGAGCCCCCTTTGGACCTGTGCATTTTACCAAATACCTGTCCAACCCGGCCTACACAGAGTACAACTTGGAGACCATCCTCATTGCTGACCCCTTGGCCAGGACTAGAGAAACTGAATACATAGGACGTGAAGGAGAGTGATACAAAAGGCCGCCAAGACTGTTCAAAGACAAGTACAATTATCTGCCTGCCTACTTTGTTCCCATGACTCTGCCCTTAACCTCACAACCCAACCGCCCAATGGAGACCCCCCACTGCTGCAGAGACCATGTCCACTCAACTGTTTGGAGTACTCTATATCACCTTGACAGGAATGATGGATTCCATGATCCCTACCTCTGGACCCTGGTCCTTACTCAGACAATCTATGTCTTATATTATCAAGTTAGCACCCATTCTATGGTGGGCTTTACCTGCCGGCTTGGCCCAACCCCATCCCAAGCCGCCCAATGCCTCTACCTATGCCTGGTTTCCTGACAGGATGGGGGCTAACTTTACAATGTAGGATAGTGATTACCTGAGGATAGTCTAGGGTCCACTGGTGGGCACCATAGAATCAGAAAAGCCAGTGAGGGTGATGTACATGACTCTAAATATTTGGGTAGAGGTGGACTCACTAGTAGCAAAGAATTCTTGCAGGCAGTCAGGCTGTGGGGTCAAGAGAGGGGACATTGATACCAAATACACAGGCAGGTTGTTATATTTGTTGCAAAATTTCAAAGGTGGCACATTGATTCAAGTTTCTTCACAACCAATAAGCTCTGTTTCTCTGGTATGGGCTTCCAGGTTGTAAATTAATATCTTCTCTAAGGTAAATTCCGAGCAATCTGGGTTTGGAAGATACTCTGTAAAATGTACTGGGCTGTATGATGCTCCTGGAGGACGGTATAACTTGGTTAGTTGGTCCATGTTTTCTTAGGCTTGATGAAAAGTGGGGAAGAACCCAGAAAGATTCAAATTAAAAATGATTAAGTGCTAAAAGGATGTAGGGTAAGACCTGTGTGAACCAAAAGTTCATAACACTTTATTGTAAGAATGGCAATGTGCATCTTTTCATAATTTCCTGGGTATAAGTATGCTTATCAAAACTGTGAAAACTTTTGCAAATTCTTGTGGGCTGGATGGTAGCATTTACCAGGTGTCAGGGATCCAGCCTGTGGGGAGTTCTTGGGAACTTGCGGGCGGACGGCCCACGGGCCCTGTAGGGAGAGCCCACCACAAGATTGGTACTAACTATACAATATAAGATAACAATTTGCCCAGGAGGGCCCAAGGTCCGCTTGCAGGTACCATAGAATCTATCAAGCCAATAAGAGTGATTTACATCACTCCAAATATCTGAGTGGAAGTAGATTCATTGGCAGCAACATATTCTTGCAGGCAGCTGGGCTACAGGATGAGAGGCGGTGTCATTGGGATCAAATACGCAGGAAGGTAGTTGTACTTGTTGCGGAATAGCAGGGGAGGTATGGTAATTTTGTTGCCTTCCCTGTAAACAGTCTTGGTCTCTCTAGTTCTTGCCTCAGGATTTTAGATTAGAATTCCCTCTAGGGTGAACTCCAAATATGCTGGGTTGGGTGAGTACTCAGTGAAATGTAATGGGCTGAAGGGAGCTCCTGGTGGGCAATAAAGGTCAGGCAGCTGGTCTGTGGTTTCTTGGGGCTGGTGGGTGTGAGGTACAGAACTGCGTGAGGTAGACTGTAAATGAAATAGAACTAATATCAAATATGGAATAACCTGGTTGAACCAAATGTTTATGTCACTTTATTGCAAGAATGGCAATGGGCAACTTCCTGGTGGTCCAGGGTATAAGTATGTCCATCTGTCATGGGTAAAATTTTACAAATTTCTTTGGCCTGGGTGAAACCATTTACCAGGTTTTTCCAGTCCTTGGTGGCATCCATTGCAGGAGTTAATTCATTGGCTGGTTTGAACAGAAAATACTCAAATTTCCTTGTTGGGTCAAGGGGTTGGTCATCTCTGGGTGGCCCGCGTTTTATAGGAAGTTCTTCTATTTCCTTTTCTGTGGTGTCCTGAGTTATTTTGGGTTCTATGGTTAGGCTTGCCTGCTGATTGGTTGAGTAAACAGGAACCTTCAAAGTGGGGAGTGTTGATGTAGGTGATTTTTGACTCATCAAGCTTTAGAGGGTTTCCCAAAGTCCAATCCTGCTCTGGTTCAAGCCCAAGAATCTGCGGGCTGGCGGCCTGCAGGGTGCCAGGGTTCAAATCCTGTAGTTGAGGTTTTCCAGTAAGCATGGTCAATAGGAGTTTGTCACTTGTGACATCATCCCCTTCTCTCCTGTTGTCTTCTTCTATCCTTGCCCTCTTGTCCAAGTATTGCTGTATGACTTTGTGTGTGTTAGGTAGGTTAGATACATGTTCCCAGGTGCTCTCTTTGGGGGAGGGGTAACCTACCCATTTAACGTAGTACTGTGGAGTCTTGGAGTGGAGGTGGTGTCTGCAAATGTAATTGACCTTGTATTCATTTGTGTGTCCCTCCTGAATTGGCAGGGGGTTGGTCTTGATATTCTGGTGGGGAAGGGAAGTTCCTTCTTTCTTGAATAGCTATTATTGGTGGAAGACATTGTGTATTTTCCAAGTAGGCGGCAGCTCTAGTTTGTACACCACTTCCCCTATTTGCTTTATAATCTTGTAAGGGCCACAGAGGCAGTGATCCAGCTTCCTACTGGGTACGTTTAGGGGAATGTTCCGTGAGTTGAGGTAAACTTCATTGCCTATCTCCAGAGGTTTTCTGGGGACTCTTTTCTTATTGGCAAACACCTTGTAGGTCTTAACAGCACAGATCAGGTTCCTTAAGCAGGTTTCTTGGGTGGTGTGTATTTGCTCAATCCAGGTTTGTCCTGCTGTATTCTGTTCCTTGCTGCCAATGCTAGGGTCTCATGATGGATCAAACCCGTAGTTAGCCTTGAAGGGGGACATGCCTGTGGATACGTGATCTTTGCTGTTATAAGTGTATTATGCCATGGGTAACATCTCTGCCCAGTTGTCTTGGTCTGCGTTGGTGTGGCATTGAAGGTATTGTTCCAAGATTTGGTTGACCCGTTCAGCTTGTCCACCTGTCTGTGGGTGGTAGGAAGTTGACATGCAACGTTTTATTCCAAGGTCTTTTATCACTTGGGTCCAGTAGTGAGAAGTGAACTGGGGTCCTTGGTTGGTGATGATTTCTTCCAGAGTGCCGTGTTGTGTCAAGATGCGGTTGTAAAAGTGTCTGGAAGTCTCAGCTACTGTGCAGTGGGTAGTGGTTGGGAGGAAGTAAGCCATTTTTGTGAAGCAGTCAACCATGACTAGAATTATGTCAAAGGATTTTGAAGGGGGGAGCTCTACTATGGAGTCCATTGACACTGACTTTCAGGGTCCAGCAGGAATGTCCATAGGTCTCAGTAGTCCTTCTGGCTTTGAGCAATGTGTCTTGGTTCTTCTGCAGGTTTTACAACCATTAATGTAGGCAGCTACTTCCTTGTCCATGCCCAGCCATGCATAGTTCCCTTGATACTTAAGAGGGATTTGTGTCTACCAGGGTGGTCGGCCATCTCTGAATTGTGGTGGTCAATCAATATGTTTGTTTGGGTTAGTCCTTTGGGTATGTAGATTCTTCTGTGGATCAGCAGGGTAGCACCTTTCAAGGAGTATCCTTCCTTTGAGTGGTGGCAATCTGGGCCCTTTGTCAGGGCTTTGATTAGTTTGGTTGAATAGGTGTCTTGTTTCTGAGCTCCTATCACGTTGGGTTTGCTGGCAGCAATCTTCAAGTACTTCAGTTGTATTCCCAGGCTGGCAGGGTCTAGTAGTGTATGGGTGTTGCAGTCTTTGATTTCTGTAGAGGAGGGAATCAGGTTGGTTCTCCTGCTCAAGGAGTCTGGTACCACGTTCATCTTTCCTGGCTTGTAGTCTATGATCAAGGTGTAGTTGGCCAGTTCTAAAGCCCATCTTTCTTGTTGTTGGTTCAGCTGGCGTGGTTTGAAGAATTAAACTAAGTTCTTGTGGTCTTTCAGAACCTTTACCAGATGTTCAGCACTGCACAAGTACCTGCGCCAATGCTTCTATGTCTCCATTATAGCTAGCATCTCCTTGTTGTATATTGGATAGTTCCCTTTAGCTGATAGCATCTTCTTGAAGTAATATGCTACAGGATGTAGCCTACCATCCCCTCCTTCCTGAAGAAGAACCCTGCCCACCACAAAGTCAGATGCATCTGTCTCCAGCACAAAAGGTTTAGATGGGTCAGGCATGGCAAGGACTGGGGCAGACGTGAATGCTTTATTCAGGGTCACAAACACGGAGGTGCACTCATCAGTTCAGAAAAACTGGACCTTGTCAGAGCAAAGACAGGTCAGGGGAAAAGTAGTCCAAGAAAAATTTTGGATGAAATCCCTGCAATAATTTGCCAGGCCCAAAAAACTTCTCATGTCCTTTCTGCATTTGGGTACTGGCCAGGCTTTTATTGCTTCTACTTTGTCCTGTGTCATAGCAAAACCGCCGGTCTTCACCACATATCCTAGGAATTTGACCTTGAACTGAAAGAATTCACATTTTTTCAGCTTGGCGTGTAAGTTGGCCTGGGAGAGTTTCTCCAGTATTTGGTCAAGGTTTTGGAGGTGTTCTTCATGTGACTTGCTGTATATGAGGATGTTGTCCAAATATGCCACTCAGAATTGGTCAAGGTACTTTCCTAGGACAGAGTTGATTGTCCTTTGGAAAGTACTGGGGGTGTTGCACAAGCCTTACGGCATAACCAGGTATTTGTACAACCCATATCTGATTTTGAAAGCTGTCTTGTATTTGTCACCTTCTTTGATTCTGATCTGGTTGAAGGCGTCTCTCAGGTCAATTTTTGAGTACACCTGGGCTCCAGTCAGTATGTCAAAGAGGTCATCAGCGTTGGGGATGGAATAGCGGTTCTAGAATGTAATGTTGTTCAGTTTCTGGTAGTTCACGCAGGGACGCATTCTGCCATCTTTCTTCCCTACAAACAGCATGGGTGACAAGCAAAGGACCTTTGACACCCAGATGAGCCCCTTTTTGTCATGTCCTCTAGGTATGTCTTCAGGGCTACTTGTTCACAATGGTCGCAGCTATAGATGGGGCCGTAATGTGGTTGGGCTCCTGGTAATGGGTCTATGGCGTGATTGTAGATTGAGTGGATGGGGAGATGGGTTGCTGCTTCCTTGCTGAAGACGTGGTTCCACTTCTCTAAGGAGGCAGGTAGGATCCCCACACTGGGTTCCATTTTCAGGGTCAGGAGTGTGTTGGGTCTTTTGCTGGTTGAACCCAGCTGAAATGGCACCATGTCACCCAATTTGTCTCCCTTCAATGTCAGGATTGACAATTCTTCCTCTCTAGAAAACC
>QTSX02001539.1:98996-258976 GCA_014839935.2 Entomophthora muscae | reverse complement strand
GCGGTTTGCTAGAGTATTTTGGAGTAACTCTAGCCAATTGGGGACCAGTCATAATTGGCAAGTTATTGTATTCCTGGTTGTTCTTGCAGTAGTAATCCAAATCTACGCTAGGAGGGCTTCTTGGATCAATTAGACCTTTTAGCAATATATTGGAAGCTTCTGCAATTATTGGCTTGGCAGATTGCCAAGGTAAACAAGGTAATACAAAGTCATTATAAATTCCTGACAACACTTATATTAGGAAAACCCTTAAATAACGCCACTAAAGTAGTTGTACTATTGATATTGTTAATGGGTGAAAAAACTCTTTTGCCATATGAATTGTATAACTTTTCTATACAGGGATACACTAAAGGGGAATCTCTTAATAAAAAATATTTTATAGTGGTTTTAATATGAAGAGTATTAGTTATGCCATTTTAATTTACATCACTTCAAATTCCACTAGGTTTCATATCATTCAATTGATTTGATGAGTGTAATGAATAGGAGAAAATGAGGGGTAATTACATATGATTTCACACTGCACTATATTAATTCTTAAATTGTGATCCCTGCTCTTCATTTTTAATAAATAAAATTTGACACCAAATATCACTTAAATAAAAAATTTAAGGAAACCTATGAAACTTTCCAGATATGTATTTTTACCTTCTCTCAACAGCTGGATACTTTTTAACCCCATTTGTATGAGCTAGTTTTTAAGATATTCAAGTCTTACTCTTTAGCCCAGTTAGGCTAGCTTCATTGTAGATTTTTAAATAAAAATATGTAAAAGCATTTTTTTGAGCTATGGCATTTGATTACGGCATCTTGAATACACTATTTGGATTACACCATTCTGAAGACAAGATTTATGCAGAACTCAAAGGTTTGCATATTTGCACTGTTAATAAAATATTTATTTTTACATAATAAAAAACTCTAAAGTTTGAAAATATATATTTTTAAGGTTTCCCTACAATTCTGATAAAATAATTTTCTACTTATATATTTAAATCATTCTCATTTTCCCCTTTAAAACTGACCTCAAATTGCTCTTATTCAATACTAATTTCATTTTAGATGCCTCCCAAGCCTATCATCAAAGCTACGCCCAAGGCATTTAAAGCCTCAAAGGGCAAGAACAATGCAGCCAAGGCAAAAAAATACCAAAACTTCCTCTAAAAATCAGACTTCTAAGACTAAAGCGCCCCTCAAGACACTCACATTCTCACCAGAGCATGAGAAAACCAGTCCTACCCATCTCCACCTTTACTTTGTCTACTCTTTCTCTGATTTTCAGGATAAGATTTTTGACTTTAACTGGCACTCCAAACCCACTTCAGAGTCCAAAAAGAATCAGGAACAAAAATCTGAGCCAGGTGCTCTAACTGATGATACAATTAAATTATAAGATTAAGCACTGTTTACAACATATGCAACAGAAATGATACCTTTGTTGTACCCACCCAATTCCCAGAAAGTTATCTCACAATATCAAAAAAAGGGAGGCACAGGTTTTGTTTACAAGGGTTTTATTTTTAACTGTAATGGTAATAATAAGACTATCTGTCAATATCATTTTAAATGTGTCAACTTTGGCTTTCCAGCAAGGCTCAGCACTTATGGGTTTACAAGATTTAAGGTAATAAGTGTTGGCCACAACAGCAGCAAGCTTTTTGGCCCCCTCTATCAAATTATCTGCTGGGATTTTTTCAGATTATTGCCATCACCAGGGACAAAAACCTCTACTGAGGTAACAATAACTTTCTAAATCTCAATAATATCTAACTTATCTCTGTTGGTGACGCCTTTAAACTACAGAGTATGACCCTACTACAGTCATTTTGGGTTGTGGTTTCACAAAGAGAATGAATTGTGATAAATTTCAAGGTTGAAATTCAAAACAATATGAATATCCTTGGAGAGATTTTCCATTGTAGTAATGGATTACCCAGAAATCAATTAGGCTGTACTAATTGAGGGCTGAAATGAATAATATGAACAGTTCATATTATGAGACTAGGTGTCTCAAACTAATTGATTACCCATGAAGGTTAATTGATACTCATAAATCAATTAGGCTGTACTTATTGAGGGCCAAAATGAATAATCTGAACAATTCAGATTATGAAACTAGGTATCTCAAACCAATTAATTAACCTTTCAGGTTAATTGATACCCTTGAATATGATTAATGAGGATTTAATCATAGGGCCAAATAGACTTGATTGTGTCAAGTAAAGACTTTTTGTCTTCAAACAAATTAATTAACTGGGAAAGTTAATTGATATATACTGGGAAATATGATTAATGAAGATTTAATTATGTTTTTAGGTTGCCTTGATTGTGTCAAGAAGTTTGATTAAGGTTAACCAAAAGTAAACTCCCAAATTGTGGTTTAAAAGCGCTGTTTTGGAAAATTTATTAGGTTAAAAGCGCTGCCTAATTGATTTATAAAGCGCCACCCAGACAACGTTTCAGGCACTGAGGCGCTGCCTGGGAAAGTTCTTGGGCGCAGCAGTGGCGCCTGGTTTGAGTTTCTAAGCGTTCAAATGGGTTTTAAGTGCAAAAAACCAGGTAATTCAAAAAATGGCTTAATGTAGACAATATTGTCTGGGCATTTAAGATTAATCAGCTGGTTTCCAGTTAGGACAAGGATAGCTTGGATTAAGAATACATATACTCCACGGTGTTTTGGTGCTGGAAGTCCATAATGCTTCAAGCCAAAACAATACATTTCCACGGAAGGAATCAGGTGATTCTGGAATGTATTAAGGCACATTCTTATAGGTTAAGAGTGTTAATATCTTTTTGGTAAAGATATGGATTAGATGACACCATTATGTCATAAATCATGTGATATAAAAATCCAGGTGTGATTCTGGAATATGAGAGCTTTTCAGCCAAATATACCCTGATTGGTATATAATAAAAACATGATAATAATCAATAAAGATGCTTATTTGTGACAATGGTTGCTTTTTTCAATCATTTTATGTTTTATGTTTTTGGCTTTTAACTAAAAAAAGACTATCATGAAATGAAAGAGATGGTCTGCAGCTAAGACTATGAGAAATCAAAAATGTGCAAGTGATCACCAGATGGCAATAAGTTTAACGCCAAGATTGATTGCCTGGGATCCAAGCTCATCAAAGCTCACATAAAAAGTTCCCTGTCAAACTGTAAAAGAGTCAGAACAGGATAATGAAAAAGCAAGCATGAATTTCTTGGATCTTCTACACAGAGATACTTCACTAATCAGATATATTCTCTGAGCCCTGAAAGTGTCAGCACAACATTTATCAACCAATTGATTCTGACTGAAGATCAGAAGCTATCTTGTCATTTGAAGTGCTTTCTTCTTTATGATAATGGCATCAATTCAAAGGAGCATATAATCTCCTTTGCCATAAGCCAGGATTTTCACAACTTTCTTAAAGCAAGATATGGCTTGCAAATGACACTTTTTTCACCTGCCCAAAACTCTTCAGTCCACTTTAACACATTATAAGAAGGTTGGTAATCTTGTTCTTTTACTGTTATTTAATCTGAATACTCATATGCACGCCCTTTCAATTTTATCTTTGGTGGGTTCTTTTGAGCACAAACCCCTTGCTTTTGCTCCTAAAAAAGTTGATTTTCATAGATGAAAATGCTGCTGTTTGTCTTCCCCTCTGTAAGCAACTCATTTTACCCGCTCATGCCTGTGGCAAGTGATCTCACTGTATTTGTATTATTTTGTGGTAACAGCCAACAATATATATTCTATTTCACTATCTTTAATAAAAATTAAGTTCTATTCACATTTTTTTCTTTGTGTCTTAAAGTACTTCAGCGCCTCTCTCTAGCCACAACTATTAGAGGTTTATCATTCAGGGCCACAAGGTAATTGCTTCACTTTTCCTACCAACTAACCTGAGGCTTAGTACAAATCCAATACTAAGGTTAGAATTCCCTGTTGTGTGTCTGTGCCACGCCTTATAACACAACATTATTTTATTTTCTTCCCGATAAAAAGTAGGACACCTATGTCTGTGTTCTCACTATCTTGAAGACAAAAATAGATAAAATCATAACTACCTTGAAAAAAGAGCCCAATGAGACCAGAGGGCGTATAAGAAGACCCAATCCCAGGAAAAGAATGTAACCATCTTTAAAAAGCAGCCTGAGACCTTGCATATTACACCCATTTTGTGGTTAATTTTGAGTAGTCTAAGACCAATACTTTCATTTAAGTATTTAAGAGCTTCCCTTAGAGATGCTATTTTCATTTCTAGCAAGAACTCTGCTGCTGCCTCCATAAAATCTCAGATCTGCATGATTTTATTAACACAGAAAAGAACAAAGAGGTTAAAGACATCTCAACTGGTTTGTTGCTCTTGCCTTAGTACAAAAAGAGAAGACAAATTCCTTTTATGATGACCTCCTATAAAACCCCTGTATCATTGGCAACCAGGCAGCCTTTGAATTCTCTATTGAGTATTTTAAAACTTAATATGTTGGTTTATTTCAGGGAGCACACCACATCTGAAAAGACAGTGACTCAATCACCCAAAGCTGCTTCAAGCAGATCAAAGACAGGTTTATCAAGATCACTTCTTCCTTTGAAGAGTGACATAGCTAATTTACCACAGGAGTCTATGTCAAGAAGCCTGAGTTCAACAAAACTTTCGGGCATCTCAAGACTCATCAATCCATCTCTGCATGCCTATTTAAGACTGAAATTAAGATTAAGGACAGCCTCTCTAATCAAGCTAAGGCAGTCAAATATTATACAGAAATAATTAATGTGGTTTTTACATACTATTTCAAGGATAGAAGGCTTGAGCATCTACAAGCTTTTAGGTGGCACTTTCAACTAATGTCTGAGGCTATTTGTAATAATTAACTGCATGTCTTAAATTTTTAATTTCCATGATGTTTTACCTTTCAAATATTTGATACTATAATATGTATCTTTTAAAGTATATAGAATAGATATAATAGATTAAAGCTGTTGTTTTTGGTGTATATTTTAACTTTTGGGCTTTATGCAGTCTTGCTGCTTCTAATTGGCTCTTTTTTTTCTAGCAGATTTTTTAATTCTGTGGCTTTTTTAATCCTAGAATAGTTTTTTAAAATAATTTTTTATTGTTTTTTATGTTTGTTGGTGTTTGAAAAACTAGGTTTTTAAAAAGAGGTTTAATAGTTGTAATGCCATAAATTGAAATGGTGTATTTACTAATACATTTGAGATAGCGTAAATCAAGATACTGTAAATTGAGATAGCCTTATTTAAAATGCCATTTATGAAATGATAAGTTGTATTCTTGATTCACCCAAAGACTTCTTTAATTAGTTAAGTAATGTTGAAATTATACTTCTGGGAAGTATAATAAACAAATAAAAGGGGAAGATTTAAGAGAAGAATGATACTTTATTGAATATAGATATAGAATGTTATATAGTATCATGGGAAGCCACATGTTGTCCATGTACGTCATGTTGGTCATGGGGCTTATCTGAGTAATGTTCCTCTTAAGTCACAAGGTTTACTCAAGTTGTGTTCCGCTTGGGAGCTGGATTGTGTGATCCCTGTAATTGATGGTTGAATGATAGGGGTGCCACTGGTCTATTAATTAGATGGTGAACCATTTGGTGTCTTGTTTGGTGAACTACTTAGGGTGTTAATTCCCCAATAGAGAGTGATCAAAGATGTTGCAACATCTCCCCCTGGGGTGCTGGAAGGCGGAGCCTTGGGAATCTTTTTCAGAGAGTCAGGGATGTGTGCCTGGTACTGGTCCAGTTTTGCGTTGGGAACAGGGAGTCTAGAGTTTTGTTGGGCTGTCCTAGCTTTGCACAGACAGAGACAATTGTGATGCATATGTTTCAGTTTGGTTTGCGCTCCAATGCCCTTGATGAGGTAGGTGCTGTTGGGTTTAACTTCCATGATAATACCTGGCCTGCGCAATCCTGGGTCTAACTTGTGCTGGTTGTGGTTGGTAATCCAGATCTTGTCACTGGGTTGAAACCTTTCCTGTTATAGCGGGATTGCTTCTCTCTTAACTCTTTTACGTTCCATTTCCTCTTGGTCCTTTCTGGCTTGTTGTACATTGGGGTCATTGCTTCTGGCACTTTCTTGGGTAGAGGTAACCTGGGTCCTGTGGCTGTACTAATGAGGGCAGGCTTTTGCCCATAGACTAACTTGTATGGACTTTTACCAGTATTGCGGTTGACCTGGGTTTGACAGACCATGAGTGCTGTTGGAAGCATGTCAACCCATGCCTTTGGATTGTTAGCAGATAACTTACTGAGGGCTTCCACAAGCACACCGTTTAGTTGTTCTACTTGTACATTTGCTTGCATGTGATATGGGCTGGCTGTGATGTGTCTTATTCTGTTCTTGGCAAGGTAGATGTTAGTGTCAATGGCTTTAAGTTTGGTAACTCCATCCGTGATTATGAGGTCAGGCTTCCCAAATTTTCCTATAATTTCCTTGCCAATGAATTGTCTCACATCATTGCCTTTGTGCCCCTTTGTGGCTTGTGCCACTGACCATCTGGTTGCATAGTTGATAGCTGTTATGATGTACTTTTTCCCTTTATTTTCACCAGGCATTAGTCCTACAATGTCCAACAACCATACCTTGAAGGGCTGTGTGATGGATACAGGTACCACTGACTTGGGTGGTGCTTTGATTTGGGTGTACTTTTCATAGACTTCACATTGCTCCAGTACTTCTTTGATGGCATCTAGCATATTGGGCCACCAGTAGCGTGTTTTAAGGTACTCATGTAGGTTCCTGCTACAGGTGTGTCCCAAGTCTCTATGATATCTGAGTAGGTGACAATCTTCTGAGTTGACAGGACGTAGGGTACAGTGTCACCACTAGGAAGTATTTGGTGTAAAGTACCATATACATTTTTGAACAAATGTTTGTTCTTAAGGACCTTTTCTTGTGCGTCCATGGGGGTGCCTGGTGGAAAACCTTCCTGGAGATCCCCCATAATGAGCATGGGCCAGTCAGGGTTGCCATCAGTGCAGAGGGCATGCTTGCTGTACAATCTTGATAGAGAGTCTGTGGTAAGCATTTTTTGCCTGGTTTGTACTCAATTTGCATGGGATATCTCTGTATGAGACTCATCCATTCAGCTTGTCTCCTCAATAAATGCTGTTGGGTTTTGAAGAACACCAGGAATTTATGATTGGTGAGTACCTTGAATGTTTGATCTCCTTCCAGATAACAACGCTACTTTAGGAGGCAATGTACAATGGCTACCAATTCCTTATTTTAGATGGGGAATCTTTGTTTGCTGTCAGACAGTTTTCTTGACTCATACACTACAGGGAGGAATTCTTTCTCTGCTGTTTGGATGCAGAGTACTCCTCCTATAGCGCAGTCAGAGGCATTGGTTTCTAGTTTATATATTCCTTCTTGGTTTGGGTACTGGAGTATGGGAGCTGTGACCATTTGTTATTTTAGTTGTTGGAAATGTTGGTCTTGTAACAGGGTCCATACAAACTTGGTTGTTTTTCCTGTAATGGCTGATAAGGGAGCCTTTAGAGCGCCCCAGTCATGGATGAATCTCCTGACGTAGGCAACCATGCCTAGGAAGGTACAGAGTTCACTCTTGTTTCTGGGGGCTGGCATTCCAGTTATGGCGTTTATTTTCTCTGGATCTAGTTTGATTCTGTCTTTGCTAACAATGTGGCCAAGGAAGGGGAGTTCAGACAAGAAGAAGTTGCATTTTGATGGTTTGGCAATGAGTTGGTTTTTCCTTGAGGGTGCAGAGGACTAGGCGGACGTCTTCCCAGTGTTAGTTTAAGTTTGGGCTGTAGATGATAATGTCATCCAGGTAGATAATTGCTTGTTTTCCAATGTGTTCTTTGAAAACTTTGTTCATGAAAGTCACAAAGGTACTGGGGGCATTTGTCATGCCAAAGTTAAGGACAACACATTCAAAGGATCTGTATTTGGTTCTAAACGCTGTCTTTGGAATGTCTTCAGGTTTTACGCAAATTTGGTGGTATCCTGCTGTCAGATCAATTTTTGTGAAGATTTGGAACCCCCCAGGGCGTCAAAAAGGTCATCAATCAGGGGCAGGGGATACCTGTTCTTAATTGTGTCTTCATTGAGTGCTCTGTAGTTGGTGACTAGGCAGAGTCCTCCGTCTTTCTTTGCCACAAAGAAGACAGCAACACTATAAGGCAATTTTGAGGGTCTGATGAGGCCTTTATCTAGTGCCTCATCAAGGTAGGCCTTTAGGGTGTCGTTTTCTTGGGGTGTTAAGCAATAGATAGGGTGTGCCTTGGGTACGCTTTCTTTAAGGTCAATTTTGTGTTGTATGCCACAGTCAGGTGGCAACCCAGGTAGTGATTCTTGGAAAACATAGGGGAATTCTTTGACTAATTGATTGCAGATGTAGTTGTTTTCATGTCTTGACTCTGTATTCTTGAAGTGAATGATTTCATATCTACAGGTAATCCAGTTGATCTTGCTTGGGTCTGTTTCCTCTTCTGTTTCCATTATCTTTACAAACACGTGGTTGCGCATGAGGGTGTCAAGGTGAGCCAGGTAGATGTGATGATGTACTTTGCCGCGCTGGATGCTGAGAGTTGCACTGTTCCAATCAATGTATGGTTTGGTCTTTTGCATCCAATCTAGGCCTAATATTACATCATATTTAGGGATTGATATAATAGGTCCACTGATTGTTGTTTGTGCATCTCTGATTTGAGTGCAGAAGGGTTTTGTCTCACTGGTGACTGGCGTACTCCTGTAGTCTGCCATGATGACTTTCCTGACACTGCTCTGCACTGTTGGTAATTGTATAAGGTTGGCAATTTTTTTGTTAACAAGGGATTGATCTGCTCCAGTGTTGAATAGTGCTGTGCCTTGGTATCTGCAAAAACAGAAAGGATATGTAAGTCGTTTATTTTCAGTTTGGGCAGCAAACAGTAGAGGATTGCTGGAGGGTACTTGGATCATGGTAATTGAGTCCACATCTTGGTCCCTGTACAAGTCTTGTGAGTTGGGGAAGGGCGGCTTGCCTAAGCACTCCTCTGAGCTTTCCCCTCCTTGTTGGTATCTTTGGTGCTTTCCTGGTTGGCTTGGACTTTACAATTTCCATTTTCAGGGTGAGAGTTATTGGCTTGGTTATTTTTCTTATTAGGAAGGGTGTCCTTTTTGGCAGTAGGGCTCTCCTTGCGTTTGTTGGTTGCATGTAGGTCATCAGATTTTTGTACCACGTGTTTTCCTTCTAGGAACACATCCTTGAGGTTCTTGAAGAGGGTCATGTCATTTTGACGTCTAATATGCATAGGGAGGCCGTTGTAGAAGTCCAGGTGTGGTCCAGGTTCATCAAAGTTGATGGAGTTAGGCGCGCAATCATGCAGATCTTCATACACTGTGATTTATTCCTTGATTGTTCTGGTCATTTTGAAGGTCCAAAGTTCTCTCATAATTACCACGTTAGAATCCTTCATGGAGAACTTTTTGAGGAAGGTGTCTTTAAATATTCTCTAGTTCTCTTTCTGGTCAGGAAGTTGGGCCATCCACCTGCTTACAAATTGTGATGCTGTTCCTGTGACACAGAGGGAGACTTCACTGACTCAGAGTCTGCAGGGGTATTCTACTTGTTCAAACTTGCTTTTGGTACTGTTGATCCAAAAGAAGGCGTTATCACTAAGTAGTCCTGCAAAGGTGCCAATTTCAGCTGTACGTAGGTGTTGGAATACAAGATTGAGTATTTTAGGCTGCTGTGGCGCTGTTATGCTTGTTGCAATGGCAGGTAATAATTTGCAGGCTTGGAGAGTGTTGTATTGTTCTACCAAGATAAGGACTTTGTCCACAACAACAAAGCCGTTTGGAATCTCTTGTCCTTCTTTGTAGTCTCTCCAGCCGCCAGGGAGTACCATTGTTTGAGTCTTTTTCTTAGGAGGAATTTTTCCTTAAGTTGAGTAGGTATGGATAACCTACCTGTGCTACCACTGTCAAGATTATAATTCTGGGAAGTATAATAAACAAATTATGAGATTAGGCTGATTGACCACAAATGATCAGGCTAATCATTGCACACAGATCATTACAATTTCATGCTGTATTATCACTAGGTTATTATTATATTAAGTGTAGTAATTATACGCTGTATAATCACCAATATATTATAGTAAATATGGCAGTTATATGCCGTGTAATTGTTAGTTTATTAGATTAGATGCAACAATTATACACCGTATTATCACTGATCATCATCCCAATGTGTATTGATTATACGCCACATATTACTTGCTTTATTATAATTGATGTAACTATTATACGCTGTATAAACTTTAGCCAATATAGTGATTAGCATTGATTACACACCGTATAATTGCTAAATCATCAATTGTATATCACCTATTTTACCCTACTGGATGTTGTATCAACTCAGCCCCACACAGCCTGATGGGTGTATATATTCATATCAAACAAGTGATATACAAATGGCTAAGAAATACTGAGTTTGGATCAGCATTACACAGCATATAATCAGGTTCCTTACCGGTTTGGGTCAGTATTACACGGCAGATAATCTACAAGTCACTATTGGATCAAGTCTGCTATTATACGGCATATAATCCCTAATTTGACCTGTTGCATTAATAAGCAGAAGGTTTGCCATCCAGAAAAGGATCACTGATTAAGCCCTGCAAATGGAATACCGGAATTCTACCTTCCAATGTAGGAGGGCTGAACAGGGACAATTTCTAAGCATCAACTAAATACAGTGTAGTTTCCCAGTGCAATAATAGGCGTGTAAGATACAGCCAATCAATAAATGTCAGTAGGCTAGATCAAGAAGAGCGTAGGCTGTAGCTGAAGTGCCATGGACGCCTGCTAAGGCCAGTAGCATATCACGTGCCAAGGACAGCCAATCAGGATGAGCGCAGCCAGCAAAGATAGACCTATTGCAAAGGTAGCCACTGAGAACTGTCTGAAAGGACAAGAACAAGGGTTGTTGCAGTATATATTGAAACAGACGCCTGAAAGGAAGAAAAACAAGTTCTTAGTTACACCTGGATAGATTGCAGCTGCTGGCTAGATTGTACTCCAGCTTCAATAAACATAATTATCTTCAAAGTTCTACTCTATTGCAGTCTGTAGTTCTCTTGCATAGGATTAGGTAGAGTACATTGGCAAGGCTAACATCTATCTGTAGCTTTGAACATACCAGCAATAGCCCAGGTTGCTCAACATTGATGCTCACTCAAAATTGAGCCTCTGCCAATGCCCACAGAAACTGTCCTTGGCTCCGCCTCTGTCCAGCTTTGTTGATAAGCATGGGTACAAGATTGAATCATCTTACAATGAGAGTGCTCCTGTCTTTTCTGTGAGCAATTCTGTGGTTGTTCACCCTCCTGCAACCGTCCCTTTGGTTGTGGCCTCCCTGCCCTCTGTCCCTGAGGGTCCCGCCTTGGTTAGTTACAATGATTGCACACAGATTGTGGAGCTGGCCAAGACTTTACTTTGCGGGTTCCACCTCTGTCCCTCTGATTGACCTGACCAGAATCTTGGCATTTTCTTCCACTACCGCAACTAGGAAACCCATTGGCAACTCTACTGACTCTATTGTAATGCTTTGTTCTAAGCACTGCAGGAACGCCTTGCTGGAGGGGAACACGCTGTCAAATACCTTGCTGGCTTTGTTCAGCCCTCTGTGAAGCAACTCCAACTTGTTGTTGCCCGTCAAAACCACAAGCTGTCTTCCCTGGGAGATGCCCTGCACTCCTGTTGCTGTAACTGGGCGGAACAGTTGGCCACTGCCAACGCCTTCTTTGCAGAAATGTGCACTGTTGTCCTGTTGAATCAGTTCATGGGAGGGAATGTACATGCATGTATTGATGAACTGATCAACATCTTAAACACAAAGTTCAGAATTATGGTCTATGAAGCAATGGATGCACGTGGAGCTTCTCTGGAATGGCTGCAGAAAATTCACAAGTTCTGTGCCAAGTCAGACAAGTTCAGTGCAAGAATGGCAGACAACATTGCCACCATGGATCAGAACGTTATTGCCCTGGACAAAGAAGTAGAGCAGCTTGGCTCACGGCTTCACCAGTTCAAAAAATACGTTCTGGATGACTTTCAGAGACTAGAAGCAAAAGTCAACAGCCAAGCAAAGGTATCCCGCTCATCTACGCCAAAGCTGCTACTTTGCCTGTACAGTGTGAAGATTTCAACACTAGAGACCAGAATAGCAACCTTGGAGAGCACAATCAATGGATACAAAGAAGAGTTTTCCAGAGCACATGAGACTATCATGGCTCTAAAAAAGGAGCAGCTGATCCTGAGAGACGCTGTGTCACGCCTCTCTAAAACCACCACAAGCGTAGAGTCTGAGCTCTGCCAAAAAGCCTACAGATGGACAACAGCAATGTCCATAACTGCCTGGCAAGAATGGAAGCTCAGATCCAGCTACCGGCAACAACAGGCTGCAAATGCATCTCAAGCAGCTGGCGTACATCATCTTCAATGTGTACAGACCACTATGAAGACGCTGCTGACACTTCTGAGGAGGAAGGGGAACACTCAAATAGGGGGATTCCTGAGGTATTCACAACCCTTCCTTCAAGAGAGCCTTTCACACCAAAGGCCACGCCTAGGGCTAGGCGTAGCTACACAGCAGATAGGCAGTCAACTGCCTCCCCCTGCCAACTCCCTGAGCCTACAGTTGTAAATGATTGGTTCAAGCCTCTGAACCTGCCCAAGTTCAGCAAGCAAGGAGACGTACATTCCTTCTTGAGACTATTTGAGATGGCCATGAGAGGCGCAAGCAACCACCAAAAGACAACCACGCTCATCACCACACTGGACGCAACCAGCGTCAACTTGGTAATGCCACATCTACCTGCAACCAACTAGACGTATCAAGAAGCAAAGCGGGCCGTGCTAGAAGAGTTTGGTGGAGAGGATATTCTCTTTGCCAGGAAGTCCAAGTTTGGTGCAATAAAGTTCTCTCCTGGAAAAACTCTGCAGGAATTAGCAGAACAATTCTACCACAATGTGCTGGTGCTCCTTGGCTCTGGTACAATCTCCACCTTTGATATCTGCACTGCAATGAAGCAGGCAACCCACCTGTACAAAGAGCTCCACAGAGCAATGGCTCCTGTCTACGCCAAGGGCAAAGATGTGTCTGAAATAGTGGACTGTCTCTGTAGCCACGCTGAAACGTTTGGTCCTCCCAATTGACCTGAGACCAAACAGGCAAAACCACCCTTGAGAAACCACGCTTCCAGAAGGAGGACTCTGCCAAGTCCTCTGCGCACCCCCTGAAGTGAAGGGCCCTTATTGCATTGCTTGCAAAACAGCTGGGCACTGGAAATCAAAGTGCCCAACCAACACCAAGAAAGTACATGTGTACAATCCCATCCCGCTGGCACAACTGAGGGAAAAGCAAAGGCGGAGTAGAAGAGGGAAATTCTACCTCCGCTAAATCTCTCAATGTTCCCATCAAACCTGGCCCCAAAGACCAATATCCCAAAGAGCTGCATGAAGACACAATCCACATGGTTGTAGCCAATGATCTCTATGCTGTGACAACACGGTCTCAAAGTAAAGTCAAGCAGAAAGAGGCTGCCCTGGCCAAAGTATTGAAATCATATGCAGCTCAGATACAGGACGCCAGAGATAACTACCGCTCACCATGTTCCAACAATACCCCAAACCTAAAGTCAATTCAAGTAGCTTTCCCACTGGAGGAGCTTAAGTCTGCATACCCTGATGTCTGTGAGAATTTGCTCTGCACCTTGGAGAGTGACAAGGAGAATGGAATACACACATTAAAAAGCCTCAATGACTCTTATATTGATTGTACCTACATTGTCATATTGGTTAAAAAACATTGCATTTGAGCCATAGTGGATAGTGGTGCCCCATTTAACATCATCTCCACTAAGATGGTGAAGATGCTGGGTATAGCCCAATATGTTGACTACAGGTCATCCTTTGGTACAGCTGGCAAGGAACTCACATACTCTGTGGGAGCATACAGTGCACTACCTATGCAATTTGGCTCCATTGTGGTATCCGCTCCAGCAGTTGTACTGCCAAACAACACCTACAATTTTCTCATATGTACCTCTTTCCTGGTAAAATATGGAGCCATGACACACTGGGGTCTTGCCACCTTCAAAATCCTTGGGCAGACCCTACCCTTGTTCTTCAGTAAGGAAGGTAAAGACACCGCTCCCAAACCCTGCAAATTCATCAACCTGGCCTACGCCAACAGAATTGTCCTTGTAGAATACAAACTTGTCGGGAAACATAGACATAAACCTCCTACACAAATTCTGGAACATAAGGGTGTTCTGCTAAGGACCAGGTCCGCTTTTTCCCTGGAGCCTGGACACCAGAAGATTGCAGAGACTGGGTTGTCTGTGGTTGTCCCTGAAGGGCTATATGGAGAAGTTGTTGAACCCTGGGGCCGTTCTTGCTTCAAACTGTGCATTGCTCCAGGCATTGTTACCCCTGGTCAACAGGAGATACATGTCCTCTTGGCCAACCTCACAATGAAGACGCTTTCTATCAAGAAAGACCAAGTAGTAGGCTTCTTACACTTCTACCCCGCGGAGGAACTATCTGAGGTTAAGGGATTTGGTACATTTGAGGAAATGGGTATACCGGACAAACCTGGACCAGCAGTCCACCTGACTACCCCCTAGCTGACCTTTTCTCCCTTGGCCCTGAGTAGCAAGCTCAGGCATCTTTGCTGTTTGAGAAGTACTTCTTGATCTTTTCAGAAAGCAATCACAATCTGGGTTGTACTGAAGGAGTAACCCACCACATCAATACAGAAACCACTCCTCCAATCTGCATGCGCCCCATACAACAATCAAAAGCAAACAAAGAAGTTGTCTCAGAAGAAGTCAGCAAACTGCTGAAACAGGGCATGCTGATCCTGTCCAAAAGTCCTTGGACATCTCCTATCCTGATTGTGAAGAAGAAAGATGGCTCTAACCAAGTTGTCATCAATTATTGACGCCTCAACAAGGTCACCAAGAAGGACTTGTATCCCTTACCTTGCATAGACAATGCATTGGACCGCCTCAGGGGTTCCAAGTACTTCTCTGCCATGGACCTCATTTGGGCTACTGGCATATTGAACTACCCCCCCAAAGAACAAGGAAAATGCGCCATCATAACCTCACAGGGATTATTTCAACCAACAAGAATGCCGCAAGGGCTGTGCAATGCCCCTGCAACCTTCCAGGGAGCAATGGACACCATCCTTGGTGACCTTTTACTCTCCTGTGTCCTAGTGTACTTGGACAACATCAATTTCTTCTCTAGGACTTTCATGGGACATCTAGAACACTTGGAAGAGGTCTTCAAGAGTCTAGCTGCTTCCAATCTTAAAATAAAGCTGTGCAAAGGCCAGTTCTTCAAAGACCAGCTGGAATACCTGGGCTTTGTTATAGACAGTCACAGTCTGCGCCCCCAGCCTGCAAAAACCAAAGCCATATCTAAGATGAAGCGCCCTGAGTCAAAGCGTGACATACAGGTATTCTTGGGAATGGTTGGCTCTTATCAACGGTTCATCCCCCGCTTTGCAGCCATTGGAGAACCTCTCTTCCACCTGCTGAAATTGGGAGTTGACTTTGTATGGAGTAAAGAATTCCAAAGAGCCTTCAACAAGCTACACTTGGCCTTGTCAAGCAACCCTGTTCTGATGTACCCAGACTTTGACAGACCATTTGTGATCCATACCAACGCCTCACTTACTGCAGTTGGGGCTGTACTATCCCAACTTGAAAACAAGGGACTCAAACACCCTGTTGCCTATGCCAGTAGAACACTAAACATCCATAAACGCAACTATACAGTGACAGAGCGCAAATGCCTGGCAGTCATCTACACATGCAAACAATTTTGGGTCTACATCCATGGCGTAAGGTTCACAGTGGTCACAGACCACGCGTCCCTAGCTTGGCTCAAGAGCCTCAAGGAACCAGAAGACCAACTTGCTCAATGGGCATTGAAACTACAGGCCTTGGACTACAAGATACTTCACTGCCCTGGCAGCAAGCACCAGAACACAGACTGCCTTTCCCACTTACCCACTGTGGCCCTAGTGAGTCCATTAGCGGATCAGCTGTACCAGAAAATGATGACTGGGAAGTTTAGCAACAAGACCAAGAAAATACAGAATATCCTACAGGACCTTTGGAAGGATACAGTACTACACAATCGTGTGCTGTACAAGCTAGTGGATGGTAAGAAACACATATTCTCTCCTCCCTCCAAAAGGACTAGCATTGTTACGGCTGCTCATAAGGCAACAGGTCATGGTGCCTTTCAGAAGACTAAGGAGATCCTGTCTTGCACCTAATTCTGGGAGGCAATGAATTTTGACATTCAGGAGACAATCAACTGCTGTATTGAATGCCAAGGGAATAAGCCACTACAAAAAAGCACAACTTACCAAATGGTGTAACCCCATTTTGCCTGGCATAATGTGTCAATGGACGTAGTGGGACCACTCCCACGTAGCAGCTCTGGCTTTTTTATGTGATAGTGGCTATAGATCACCTAACTAAGTGGGTGGAAGCCTGGCCTCTAAGGAAAGTAGATGCACCTTCCACTGCAAAATTTGTCTTGGATGCCATTACACTTTGCCATGGCTGCCCCCAGTTCCTACTCTCAAATAACAGGACCAATTTTACGGCCTCAGTAATATTGAGGGTGAACAACCTCATGGGAGTCCGTGGAGTATTCTCCACTCCATAACACCCTGAAACCAATGAGATGGTGGAATGTGTCAATGGCACCCTAACCCAGATTCTCCGGAAATTAGCTTCATTGTGTACATCCTCTTGGGAAACATACTTAGGAGCAGCAGTGTTTACATACAACATTTTATTGCATTCCACCACTAGTGCATCCCCTTTTCAACTGATGTATGATTGACACCCTGCCATTCTGCCTGTTCTATACTTGACCACAGGCAATCCTGGGCAACTTTCCTACAATCAGTACCTAGGATGACTGGCTGACACCCTCATCAAATTGCAGGCATCTGCTTTTAGCAACACAGCTATCAAGACCCAAGCCAGATTTGAAAGGGACTCCACTAATAGGGCCCCATTGCCCTCTTTTGAGGTAGGGGAGGGGCCGCATACTGCAACACCAGAGGAGCAGGTAGATCCCACAAACTAGACAAACTATGGGTAGTTCCCTTCAAGATCATAGAGAAGACCTCACCTGACGCCTACACCATCAAGGATAAGGATAGTGGACACATATTCAACCGCGTACATGCAAAGTTCCTTCACCCATTCTGCACCCCAAAGGAAGGGCCTAATTAAACACTATCTGAACTTGCCATAAAAGAAAATAATATAAGTAATATAGGCACATCATATGATTCATGACAGGGAAAATATAAAGAGATATAAATATTTAAAAAGATATAAAATATAAAAATATATATAATATAAAAAGTGCACTGTATGGAAAGAGGACTTAGTCCTACAAATCTTTATTGGTGAGTGTCCTCCTCAGGCTCCTCAGGGACATTGTGGGTGGTAGCCTCCACATAATCACTGAAAGCGTGGGTGGCCACCACCTGATACAAGACAACAACGTTTTGTAGCCACATATGTTGCGCTTCAGGGGACAGCTGTTCCCAGTGCATAATGGGTGCACTCAAGGCCAGCTCCCCTTCTTCAAGGCAACCCAGCCCACGCTCAATTGGGAAGCATGCTCCCAACACCAGGCACTCTACTATAAACCCCTTGGAGGGGTAATCAGCCAGAAGACCCCGTTGGCAGCGCAGCACTTCACATCAGTAAAACTCCAAGATGGCCTGCATCTGGGCCAAAGAGCCTTGAGGAAGTGAAGGCTTTGGCACTAAGAAAAGATTCCCCACCAAAGCCATATGAGGGAGATACTGGGCAGGATTCCCAGTCTCCAGCTTTTCCAAGGTTAAGTTGATGGCTGCCGCCAGCCAATTATGCTTATTATCTGTAAGTCAAAGACCCCACTGACAGGTAGAATTGGGACTGGGCCCCCAAGCACAGGACCAGACCTGCACTACCGCACAATTGAAATCAATCACCTGCGCGTACTTGGCATACAATGCCACATTGGAGCAAGGCGGCTCCACTAAAACCCCTCCAGAGGCCAGGCCAGCTTGCGGAGGGCCATGGAACAAACAGCAGGAGGGTGATATTGTTCAGAGTGGCAAAGACAGGAGTGAATATCTGTCCCCTGGCCACAAGACAGAAGAACAAAAAGGAACTCACTCGGAAGTTCATAGCCCTGAAAAAGGCTATTAACATCAAATTTTGCATGGTCTGGGTCATATGTGAGGACCACAGACCCCAACAAGGCCAAATCAGGGGTATAAGGTACAGTAGGAGGGTGGGGAACAACAGCCCTGGCCTGCCAGACCTCTGGGTCCACAGAGGTAGCCCAATTAGCACCCCCAACCACCAAAGGAGGGCAATTCTCCTGTTCAACTTCTTGCTCCAGGATTGGACTAGGGGGCTGCTGGAAAGGATTGGTCACCACGGTGGGGGCCAAGGACAACTCTGAGCAAGTATCATCCCTGTAAGCCTGTAACAAACGCCAACCGTAGAATTGGAGACAGCATGCCTCCTTACTCTGGTGGTTGAACTCCTGCCGGTGCTCCTCTAACATGGTTGCCAGGAACTCCTGGTACTCTACTTTAGTACTGAGGCGGGAGGAGGTTGTTGAAAAAGCCATGATGCCTGACTCTCTTCTTACCTCTCCTATTTATGGTCAAGAGGGGGGAAATGTGATATTAGGCTGATTGACCACAAATAATCAGGCTAATTATTGCACACAGATAATTACAATTGCACGCTGCATTATCACTAGGTTATCATTATATTAAGTGTAGTAATTATACGCCATATAATCACCAATATATTATAGTAGATATGGCAGTTATACACCGTGTAATTATTAGTTTATTGGATTAGATGCAACAATTATACACCGTATTATCACTGATCATCATCCCAATGTGTATTGATTATACGCCACATATTACTTGCTTTATTATAATTGATGTAACTATTATACGCTGTATAAACTTTAGCCAATATAGTGATTAGCATTGATTACACACTGTATAATTGCTAAATCATCAATTGTATATCACCCATTTTACCCTACTGGATGTTGTATCAACTCAGCCCCACACAGCCTGATGGGTGTATATATTCATATCAAACAAGTGATATACAAATGGCTAAGAAATACTGAGTTTGGATCAGCATTACACAGCATATAATCAGGTTCCTTACCGGTTTGGGTCAGTATTACACGGCAGATAATCTACAAGTCACTATTGGATCAAGTCTGCTATTATACGGCATATAATCCCTAATTTGACCTGTTGCATTAATAAGCAGAAGGTTTGCCATCCAGAAAAGGATCACTGATTAAGCCCTGCAAATGGAATACCGGAATTCTACCTTCCAATGTAGGAGGGCTGAACAGGGACAATTTCTAAGCATCAACTAAATACAGTGTAGTTTCCCAGTGCAATAATAGGCGTGTAAGATACAGCCAATCAATAAATGTCAGTAGGCTAGATCAAGAAGAGCGTAGGCTGTAGCTGAAGTGCCATGGACGCCTGCTAAGGCCAGTAGCATATCACGTGCCAAGGACAGCCAATCAGGATGAGCGCAGCCAGCAAAGATAGACCTATTGCAAAGGTAGCCACTGAGAACTGTCTGAAAGGACAAGAACAAGGGTTGTTGCAGTATATATTGAAACAGACGCCTGAAAGGAAGAAAAACAAGTTCTTAGTTACACCTGGATAGATTGCAGCTGCTGGCTAGATTGTACTCCAGCTTCAATAAACATAATTATCTTCAAAGTTCTACTCTATTGCAGTCTGTAGTTCTCTTTCATAGGATTAGGTAGAGTACATTGGCAAGGCTAACATCTATCTGTAGCTTTGAACATACCAGCAATAACCCAGGTTGCTCAACACAAATAAAAGGGGAAGATTTAATAGAAGAATGATACATTATTGAATATAGATATAGAATGTTATATAGTATAATGGAAAGCCACATACTGTCTGTGTATGTCATGATGGTCATATGGCTTATCTGAGTACTGTTCCTCTTAAGTCATGAGGCTTAATCAAGTTGTGTTCTGCTTAGGAGCTGGATTGTGTGATCCCCCTAATAGATGGTTGAACAATAGAGGTGCCACCAGTCTACTGATTAGAAGGTAAACCATTCAGTGTCTTGTTCAGTGAACTACTTGGGGCGTTAATTCCCCAAGAGGGAGTAATCAAAGATGTTGTGACAGTAAGAAAAAGGAAGAAAGAAGCAAAAGAATATTAATTTCATATCAGTTGCTGCTGCCACTTGTTCCTACTGTTTTATCATTGAAAATTTTTAATACTATGTGTCACTTTGTGAAATCCAGAATTATCTAGCACAATAATAATAGTAAACTCCAAAATGTGCTCCAAAGATGCTTTTAAATCAATCAGAAAAAGGAAGACAATGTATTACTTTTATATAACCCCTTGATTATTTGATACATTTTTATGTCTAAAAATTAAGAAAAGCTATCATTGAATAAGTAACACAATCAAATCATGTCAGGGTAGCTTATTTTGGAACTCTTGGGTACATATAAATATGCTTTGTACCTATAAAATTTAAAAAATGATTATTTTATATGATATAATTTTAATATTCCCTTGTTTTAAAGTGTAGTATCTGTGTTCTCACATTTGCAAAAGATCTCAATGTTTGATGGGCTGCTTTAATTGTAGTAAAATATAGCAAGCTTCTTTTATGACAAAAATAGACAGCATACCCTGTGATAAAAAACATTGGGCTGTTAATGCCAAAAACATATTTGATCTGTACCTGTATTATTACCAGTTTAAGATTGAATTTTTAATTAACTTAGTATAAAAGTATCTATTTGTGTGCATTATTAGAGTGATAAATAAGTATTTAGATGTTTTATACAGATGACCTTCCTGTTCTAGATACTTAAAATAAACTGTGTTCAGATTTTGCTAACAATTAGGCAGGTTTTATGGTCTTATTGTAGTTATAATAACTTTTATAATCTATATTATAATAAATCTTATTAGAGTCAGAGATCACTGTGTGTTTGGGGTTTTCTGGAGGCATACAACAGCTTTATAGAACTTACTAAGTCAAATGGCATGAATACTTGGTTGTAAAATGCAGTTACTTTTTTGAAATCTTCTTTTTCACAATTTAATAGTGTTGTGACCACTTTTAGGGCTTTTCATTTTATTTTCACTCACATAATGCATAAGCTGATATCAAAAACATGAGTTAACTTATGAATAAACCTAATAACTACTACATCTTGGTAATTAACAATGGAATATACCAGTGATACTGTTGAGTTGTACTCTTTTATATTGAAATAAGAGAGAACTTGTTGGAAGTCTTTATGACAAAAAACTTACAGTTCAAGCTAAGCAGGAGTTAGCAACCTTGGAGTTACAACAATTTAAATTATATTATCCTTTTACCTAGAGTTGGAATAATGTAAATATATCTTCTTAAAAAATAGAAAGATGGCTGTTGTAAATGCCGCTATTCACCATGTTTTGATTTTGCCTTTAGTGGGTCATTTTAAAGATGAATCCCTTGCTTTTGCTTTTGTCTCTCAAAATGAGTTGATGGCTGAATCAGGAAATACAATTGTTTGGTTTTTTGACTCTGTGCAACTCACTTGCCTCACTCATGCTGGTGGTGAGTGATCCTAGCGTCCTGGTAGTGTTTTGTGGTATTGCCAACCACTATATATTCCATTTTCCTATTCACCAATAAAATTAAGTTATATTCACATTTTTGTCTTTGTGTCTTCCAGTACTTCTGCGCCTCTCTCTAGCCACAACTAGTAGAGATTATTCTTCCAGGGCTGCAAGGTAATTGCATAGCCTTCCCTGTCATCTAACCAAGACTTAGTAAAAATCCAATAATAAGGTTAGGATTCCCTGTTGTGTTTCTGTGCCGCGCCTCAGAACACAACAAAAATGGTGCTCACTACAGGGACTGTAAGCCCCTTGGTTATCCCCTTTGCATCCACATTTTCAGGTCCTTTGCCTCCACCTATACAAGAGTTGACTTCACCTGAAATTACCAGCCTTTCTATTGAGGAAGATATTGCCAACCCCCCTATTTTCCCTACTGTACTGAACCTTTGGAATGGTCCTGGCCTAGTTGCTTACCCCATGGGTACCCCTGACTTGGAACAAGTCATGGCAGTAGCCCTGGGGATAGCCCGTGACAGAGCCATCCCTCGCCTTCAGCTGCAGTTCAGTTAGACTGAATATTACAAATTAATTGTGGTTCCTCAATTTCCTCAGCATCTTCTCTCAGTGGCTGTCTCCGCTGAGCACTTACTGTCATCCTTTGTGCAGCCTGTCTTGGCCCACCATCAGATGGTGTTAGAGCTCCACGTTCAAGAAATCTTGTCTCTACAAGCAGCTGTTACTCATCACTGGGACTAGTTTGCTGCCTATCAACAGTGGATCCACTCCCTGTTTTCCTTGGTATCTGACAACCAGCGCAACTCTGTCACCTCCCAAACCTGTTTGGTTAATTCTATTGAAAAAATGCGCCAGTCTATCCCCAAATATGTCAGGGAGCGTCTACATGAGTTTCACCAGCTAGAGCAACCCTGGCAAACCCAAGTAGATTCCACCTTGAATGCTTACCTCACCAACTTCAAACAACTTGTACAGCAGCTCAATTCTTTCAGCACGTATTCTTTTGAGTAATTGCAGCAGGTAGCAGACCTTGCTGCCAACGGCCTTAATGAGCTCGGTACAGTGTTTGATCAAGAGAGAGCTGCCACCACCGCTACTATAGCCAAACTCCAGGGTCAAGTGAATGAATTGTCTATGCCCAAGCCAGATGTTCCACCTTCTTTCCCTTCCAATGACCTGATGGACAGAGAGCAGAAAATATGGAATGCCATCCAAGAGCTACACATGTCTACTCATAGTCAAGGACGTCCTACTGAAGCTCCTCAGCTTGATCCACAGGTGCTTGCGTTGACTGCTCAAGTTGCTGAGCTACAGCAGGAACTTGCTGCCTTACACAAGATGGTGGCAACTGTGGCTAGTCCAGTTGGCAACAGCGCCCATGTCAACACTAAAAATGTCAACAGTGGCCATGTTGACACTTTTAATGTCAACACTATAGTAAAGTGTGAATTTGGTTTTTAATAATGTTGTCTCCTGGATGTCAACACTTTTTTAAGTAATGGCACACTTTACCCTGAACATTCTTAATGTAAAAGAATATTTTTAACTACTTTTTATAATAAAAATGACCCCAGAGAGCTCAAAAAATTCAATAAAAAATTACTATAAGTAATAAGAATAAGGAGATATAAGCAAGTATTTTTCAATTTACTATGTAAATTTCACTCTTTATTATAAAATTATTTTTGATTCCCATAAAAATTAAAATCCCAATGAACCAAAAATAAAGTTATTTTATATATAATAATAACTAAAAAAATATAAGAAATTTCTACATTTAATTTGTTAGACTTTATATAAGCTTAACTGAAATGATCTCATGTCTTAAAGATAAATTAACAAAATATAAGATATTTCTTACTAAACCACATTCAAACTGTATATGAAACTTACCATTTATACCTAAAAAAATTAGTACTATATAATTAAATTAAAAAATTAAAAGTTTAAAAGTAAAAATATAGGCAAAGCAAAGCAAGGTTTATTGTGCTAATTAAAGCCACCAGCAAGAGCAGTGGCAGCATCTTTGAGGTACTTCTTGATCTCTGCCACCTTATGTTTTTTCTTGACCACCTTCTGGACGTTCTCCTGGTATTCCTGCTCCTTACTCTTTCTCTTCTTGGGGGCCCCCCAGTTGGCCAGGTTGCAAAAATTGGAGACAGTTCTTGCTTGCTCCTTCTGCAACTTAGAGAAGAACTTGTTGTATTTGGGGTTGGACCCAAATTTCACCTTCAGGTGCTTGTGCCAAACCTCAAGGCTAGAAGTTGTCTTCATCTCCCCCTTAATACAGACGCCCTAGCAATTCCAAGGGGCAGTGGCCCTGCTCTTTCCTCTCTGGGCAGTCACCTTTTTGCCCACCCATTGGCGCTCAAAGTAATCAAGGTAATCCTTGAAGATGGTGGAGTGCTTCCTGATATAAGCGTTCTCCAGGAGGGCCTCAAAGCCAATCCCAGTATGCTCTGGGCGTACAAAAGCCAAGGCAGCAAACTGAGTCAAGGCAAAGCGGCACTTCCCCTTACCATTGTTGAGATACTTCTCAAAAAGGTCCTTCTCACTCTGGAGATTTTTGATGAGGGCCTGCCTAAAATGGAAGAAGCAGCCCTGGACTTCTCCATTGAAGATAGCTTTGAAGGCTCTGAACTGAGCCTGCTCAAAGTCCATTATAATAACCTTTGGCCCAAGTGAGCGCGCATGAGCTAGCTGCTCAGCGGCTAGGGTCAACTCATTCTTCTCAGTGGAGGAGGGATTTGCCCTTGTGGCGTGAGTGAGAGGGGGGAGCTGGTTGATGGGAAGGGAGCACAAAGCATCCTGGACAATCTTAAAGGCTCTGGTGTAGACTTCTGTCTTGGCACCAGGAAGGAGAAAGAAGACAAGGGAGAAAACCTGGTCATTGAATTGGCCATACAGCATCCAAAGCTGCTTGAATAGGGTGGGGCAGGTAGCAAATGTGCTGTTGCACAGCCAGGTGGTAGCAGTATTCAGCTGTTCTAGGTTTTGTGTTGTGGCATAGGCTACAATCCTATCCTCCAATTCCTGCCCATTGTCATGGAGCAGGAACATCTCACCATCCTCTGTCTTCTTGAGGGCATCTGTGAGGACCAGATATTTGATTATAGTGGCGCTCTTGGCCAGGGGGTTTGAGGCTTGACGCCTATCACTTACAAACTTGACCAACTGATTGTGGATTGGCACCCTCTTCAAGTTGGTTGGAGGGAGGTACTTGCAAGCAAGCACGGCCAACTGGGTGGCGGAAAGATCTTTGGAGGTGGGCATCACCTGGACAAGATACCACTTGAGGAGGTGGACAATGATGGTATTTGGCATGATGCAGGTATGCTTGCCCTTGATGGTTTGAACCAAGTCCCAGCGCTCAGTGTTGAGCTGCACTGGGCAGGAGCAGTCTTTGCAGGTGTAATAGCGGCTCTTGAAGCCCCAGTTGGCATTGTTGCAGCTGAAGATATATCCATTGGTCACCATGGCTGGCCCACCCTTTACACTAACAATGGTAAAGTATTTGGGCAAGTTGGAGGGAACCTTAAACTTCCTGTCAACATTGCAGATGTTGTGGGCCAACCGAGGGTCCCAGGGGCCAGCAGAAGCATGGCGGAAGCCAGGAAAGTAATCAGGGCAGGGCTTGGTATCATCCCCAGATGAGCTTGAAGGGGGGAGTTTGGTGGCAGGGGGAAGAAGAAGGGGGCTTGTTGTGGTGCTCCTCATGTGCAGGAGACTTATCTTTGGGTGAGGACTTTTGAGCTGAGCGCTTCTTCTTGGTTGGCTCTTTGTCAGAAGCAGAGTTATAAAAACTGTGGTCTGTAAGGGAACCATCAGATTCCTCTCCCCCAGTGGAGTGAGCAGGGCTCTTCTCAGGGGGAGGGCTTGGGAGTGGCCTTCTTTGATGAGACAGGCTTCTCCCTGGTGGCTTTGGTGGGCTTAGAGGGACGCTTGGTTCCTTTGGGCTGCTTAAAGGTGTTTTTGTCCTAAAATAATAAGTAAAATGGTTTAAAATAAAGCAATGTATTTAAAAAACAACTTAAAAAACATAATATATAAAAGGTAAACTTTTTATGACTTTTATTAGCATTTAAAAAGTAAAAAATACTTGTATAGTTTTTATTTTATTAAAGTTATAAATAACAAGTTAAAAGTTAAGAGAAATATGTAAAAGAATTATGTTTATATAGATTTTATTTTAAAAATATAAAATATAAAAGAGAAAAGTTAAAAATACATCACATCAAAAAATCAGATGTTTTTTATTATGTAAAACATAAAGTTTTATATGTAAGAACTGAAAAGCGTCAACATTATGAGTGACAATTTGTGAGAGAGGGGGGCTAAACTAACTAAGTTTGGCTCCCATCCTGGTGAAACAAACCACCAGGATGCCGCCCAGTGGAGGACTGGAACAGCCGCTCAAAAGAGGGACCACAGGGAGGACACGGGAGACAACTGAGGGAAATAAGAATTCAGTGCCATCAGTGTCAAACCGGTGAGCAACCAGGGGGTACAGGTGGGGGCAGAAGGAGACATTGCAGGAGCACGCAAAGGTACCAAGTTACCCTTTTCTAGATCAGGGAGGGAGGACATTTGCATCTTTTAGCCCACAGGAATAAGAGAGGCATAGCCAACATTATCTAAATCCAGATCATTGCATATCAAGCTTTGCACCATGGCCTCCCCAGAATAAAGGAGGCCGCCAGGAAGACTCAAGAGGCTGGAGGGGGCTTCACTCACAAGCGGCGCAGAAGAGGAGATTTTTAATCACAGGCCTGGTAAGGTAGACCACAGAAGGAGCAAGAAGGGGGCCAAGGAAAATACTAAAAATTTAATGACTGGGAGTATCATGGCTATGTTCCCTTCAAAATTTGGGTAAGGTGGGTATCTTTGCTTTGGATTAAAATTATAAAATTAAACCTAGCAGGGGCACCCACAGACAAGAGAATGGCAGGAAATAGCTGGGGGGCTTGACGGTTAACTTGGGTACCTTGGGGACAATTGGGAGCAAAATTGGGTTTGAAAATGCAAGATTTAAAGAGAAAAGTCAAAGTAAAATAGGATTTTATAATGATTTTGACTAAAACTTAAGTTCAAGCGTAAACTCTGTAAGCAAAAGCAAAAACCA
The DNA here is from genome assembly GCA_014839935.2 of Entomophthora muscae. Classification (NCBI taxonomy): domain Eukaryota; kingdom Fungi; phylum Entomophthoromycota; class Entomophthoromycetes; order Entomophthorales; family Entomophthoraceae; genus Entomophthora; species Entomophthora muscae. The sequence continues at coordinate 232,093 of QTSX02001539.1, read as the reverse complement.
AAATCACTATACACCAAGGTATGTTTCCAGAGTCCCAGAAGAGATGCCAGTTTTGAAGCAGGTTAATACAAGGTAAGCTTTATCAAAACTACTAACACTTTCAACTCTAGATGATAGAGACCCAAAACAGAGGTCCAAACCAAAACTATAAATTTAAAATTAAGTGCAACAGAATCAAAACTTTTATAGAATGGAAAATAGACAAGCAGGGGACTGGAAGTTCCCTTGCTGTATTAAAAGGAATGGGTTGCAATTAAAAGTGAATCACATGACATCTGGCTCTGGATCCAATTGGCTAGAGGAAAAACTTTGCTGGATAGGACTAGGGAGACTGGAGGGTTTCATTCTAATTTCCGCAGTTGAATCAGATTGGCTGGAAGAGGTACTAGACATTTGGAATTCACTTGAGTTGTCAAGCGTCAATGTGGCAACCTCTGATTGGCTAGCTCTAATGGTTTTTAGAAGTGGGCAACACCAAGCTAATAAGTAGTCTAAATTAACCAGTGTTTCTTCCCAGGAGGGAGCAACCAAAGGCAAAGGATCCGCAGGGTAGACTAGCACAAACCTCTCATCAACCATGTGCGCTAAATCATTTAGAGAATGGAGGGGTTTGGCTGGCGTTTTTGGGCCTTTCTTGGTGCAGTAAGGGAAGATTGCGCAATCCAATGCCAGAGGTGGCAGTGAATTTACACAATTAGTAAAAAACTGAATTCTCACTGTTGATTAGAAAAATTGTAGACATTATTTTTGATGACATTCTCACTGTCAACATTATTTTGAAAATTTACTATGTTTTTTCATAGTACACTTAATTAAATTTACATGGGCTAGTAATAATTACCCATTTTCTGTGTATTTTTGTTTGCATATAAAAATTAAAAAAACATATGAAAATAAGTAAAAAAATTAATCAAAGTTAAGTATTCTTTTATTAAAAACAATATTTGGGTAATAATAATATGATATTTTACCATGCATATATTGAAAGTTGTTAAGCAGTTGTTTTCAGGTATGAAAAAGGTAAAGTGTCAACAATGTCACTTACAACATTCTTTATAAGAGGTGGCATATTAATTTAAGCTTAATTGTGCCACTCTAATTTGCTTATCTCCACCCCAGGGTATAATCACAAGCAAATAAATAACATTTCCAGGTGTCACCATTATTTTTAATAATAAATTTTATAGTAACTTACATAGTAACTCACACTTAAATTATTAGATTGCAGTTAGCCACCAATCCACTTAATATATTAAAGCCGTAATAAGTGCCACATATATATTTATAACATGAACCTTTTAAAAATCAAATGTATGTGCACTGTCTTTTTTAATATAATAATTTAATAAAAAATATTTTTAAATGCGCACATAATTTTTTATTGTAGATGTTTCAGTTTTAGTATTAAAAATAAGTTTGGCTTAAAAAGTGTTGACATTGACACTTTTACGTCATGAAAACAAATAAAAATAATAAACTAATTTTTATTAGTAAAAATAAAGGAAAAATATGGTTAAATCAAGTTTTTAATTAAGCTTAATATTAAATTGTGTTGAGGTGGCCACAATTTTGTTGTGTTTTCTGAGTTTGCACCCCTGCACGCTTTAAAAATAATTAAGCTAGCACAACTAGCAAAAAACATAGGAGATTTAGAGTTTTGAGTTGACAGTGGCCATGTCAACAAAGTGTCAACATGGGCACTTTTGCCGTCCAGTTGGGGTTGTCAATGAAGATGGCTGCTGCCCTGGCTTGTCAGGAGCCCCTCAAATCCAATGCGCTAGGGAGTTGATTGACCTAGCTAATGAGGTGGATCATTTGAAACGGGACCATGCTGAGCTAGACAGAGACGTACAAGAGATGAGTGAGTTAATCAACTTGGTAAACAATAGGTTTGCCCCTTGCCTATCAGTGGGGCCATCCATTACCTCTTGACTGGCTGAGCTCTCCACCGTAGTAACCCCCCAAGGCCAACGCCTAGATGTTACTGAGCAACAGACCACTCTAGCTAATGATACGGGTGCCCGCGCTGTTGAGACCCTGATAACCCTTGAGTAGAGTGTTCAACAGCTATGGGCTAGACAATCCCCCTCTGAGTCTGAAGCAGAATTCTTCCTGCACATAAATGTACTCAATAGCAACAATGGTGGTCCAACTCTTGAAGCACATTTCAAGCCTACCTTTAAACAGGTCTTTGATCCCAAAACCTCAACTATTGCAGCTTTCTTAACCATTTATGAAACTGCTATGAAACAAGCATCTGATGAGGTTAAGAAGGAACATATTTTAACCTGTTTACACCTGACTTGCCAGGAGGTGGTAGTGCCTGAGCTGCTCATCATTGAGACTTGGGAAGATATGAAGCAGCTTCTGATTGACAAGTTTGGTGATGTTCTTAGCCTGGAAGTGAAGAAGGACGCCTTTATGCACATCACTTTCAAGCCTAAAGAGACGCTAGCCAAATTTTCAGACAGATTCTACATAGAAGGACAACAACTAATAACAAGCAGACAATTGACGGCTCACAAAGCTTATATGGCTTGCGCTCAAGCCCTCAAAGTTAACCAGCTTCTGTGCCTTCACTTCAAAGCCCATAAAGCTATGATTTCCTCCATGAAGAGCAAAAAGACGCTGTTGCAGGATATGCACCTTACCCATTCTGGAGCAGTTGTTTGGGAGAGTTGTGTTGCTTCTAACTCTGGTTTGTCTTCCTGTGGCCCTTGTATTCTTACCATGAACTCACAAAATTCTCCTTGACGTCAGGGTTACCACAACTGTGGCCAGATAGGTCATCATTCCCAAGTCTGCACCAACCCGCGGGTTAAAGGAGCTGACCCCAAGGAGCAGGCAAGAAAAAAACAGTCAACCTAGAGGCAGAGATGCTCTTGGTTGACAACTCTTCCTAGTCTCTTTCAATCCCTAAATCTATAACTGACTCTGAGCCTGCTGATAATGAGGCTCCTCCTATTCTCCTGTTGTTCCACAATATCTCTGATTATTCTGACTTAGATGATTCTGATGTCAAAGACCCTGACATTTATGCGTATTCTGTTCTTGCCATCCCAGAGACTATTGTGGTCTCCTACAAGCTACAATCTGGAAAGTCTACAACTACTACCAAGCCTTTGCCTGAGGCCAAATAAGTTGTTTCTTGCCCCTATCTCACTCAAGCAAAGAGATCCCCCATTCTAGTGGAGTCATCAGAGGAAGTGCCAAGGTTGCTGACTCTGTCTTCAAAAATTTATCTGTCTTGCTCCCTCTCCAAACTATTTATAAGGAGTTCCCAGGGTTAGGATGCATGATTGAGAAGTGGGATAGGGAACTAGCTAAAGCGCAGGATATTTTGGCTGTTCTCCCACCCTTTGGTTGCACTACCACTTGAGTAGAGATATTCATTCAAAAAGTGAAGATCAAGGCCATCTTAGACACTGGATTGCCAGTCAACGTTATCTCCTCCAAGCTTGTGAAGAAACTCAAACTTTCCCCTGACCTCAACTATCACCAGTTGTATGGCACGGCAGGCCTATCTATGACTTGCGCTATAGGAGCGTACTCCGCTCTACCCATGCAATTTGGCAAACTTCTTCTGGCTGCGCTGGCTGTTGTCTTAGAGAACAAGAGTTATGGTCTTTTAGTTGGTACCCAATTCCTAAGGAGTATAATGGGATCATCAACTTGAAAGATGGTTATCTCTCTATTCTGGGATACAAAGTCCCTCTGATCTTTGAAGAGCCAATTAAAGTTCCTGGGATGTGCTTAAAGACGTGTATCTTGGAATGCCCCTGTGGTGCTCAAGGGTTGTAGGGATGACTTGAGAGTAACTGAGCAACTGGAAACACAACAGGACTACTATCTTATCATTCAACATAACCTCTATTTTTGGGCTCTGCAAGTAGTCTAAGATTTGTAAGTCAATTGTTGTGTATGTGTATAATTCTTGCTTATTGGGGACCCCTGGGGGTCTTTTTATACTTGGAGGGGAGGAGGGAAAAGAAGGGGTGAGTCATGCTGACTGAAGTCTGGACTGTGCAGGCACTAAGCTATTCCTTAAAGACTGAAACATTTTGGGGAATATTCAGAAAGAAAGGGCTTGGATTGGGCAGGAAATGAACATTTGGGCATGTGATCTGAAGTCAGGTGGTCGCAGCACATAGTAGGGCTGTCTCTGGGGAATTGAGTGTAGAATAAGGTTTCAGACTACTCTCTTTCAGGGTTCCCACTTTGACAAAAAGAGGGGCAGAAGATCACTATACTGATTTACATAGTGGGCACAAGCAATGGGTCAATAATTAATGCATCTGCGGCTAGCCGCAGATGCATCAATGGGTCATTAATTGTCATATATAAACTTCTTTTGATTGGTCACTAATTGATGCATCTGCAGCTAGCTGCAGATGCTCCAATTGGTCACTAATTGCCATAAGAAAACCCATTCCAATGGGTCACTCTCCAATGCATCTGCGGCCAGCCGCAGGTGTGTCAATTGGTCTATAATTGGAGACAACTCTATGTAATTTGAAGGGTTACCTTCCGATGATAATAACAAAAAAGGGCAGTAGTTCCCCTTGTATTTTTCCAGATAAGGAAGCATTTCAAATAAGGCAATACTATGGAGTGGCACCCAGCACCACATACCCCCAGATCAGGATGGGGCTCTATCCAAAAAAGGAAATTTGTGGCCCTCATAATGGTAAGTAGATGCACACCTGAAACCAATTTAAAACAGCCAATCAATTGTCAAGTGGCCTAATGATATTTGGTGAATAGACTTAGAGGGGTTAGTCATGATGAATCACCCAATGATCATCAAGCCAAATTAATTGGGTAAAATCAGGTATAAATAGAGGCGTCCTGAATGGTTTTCCCTCAGCTAAAAATGACATTATCTTCTGCCGCCTGCCGTGTCTGCAAATTGTCTGCCTCCTTACAGGCTGCACTAACTGCTCTCTGTCAAGCCAAGGTTGAGGTCCTTGAACAGGGGGCGGGCTCCTCAGTGGAACGTGAGAAACGCATATTGGAGGACCTCCCAGAGGAGGACCACAAAATTGTACAGGCCCCATTAACGTCTGTAGCCTTTGCCATTGCGCCCAGTTGGGTGCATGCTACCAAGGAGCGCCACTACCTCCAACTGGACAAGGAGTATGAAGGGTTCAAAACTATCCAGTCTAACACGCCCAAGCCTTCAGGGCCTGAGGCTCAAGAGGGATCCAATTTGCAACCTGACCCTAAAGATCAAAGCCCCCCAAGTTGCCCTGCTTCCCCGGCTACTCAGCGCCAACGTCTTTGCAACCTGGCCCATGGGGTGGAGGTGACATCACCAACCAGCAGCAAACAGGCCTTACAGGAGGTGATGGCCCAGGCTGCTCGCAACGCAGCCGCCGTGCAAGCAGCTTCTGAGGCTCTTGTTGATAAGCAGCGGCGCGTAGCTCTGGAGGCGGCCAATTGTTTGGGTGTGGATAATCCCGTTGAGGACACCCTGGTCTCTTGGGTGGCCATAGAAGATACCTTTGCTGATATGGGGCTGGATAATGTGACCATTACCCATTATGCGCCCAATTGCTCTGAGCAAGTACTTGGTCCCTACAGCCAGATGGCTATTAACGCGGTCCGGCTGGACAAACAGTCTGAAAACAACTACCGGGAGGTTAGGGCCGCCCTTCAGGTTGAGCTCATGGCGCAGATCCTGGAGCTAGTCTGGAATGAGGATTCAGTGTGGTTTTGGAACTCCTTGGTAAACACCTACGTGTGTGTGCCTCCAGTGGGACGCCTTTCTTCCTTGTTGAGCCTTATTGACATTGCACAGCTTGGGCTGGGATATCAGGTGGCCAGGCCTATTACCACCTGGGTAGGTCACTTGGTGGAGAACGCCATGGCTGTTGACACCTGTCATGCCCTTTTGTTCACTTTGACAGAATTTACCTAACTGATTGCAACTTGTCCTTTCAAAATGGCAGACGTCACCTTTGCCTGAAACGCCCTGATCTCAGCAGTGGAGACTTGGGGGGTTGAGAAGGACGTTTGCCCCATCTTTTCATACCACGGGTTTGATGGGGCCTCTCAGAGCCAACGGTACTGCCTGTTTGCTAACTGGGTTGAGAAGTTGGACCTTAACTTGTACCACCAGCGGGTGCAAGCTCTCATTACTCTGGGCCTGTCCTTCAACCTGTCAAATTGCGCCAACCTGTCACACAAGAAGGTGGCCACTGCCATTGACGGCATGTGTGCCCAGCTGTCTATGGGTTGCCCTGCAAAGGGATTTGAATCATACAAGTATATGATTCAGGATGCGCTTATCTTGGCAGCCATCTACACCAGCCAACATCCTCCCAAGAAGTGCTGCATGTATAATTGGATGCTACAGGCTCCAATCAGCAACTGCGTGGCAGCATATGACAACAATTGCATGTTCCCTTTCTTTGTGGCCGCCAAGGTCACTAATCACTATATGGGGCTCATGACCCCTCATCCACTGCAAGAATAAACCCTTTCACTTCTTCCATATTATTTTTTTATATATATTATTTTTTTTCTTTTCTGGGATAAATCCCTTTTTTTATTTATGCAGGCTATACCAATAATTAGTCTCTTCAGCCTGATCCTATGAAGGGGTAGTAGGATACCTTGCTTCATCAATTTTCTATATTCCTACGTAATGTTTCCTCTGCTGCCCTATATAGAAGATATAATAGCAAGGCCGGCAGAGGTTGTGTAAAGCCACATGGCTTTACTGAGAATTGCCCATATAGGCAGAAGTTGGCAAGGGGCAAGGAGACTCCTTGTCAACTACAGGGGCTGCTTTCATGAACTTGGCATGTACTCTCTGATAAGTTCAACCCAATGCAATATGTCAAACTGTATATGCATCAAAGCTACTTTTCTCAATTAACACAAATGGACCCAATAATATTGGGATGAGCTTGTGGGGACGTCCAGAAGTCCAAGCCCTGGAGACAAGTATGTGTTGGCCAATCTCAAAAGAAGCCAGCTTGGGACAATGCTTTATGTCACGGGCAAATGTGGCATACCAATTTGTCCCCATAGTGTTATATGCTTCATGATGCAGAGTTATTAGCCCTTTGGTGAGAGCTCTTGGGTGGTCATCAGGGGATCTACCTGGATCCAATTGATAAGTTGCTAGGAGCCCAGGTAGAGAGGGTTGACGTCCATAGACCATCTGGAAGGGGGAGCAACCAGTAGCAGTATGATTAGTTACTCAGTACGCCAAGTGCCAAGGGGACTAAAGTATCCCAAGACAAGCCTGAATCTAACATGAGCTTTTTGAGGATAGTCTTGAGGGTGCCATTGACTCGTTTGACAGAGCCATTTATTTCTGGGTGATACAGAGTAGATTTTGTGTCCTTAATTCCCATGACCTCGTTTAATTCAGCCAGAAGCTTGCTGGTAAAGTTGGTTTCATTATCCTTCAAAATGGTGTGTGGACATCCATGATTGGCAATAATATGTGATAGAACAAATTGGGTGGTGTGCTTGGCTGTAGGGGCAGGAATAGCCTTGGCTTTGACCCATTTTCTGAAATGGTCAATGGCTACAATGAGATATCTATTCCCACAACTAGTCTTATTTGGGCCTACTGGTCCTACCACATCAATGCTAACTGTGTGAAACGTGTGGGTAGGGGGATGCAGTCTATAGCTAGTGGCCTTGGGTAGGGGGCAATACTTGGAGCAAGTCATGCAGCTTCAACAATATTCTAATACATCAGTGTACATACCTTCCCAATAACAATGAGATGCAAGAGTTGCCATCATATGTTTTTCACCTACATGCCTGGTGGCTAGGTTATGAAATTGCTGTAGTATGACTAGTTGCTGAGAGGGGCAAATATATGACAGCTTATGTCCCTTAACTTCCTTATATAAGCAACTGTCTCTAATTGTAGTGTTATGAGCAAGTTTGACTAGAGTTTTCTAGGCCTCAGGTGAGATACTATCTCACTTGGAGAGAAAAGGGATGAGGTCAAACAGGGCATCTCCTTCTGGGTCAGGGGCTGCTACTAGTGGAAGTCTGGATAATCCATCAGTGTTGGCGTGCTTGGCTCCAGGGCTTTGTACAAGTTTGTAGTTGTATGCCTGCAATCTCACTGCCCAGCAATCCAGTCTCCCTTTGGGATCCTTTAGGTTAGCTAGCCACTTCAGGGAGGAATTATCAGTCACAACCTTGAAGTGGGACCCATACAGGTTGAGGCGGCATTTTTTGATACTGTATAAGACTGCTAGGCACTCTTGTTCAGTTACTGAGTAGTTTTGTTCATGGACATTCAGGGTTCTAGAGAAATATCTAACAGGGTGATTGTGGCCTTTGTCATCCAATTGCGCGAGGACCACTCCCACTGCTACTAAACTGGCATCTGTGTACAAAATGAACTCTCTAGAGAAGTTGGGATACACCAGAACCAGGGATTCTACTAAGGCTTGTTTGAGCGCCTCAAACCCAATTTGGCAATCATGGTCCCATATAAATTCTACATCCTTTTTTAGGAGGCAAAAAAAGGGTTGGTCCAGATTTGCAAATGCTTCTATAAAACGGCAATAGTAACCAACCATGACGAGAAAGCATTTTAGGCCCTTGACAGTGGTGGGGGCAGCAAGTTTAGAGATAGCTGTTACCTTGGCTGGTATAGGGGCAATGCCTTTCTTATTGATGACATGGCCTAAGAACTCAAGGTTTTCCTTAAAGAATTGACACTTCTTTGGCTTGAGTTTCATCCCTATCTTGTCTAGCCTGATGAAGACCTGCTCTAAGTCTCTAAGATGATCCTCAAAGCTTTTCAAGTACAAGTTGATGTCATCCAAATACACAAGGACACAGATAGACTTTAGGTTGCAGAAGGTGGTGTCTATAAGCTTTTGGAAGGTGGCTGGAGTGTTGGCTAGTCCTTGCGGCATCTGGGTTGGTTGGTACAGACCATCTGCAGTCACAATGGTACATTTCTCCTGGTCTTCAACTTACATAGGTATCTGCCAGTAGTCTGCTATAATATTCATGGCTGAGAAGAACTGCGCGCCTCCCAGCTTGTCCAGGGTGTCATCAATCTGAGGTAAGGGATACCTATCTTTCTTGGAGATGGTGTTTAACTTCCTGTAGTTGATTACCACTTGATTGGTTCCATCTTTCTTCTTTACTAGGAGCAAAGAACTGGCCCAGGGGCTATTGGATGGTACTAAAAGACCTCCTTTCAATAGTTTATCAACTTTCTGTTGGATTATCTGATTAGCCACCGGGGATTGACGGTACGCGGTTTGGAATAGAGGCTGTGCTTCCCCTGTGTTGACTTCATGGAAGCAGTTATTAGCGCAACCCAGATCAGCGTTGGAGTTGGCAAAAAGATGCTTGTACTTCTTGATGAGCTCCAGGAACTTCTCCTTCTGTTGCAGGCCTATGTCCCCAATTTTTTCATTTTGTAGGATGGGTACTATTAGGTTGTGATCAGGATTTGGTAATCCTAGTTCATACAGCAATCCAATGGAGTAAGCAGAGGAAATAGATTTATTTGAGGCAATTTTTTTAGGAAGGCTACCCCAGAGTTGCGGCCAATTTCTAGAGTGGAGGAGTGCAGATTGACCACCAGGATGGTGAGCTCATTGGTAGTCTCCCCTGATATGAGATGGGTTACAACCGTGGGCAGCCCAGGGTGCAGGAAACCTAGTGCTGATATTTCCCCATGCAACCCCTTAGGTATGCGTAGCTTGAGACCTGTTACTATGATGGCTTGGGATTTAGGAGAGATACTTACACTGTCCTTTGACCAAATCAGGATAGGGTTGTTGTAGCAAACTGTGGTTGGCAGCTTGCTGATTTGAGTCAAGGTGGTTTCATATGGGATTCCTATCATCCCAGAAGGGCAGGCCATCAGGATGCATCTTCTAGGGTTCATGCCTTCAGGGGGGACTCTAGGCCGGCCATCTGGTGTCAGGAGGGGAAATTCCTGGCCTAGGAGGTAAAATGTACCCGTCTTATGATCTATGGTGGTCCCAAACTGGTCCATAAAAGAGGAACTAATCAATATGTTGTAGTTCTTGGCTTCCAGGATTATGGCTGGTCAGATGATCACAGTATCCCTGAACTTCAACAGGACCAATGAGTATGTGCCTTTGGACCTGGCAGGATTATTGCCTGCTGTACCAAAGGTTCTACTGCACTCAACGTCTGGTGGGAAACAAAGCCTACGGGTGAATTGGGAGGATAAGATTAAGGTTGGTGCGCCGCTATCCAGGAAAGCACAAATTGGGATGCCAAATACCTCAGTTTGTACCCATGTGCTTGAACCAACCAAGAGGCCATTTCCGCATTCTACCCAACAGACAAGGGAGGGTCCTTGTTCCAGCTCTTTGATGGCTTTCTGTAGGGTGAGAAGGATGTGGACAATATCACTCAACGGAGTAGTGATCACAGTTTTCAAAAGGGCTTCAGTTATGTTGCTGATAGTAGGGTGGGTTTTCTGGAGGTTCTGAGCCTGGAGGATGTATGGCAAGGCAGGATCAACCTTCAAAGAGTTTATTTTGTGGGGGGGTACTTCCTTGTGGGTTGAGGCTTTTGCGCGTGTGTGATTGGCCACAGCCATTATTAACAAGTCAGGGCTAGGGAGATTGGGAGAGACCTTTTTACTAGGCGGAGACACACTGGTTCCGTGTGCTCCGCTTAGTAGTTTTTTGGCCCTTCCAAGGCACTATCCTCTTGCAATATGTTGGGCAGGGTGTGTACACTGGGTTTTGAGTCAGTGGGCTCTACTTTCACGTCTAGTTGGCAATGTGGGCAGTTCCTTAAAAAGTGTTCTTTCTGTCCACACTTAAAGCATTCTTGTTCTTCCATGGGTTGTCTTTCCGCATAGAGAACTCTGTCATTGTCCTCTTCATATTCCTCCACCACGTTCATTACCCAGCAGGATGGATACACAGGGCGTGAGCCTGGCATAAGGTATGTTGTTGGAGGGAGGCGGCTATGCAAAGCTCTGCTTGGGTTGAAGTAGGTGTCAACAGCTGTGGGTGGAAGACAGACAAGTTTGGGAAGGGGCAGATTGCATGGAGGAGAGCTGTTGCTGCTTCTTGGGGAGTCAATAAGTTGATAGACATTAGGGTTTGTGCCTCAACCCTAAATCTTCTACCAAATTCTGGAAGCAACTCATCTTTCTTCAGAGAGATAGCCAAGAAATTAGCCTTCTTGTCCTCAAGCTGTTTGGGGGAGCCATAGGTATCTTTAAGGATATTCTTAATTTCTTTGTAAGACCCCTCCCCTCCACTAAGAGAGGCAACCACAGTAGAGAAGGCAGTTTTGTCCAGGCTATTCAACAGTTTAGCGCAGACAACTGGCTCTGGGCTATCCTTGGTCATAAGCTCAAACCCTTTGAGAAAGACGTGAATGTTGATGGGTCCTCCTGGTTTGAACTTGGTGTTTAGCTTGAGACTGGGGCCAGAGCTTGCATGAGAGTCCCATGAAGTCAGGCCAGGGTCAGAATGGGCTGGTCCTGGAGGTCTGTAGGGCAGTCCTGGAGGGCCAGGCGGTGACCCTGGTGGTCCTGAGGGTTGGCCTGGTGGGATTCCTGGTGGTCCTGGGGGTCCTCCAGAGAAAGCTCTTGGATAGCCTTGAGGTGGGAGTGGCGGCCCAGCAGGGGTGTAAGCCCCATAGGGGTAGCTTGGCTGGAAGAAAGACCCCTCTTGCAGATATGGTTGGGGGTTAGGGCCTGAGTACCTGGAAGGGGGATTCCACCAAGGGTATTGCTGAGGGTGTGAGTGTCCAGGATTTGGGGAGGGGGGTCTCCCAGCGTGTGGTTGCAGAATCTGCCCTAGAATCATTAGCAGGGGCCAGTGATGGAGTGTTGGGGAGGTGCACTCTGGGTGTCTGGTTGGCGGCAGTTGGCACTGAGGTGGGACCTGGGGTCAAGATATCTGGGATAGGTGGGTAAGAGGTTGACATTGGGGCGGGACCCCTTGGGTAGCCCAGGGGAAACTTTGATATGTCTTTTCAGCTGGATGAGTACTGAACAAGGCTGTTGCGGTTTCTACTGACTCAAGAAAAGAACACACTACTTCTTCCAAGGCCAAGGCAGAGGCAGATGTTGGGCTTGGTTGAGTGCTACCTGATCTTCCTAGGTTCATTGAGTCAAATCTTTTGGTCAGGTTGGAGATCAAGAACTGTAGGCTACTGTCCTTCTCCTTAAAAGTGGAGAGTTCCTTGTTATAAGTGGAGGCATGAGTTTCCTGCTTCTGAGTCAGGATGGTCAGCTCCTGTTGGACGTGCTTAAGTTGGGTTGTCAATTGTTGTATGAGGCCAAGGTGTTTGGTTTGGTTGGCCTCAGTTTTTGTCTTGAAGGCAACCTGGTCTGCCTGTAGCGCTTCTACCTTAGCATAGATTGCATTGCCATCAGTTCCCACAACGTCCAGGTCTTCCCGTGTTTGCGCAAGATCATTTTGAAGTAAGTCAAAGTCAGTCTTCAGGACCTTTAGGTCATCCTGAGCCTGGTTGACTCTAGATGCGGTGTTCCCAGCCCACCAGTTGCAAGCCTCTCAGATATCTGTTAGCTGGGCCTGTATATCACTGATGTCTACGTCATGCTGGTTCAAGTGACCTTTAAGGTTGGCCACTTCTTCAACCAAGGGTTGAACTACTTGCTGTTGGAGGGCGGAGTGGTCTTCAGTTATCTGCCAAGCAATGGTCACGGTGTCTGAGTGCATGGCTCCCAGAACCTCATGCTTGTGTCTGATCTGGTGAAGACGGTCTTGAAGGGGGTTTATTGATGACTTGGTATAGTCCCTTAGTTGGTTCAAAGCTGTGATGGTTTGTTCACTGCTAATACATTGCTGCTCCAGCCAATTTACCAGTGTGGTTATAATAGGGTGATTAAATTGGATCAGATAGGCCTTGATCATCTGGGTGTTGTCTATGGAGGTGGAGGTGAGAACATCCCCATTCTTGCTCAGAAACTGGTGGACATGTTCCATGTTGGATATGGTGGGGTCATCAGAGGAACCAGGGTGAGCAACTTGATGCATTGGAAGAGGGGAAGCACTAGGGACAGACTGGTAGGATGGAGGAGCAGTAGGGACGGGCAGAGGCTCTATCTGTGAGACAAACAAGGCACAGGAGCTAGTTTGCTCAAGGGTTTGACGTCTTTGGGGAGGGGGTGTGGGATTTCCGGACAGAGCCCTAGGGTGGCAATGGTCTTCACTAGATGTAGAGGACTGGGATGGAGTCCAAGTAAGAGTGGCAGGAGGTTCTTCATCTACCTCAAAGAAGTCCTCTACGGGGTCCTTGTCTGAGGCAGGGGAGGGGCTTTGCGGGCAGACTGAGGCCTGGCGCTGTCTTAGAAGCTTGACAGCTTGGGGAAAAGAAAGGACAGAGGCAGGTGGGTGTGTTCTAGTTTGAAGTTGTGAGGGAAGTTCAGAGACCGGGGCAGCAGGTTTCTCAATCTCTATAGGTAGTTGGGGAGATCCTGTGCTAGGGGCGGCTTGACCCTCAGGTTGGGGGACTTTGGTGGGGGTTGAGACCCGTTCAGCGTTGCAGGGCTAACCATGGCCTCTGCGTGCCGGAGTTGGGCGGGCAGGGCGCAGTGTGTTGAGTGTAGTTGGCGGTGGAACGGCGTGGGAAGTCCATGGTTTTGGGGTCACAGGTCCGGTCCCTGGACTAGAGGTCTCTGGCAGCAGTGCAACGGGCAGTAGCAGATACCCCTGTAGTGAGCACCAGAAAATGTGGTGCTCAAGGGTTGTAGGGATGGCTTGAGAGTAGCTGAGCAACTGGAAACACAACAGGACTATTATCTTCTTACTCAACAGAACCTCTATTTTTGGGCTCTGCAAGTAGTCTAAGATTTGTAAGTCAATTGTTGTGTATGTGTATAATTCTTGTTTATTGGGGACCCCTGGGGGTCTTTTTATACTTAGAGGGGAGGAGGGAAAAGAAGGGGTGAGTCATGCTGACTGAAGCCTGGACTGTGCAGGCACTAAGCTATTCCTTAAAGACTGAAACATTTTGGGGGATATTCAGAAAGAAAAGCTTGGATTGGGCAGAAAATGAACATTTGGGTATGTGATCTGAAGTCAGGTGGTTGCAGCACATAATAAGGCTGTCTCTGGGGAATTGAGTGTAGAATAAGGTTTCAGACTACTCTCTTTCAGGGTTCCCACTTTGACAAAAAGAGGGGTGGAGAATCACTATACCAATTTACATAGTGGGCACGAGCAATGGGTCAATAATCAATGCATCTGCAGCTAGCCGCAGATGCTCTGATTGATCACTAATTGCCATAGGAAAGCTCATTCTGATGGGTCACTCTCCAATGCATCTGCGGCCAGCTGCAGGTGTGTCAATTGGTCTATAATCAAAGACAACACTATGTAATTCAGAGGGTTACCTTCCAATGATAATAATAAAAAAGGGCAGCAGTTCCCCTTATATTTTTCCAAATAAGGAAGCATTCCAAATAAGGCAATACTAGGGAGTGGCACCCAGCACCACAACCTCACTGGAGCTTTTACTCTAAAGTATTGCACTCATTCCACCAACATGAAATGCCCACCCATGGCTTGCCCTGCGTCTGAAGAAATCCCTCTCATGGCTGTGTTTGCTGCCATCATTCCCCCAGGCTTCCAGGTCATCCTAGACTTCCAGATATCATATGAATTACCTGAACAAAATTTCTTGGAGTTGTACTCCCCTCCCTCATTAGGGCGCAACAAACCTTACCTCTGTCCTAGAATCCTGAACGTCGCCCATAAGGATCCTGTTCAATTGCTAGTATCCAATTTAACTGTTCTTTCTATAATTGTATCTAGAGGGCAGGTTGTTGGTTATAGTAAATTATTGAATGCTTCTGATGTCTTGTTCCTTCACCCCTTTGGTATGTTTCAGAACTTTAACCTACCATAAGACAAGCCCCAAGTCCTATCTCTGTTCACTGCCCAAGACTTCCCTCAGTTGTTCCCAGTTCAATAGAAAGAGGTGCTTGACTTGCTAGATCAATTTTCAGACATCTTTGCTAAAGACAGTACTGACTATGGCCTAGTCAAAGGCGTTATCCATCAGATTGATACTGGAGACACTCCCCTCTTCTGCATCAAACCATATTGCCGCAGTTGAGTGAAGGACGCGCAGGTATCTAAAGAACTCAAGCAACTGCTAGACGCTAAACTACTGGCCCCTTCTCAAAGTCCTTGGGCTTCTCCTCTACTAATCTTAAAAAAAAGAATGGAGGACATTGTATTGTGATGAACTATTGAAGATTGAACTCCTTAACCAAGAAAGACTCTTATCCCTTACTGTGTATTGATGATGCTCTCTGGCGTCTTGGAGGCTCTAAGTTCTTCTCTGCCATGAATCTGGCATCAGGCTACTGAAAAGTTGACCTTTCACCCAAGGATTTCCAAAAGGCTGTGTTCATTACCTCTGAAGGGCTTTTTGATCCTACCCGCATGCCCCAGGGACTTTGCAATGCCCTAGCCACTTTCCAAAGAGCCATGGACTCCATCCTCTGCAACTTGAAGCTTTCATGTGTTCTAGTATACTTAAATGATATAACAGTTTTCAGTGCTACCTTCACTGATCACCTAGCTCATCTCAAGGAAGTGTTCATAAAGATCTGAGAGGCTGGCCTCAAGTTAAAACCCTCTAAGTGCGCTTTTTTCAAAGAGCGTCTTGAATTCTTGGGTCATGAAGTAACCCAGACAGGAATTTGCCCAATGACCAAGAAGGTTGAAGCCATTGACAAAATGCTCCTGCCCACCAACTTGCACAAAGTACAAGTCTTCTTGAGTATGATGGGCTACTACAGGCAATTAATTCCCAACTTTGCCAATACTAGCAAACCCCTGGTCCAACTGTTACGTAATGTCCCTTTCAAATGGACCACCAGCCAACAGCAAGCCTTTGAGACCTTAAAACAGAAACTCAAAGAAGCGCTCATCCTAGTGTATCCCAACTACAATAAGGAATTCATCCTGTACACTGATGCTAGTGACCTTGCTATTGGGGCTATCTTGGCCCAGCTTGACGACAAAGGTGTGGACCATCCTGTAGCCTATACCTCCCGTGTTCTAAATAAGCATGAGAAGAATTATAGTGTTACAGAGAAGGAGTGACTTGCTGTGTTGCATGCAGTCAAGCAGTTTTGCCACTACGTGTACAGCACCCACTTCACTGTTGTCACTGACCACGCTTTGCTTAAGTAATTACAACAACTTAAGGAGCCAGAAGGACAACTAGCTAGATGGGCCCTCTGCCTGCAAGGTTATGACTTCACAGTGCTTTATTGCCCTGGGATTTAACATCAAAACACTAATGGTTTATCCAGAATGCCCATCCTTGCCCTACATCCTGCAGAGGCTGATTGGTTGTATGAGCTAATTAGGTACCCTTCCTCTTGGGATAATGAGACAGAAGAGGTCCAATTAGCCTTGTCTAAGCTATCTGAAGATATCCTCATTTGCAACAATCAGCTCTTCACAAAAGTACAAGATCAATATCTGCCTTATGTACAACCCAGCCTTTGCCTCTCACTTGTGTTACAAGCTCATAAAGAGACTGGACATGGAGGCATTGCCAAGACTTTTGACTGGCTCCAGAAGAATTATTTCTGGGAATCCCTTTTCCTGCTGATCCCAGATGTCATAGCTAGTTGCCACAACTGCCAGCTTCAGAGACCGCAAGCTGCTTCTCACGAGTTCAAATTAGTCCCTCCTCAACATGCCTTTCACGCTGTCAGCATTGACGCAGTAGGTTCTCTCCCCCGCTCCCACTCTGGTTGCCACTTTATCCTAATTGGTGTTGATCACTTCAGTAAGTAAGTAGAAGCTCACCCAACTAAGGACATCACCCCTAAGACAACTGCTGCCTTCCTGTTGCAAGATGTTTTCTACCGCCATGGCTGTCCTCAAGTGTTGTTGTCTGACAATGGAATTAACTTCAATGCCAAGTTGGTAATCTCTGTTGTCAAGGCCTTGGGGTCTCACCAATCATTCTTTGCCCCCTATAATCCTTCTACCAATGAGGCAGTTGAGCGTGAAAATTCAACACTGGTTTCTATTATGAGAAAGCTAACCTACTCCAACACCGCTAATTGGGATCTATATTTACCTGCTGCTCTCTTTGCCTATTGCCTGAGCAAACATTGTGTCACAGGATACTTCCCCTTTGCTATGTTGTATGGGTGTGAGGCCACCACTCTGTTGCTCTTGGGGACCCCCCTGCTCTTGTCAGATAAGGCCCTGAACCCAGACAACCACATCAAAGAACTAGTCAATTGCATAATTGATATACAGGCCACTGCCTACACTTCTGCGTACAAGACTAAGATGCTTGACCTTTCCCCCAATAATGCTGGACGTGCATCTTTGCCTGAGTTTGATGTTGGTGACCGTGTTTTTTACTACCAACATAGATTAGGTGGACAGGCGCATAAACTAGACTCTCTGTGAATTGGCCCTTTGGAAGTAACCTTCAAGCAAGGGTCTGAATACACTGTAAAGCTTCTCTCCAGCAGCCGTCTTTTTGCTAGAGTGCACACAAAGTTCCTTTGTAAATACCACCCCCTAAGGCCAATCTTGGAAAGGGTAATGTTGTGAATGCCACTATTCACCACGTTTAAATTTTGCCTTTGGTGGGCCATTTCAAAGACAAATCCCTCACTTTTGCTTTTGCCTCTTGAAATGAATTGATGGCTGAATCAGGAAATACAATTGTTTGGTTTCTTGACTCTGTGCAACTCACTTGCCCCACTCATGCTGGTGGCAAGTGATCCTACCATCCTGTTAGTGTTTTGTGGTATTGCCAACCACTATATATTCCATTTTCCCACTACCAATAAGATTAAGTTATATTCACATTTTTATCTTTGTGTCTTCCAGTACTTCCGCGCCTCTCTCTAGCCACAACTAGTAGAGATTATTCTTCCAGGGCTGCAAGGTAATTGCATAGCCTTTACTGTCATCTAACTGAGACTTAGAACAAATCCAATCCTAAGGTTAGGATTCCCTGTCGTGTGTCTGTGCCGCGCCTCAGAACACAACAATGGTGCTTGAAGCTTAAAAAAAGTGCACAAGGTGAAAATGTAGATAGACTTGGATTTATTTAAAAAAGAAAATTCCCATAAATACCAAGGCAATTGATTGATGTATTGCTAGTAGAGATCCCAATATACATACCAATGATAGAGGCATGGCTGATTCACTAATTGCTTTCAATTTATTCTTGGGTAAACTAAACACTTCAGATCAAAAGCAAAAACTCTCAATTTTTCAACCATTACTGTTTGCTGAACTATATGTTTGTCCAATTGTTAATACATCAGAAGTTGGTTTACAAAAGAAATCCTTTCAACAGTTTTTTTATTAATTTCCTAGTAGTAACAAATTTGGTAGCCTTTCTAGACATTTTTGGTATTCTAGAATTAATGCTGCTCATTTTATCAGTTTTAGTCTGGTGTTTTTTGCTGCATCTGAGTGAATTTGGTGTCACTTTTGGACTCTAAGCTCCTCTTTTTTCAACCTTCTAGATAAATTTCCAGTAGTTTTATAATTTTTCAAGATGTATGAAATCAACTCAGTCTTTAAACAAAATTGAAATGGATCTAAAGCTATTGTAATTTAATATGAGTTACTTGATTTTTGATTTTGCATTTATACTGAGTTGATTTTAATTTATACTAAAAGGTTACAAAACTACTGACCTTGGTTTGTTAACCCACCAGTAACTTTTCCTGTAATGTACTCTGTTGATTCTGTTATCCTAGCTCTAAAATATTTACAAATTTCTAAAAAAAAATTTGCTTCTTTAACTATATAATATATTAGCTTTTTTCTTAATAAAATAACTTTAAGTCCTGCCATTTCTATCATCTAATTCATATTAGGCTTTGAAATTTGTTTATTTGTTTTTGTTTGTAAATATGTCTTTTTGACTGGAAAAAATGATAATTTTTTGATAATATTATCCCAGAAAGACACCCAGAGTATCATATTTCTAATTTGTTCTCTTAATTGTATACCTATTTGAGATTTACTGATAACAGGGTGAAAAATTCATTAATTTATTTTGAAACTTTATGTTTTTGTTATTTTTTCAGTTGATATAGAGGTTTAGGATGTAATAAGATTTTTACTCCAATGCCTGAGTTTATTCTGTTTTCCAGAACTTACTAAGAAAAATATTTTGGAATGTGACTGAAGTCGTTTTTTGTGTTATCAGTTGATTTGTTAATTCCAAATATTTTTTAGCATGCATATTTTTCTTGTGTCTAAATATATTTTCCTATTAAAACCCATGTGGCTGTGAAATAAGCTTTTATTTTTAATAAAAAGTTAAATTCTGTTCTGGATAGCACTGATTTTGTTTTAGGCTAGTATAATTTTGTTTATCTCAACAGGTTATAAAAATGCTGTATAAATATAATTGGCTATAATTTTTGTTGGTTTTATAAAATTATAAAATATGTTTATAAAAATATATAGTAATTTAGATTTAGGTAAAAAAATTACTGGCTTGCTTTTTATTTAAAACTTTTTAAGCAAAATTATTTTTTTGAATTAAATAAATGTGATGTGGTTTAAAATCTGTCTTATTAGGTTTTCTGTATTATTATTATTTTAAATCATTGGCTTATTTTTGTTTTAAATTTTTTTGGTTTCTCAGAAGTGGGAATCCATTGTGTACTTTAATCATGCTTACCTTATTTTTGGATTGATTTTTAATTGGTTCTGGTTAAGTGTTTTTGGATTTTCGATTGAGTTGCAGCTTAGCTCGATTCTGGATCCAGATTGTATAAAATCAAACACTCCTTGATTTCTGCCTTACATTGCAGCAATCCGATTTTAGACTATTTGAAATTTTAAATCCGAGTTTTAACTGATCGGCACAAGTATGGATACGCTCTGCACAAGTTTAACATTCTAAATTGACAAGTGGGTGTGTTTATTTCTTTGGGATGAGAAGTTTGGGATCGGCTGCATTTAATTATGTCGTTGTACTCAGCTGATTCAAGAAGATCTACCACAAGGGTTGTTTATTTATCCTTTGTCCACTTCAATTAAACAGCTCATGGATTAATATATGTTTGACTGATTTGCAATCCAGAAATCCAAAACATTTAAATTTCCAACGAAGCTTAACAGGAACATTAGGGATGATATTTACAATTGATTGAATGTTTAAAACATACTTGATTTTCATTTGAGAAAAAAGATGCATGATAAAATTGAAATGATAAATTTTATAAAAAAAATTAAATATATATATTCAAAAAAGCAACAACCCTGTTTATAAAAAACAAGCAACAAGTGATTGGTATTCACCTTATAATGTGGGAATCAAATGATGAGCAGGTTTATAAACAAGAAATACTCAAGCAAAGAGTTCAAGATGGGTTTGAGATCATTTTGGATTTCTGATGGTAGGGATATGAATGTACTATGTATAAACTTTGAAATCAAGCGCTCAATCCGTAAAAGTAAGTACGATTACTTTGAGATCAAAATCAATCCCCCTGGTACTGAACTAATCTACACCTGTGACGGCATATCGGAATGTTGTGCTGCAGACTACTGCTTCGAGTACATTAAGGATGGTTGGTTCTCCTTTGATATGAAAATGACGCTTCCAAATAAAAAGGAAACTGTTGTTAGCATAATAAAAAATCTTGGCGAGATGACAAACAAGGGCCCAAAGGTTTATTCCTCTACTGAAACTACATGTGTGGATCCAGATTATGCTTCCGTAGATTGACCTCAATTTTCCATATGGTTGATTCTTACTATCAGAGACTTGGTCAGATGTAGGCAGGGGAAATAATAAATTTATTTGTTTTGGTACCATTTAATATTCAAAATAACACATAAACTTTGTTCATTAGAGTTACTTACCCACTTCCTTTATTGTAGCAGACAATTAACTTATTACTAACATATAGTTATAGAGTAAAAACTTGTATAAATTTAAATATATGTAAAAAAATGTGTACAATTCAAATAATTAGTTTAAAGCCAAAAAATTAGCAAATATAATATAATATGTTTTATTATTCTCAGGGTTAGGATTAATAAAATAGACAGTTAAATGATATTGTTGACTTAAAACATGTGGGGCAAATTTTGGGATTGTAAAATCCTACACCCAATTTCTAATAAAAATATGATCAAGTGAACTAAATTT
Organism: Entomophthora muscae; assembly: GCA_014839935.2. Classification (NCBI taxonomy): domain Eukaryota; kingdom Fungi; phylum Entomophthoromycota; class Entomophthoromycetes; order Entomophthorales; family Entomophthoraceae; genus Entomophthora; species Entomophthora muscae. The sequence continues at coordinate 210,946 of QTSX02001539.1, read as the reverse complement.
TAGTTATAATGTTTAATAAAATCAACCATTTTATTTAAAATTTGCAAATTCTAACTCCTGGGTGAAGACAATTCAACTTGTGCAATACAGAACTAATAAATCAAAAGGGGATATACACATAGGTAATGTGGGATTTTAGTTGACATTTTGATATGATCTTTAGGGTTATCAATTCTTGAACAGCATGAAATTATTAAAGAATACAAAAATTGTAGATTTTCAAATCCATTAGGCTATAACATTTCAAAAACAGCATCTTGATTTATGCCATCTCAAATTAAATTTGAGATGGTGTTTTTTATTAGTGATTTTGAATCCCAAAAAATAAAATAAATAATAAATTAGTTAAAATTAAATTATAATTTTGTACCAAAATATCTAAAAGCATCTCAATTTTGGTATTGTAAGTCAAATTAATCTAACCTTATTTTGCTAAATTTATTTACATATGAAATCAGTTAGTGTGAGGCATGTTTACATCATCTCAAATTTACATTATCTCAATTTATGCCATTTATCACAAACTAAAATAAACCTATTTTATAATTCCAGAATATGTTCCTATAATATAAACCTAGACACTTACACTAGGAACAACCTTAACCAATGCCACTAAGGTATTTCTACTATTAATTATCATTGCTGGTGTTGTAACTGTACTGTTTTAGCAGAGTTACAAGGGGAAAATGTTTGGAAACTAAATAATATTTTTTATTGAAAGATAAGTATTATATAGTCATTGTGAATCAAGGATAGCAGAAACATGATTGTGTTGATCACACGGTTTGATGGTAAAAGGGGTGGCTTGATCCTTGTAATGAGTCAAGCACCAAAACAAGTTATCTACCAGAGGGGATCAGCTTCTGTTCATGTTATTGTATTTGGTAATTCAAGTTGTCTTCCTAACTAGGCTTTGAGTGACTGGATAATTGGATTGCAGGTCACAAACCCGCTTAGTTGGAACCTTGTTGGCGGGTCAAGCCTGCTGCTTCAACACCCCCCAGACTGAAGGTTGGCCTCCCCTGGGGGCAGGTTGTCAGGGAGGTTGTTGGGAACCCAGGCGTCATATTGCACTAACTGTTGTTTAGTGCCAGGTAAGACAGTCTCATACTGTTTTTGTCTCACTTTACAGGGTCTTAGGTAGTTGTAATGAAAGACTTTATTTTGTTTGCACTTTTCAAGCCCTTGCACAATATAATGTTGCAACTAAACCAATGATATATCAGTATTTGAATTAGAAAAGACAATAGTCTAATAAAAAGAACAAGAATGAATAAAATAAGGTATTGTTTATTATATAACATTATAATTAATATACTATATGGGGAAAGCCACCATGCCACAAGGAGGTGGCATAGTGGAAAGTTTCATGTAAGGTTTGAAGCCAAGGAATAACTCATGCAAAGATCAGCAGGTCAAATGGGTAACACTCCTAATTAGGAGAAAGTGCCCATCATTTGAGATTGTCGTCATATTGGTTCATGTTGTTAGATACGTCAAGGGGCAACTTATTGAGTGCCCCCTGTGTATTTTGGAATACGTTAGCAGGCAAGTCTGGAAACCTGGTTGCAACACCCCCTTGCCCCCTGCTCATTGTCAGACATCAGGATTGGAGTTTGCGGGAGATCTGGGAAGGTTCACACAAACAACCTTTGTGTGAAAATAGCGCAGCAGGGGTGCAAGCAATCATGGTGAAGCTTCTTGATGTTCTCTTGGGCATCTTTGAGTTGGTAGATGTGGTTGTTGTAGACAGCAGCTATCTTAAAGGACCCTAGGTGGTTGGGTTCTAACTTGGCCAAATTGGGTTTGAGGGTGTAAACGGGGCCACCTACGGCATATCTTGCCTCAAGGTGCTTTGTCCCTCCTTTAATTTGTTTGTGTTCATTTTTCTGAGCCTTGGCACACCATTGATGCAGGGATGAAGTTGTCAAAAGGTGAGGTTTTCTGGGAACTGTGGAACGTAATTTTTCTTGTATAACTCCTGTCAGACTGTCTGATGTCCCAAAGGCCAAAGCACTGGGGCTGAACCCAGTGCCTCTGTTGATTCTTGCTTGTAAGATAAGTAGAGCAGTAGGCAGGTGTTTAGTCCATGCAGTATTGGGGTGCTCTTGTGAGAGTTTGGCAATCAATTGAACTAGTGAGCTGTTTAATTGCTCTACGCGCCCATTGGCTTGTGGATGATATGGGGTTGTGACTACCTGTTGGAGTGCATTCTTGGCGCAGTATGCTTTCATGACATGCCCAACAAGTTTGGGGTCATCATCTGTGATGAGACGTTTGGGCCGCCCAAAGCGGGCCACAATTTCCTTGTCAATGAAGCGGGTGATTGTGGTGGCGGTGTGGTTAGTTGTTGCCCAGGCCACTGGCCAGCAAGTAAAGTAGTTGATGGCAGTTATGATGTACTGTGACAGATCCAGGCCTAATCAGTCCATTCTATCATTATCCTGCCCTTGACTCTTATTATCATTACCTTTCTGTGACAAAGCTTTGAGAGGCTTTGCCTTCAGGGAGGCAATTTTATGGGACAACACTTTATTGTCATTCTGCCAAAAAGCCATAATTTCAACGCTTTTTTCCTCTCTTGCTCTCAACGCCTCAATTTCACAGTTTGCCATTTCTTTTACTTGTTGCAAGATTTCATTCCATCCTACCAAGAGGTTCTAATCATCCCAAGCGTAGATTTGGTTTCCTTGGCTGGGAGTTCCTTTCTTTGCAAAGTAATCAGAATACAGCTCTTTGAACACAGCTTTTACTTCCACCAAAGACTCTTCAGAAACAGTCTTGGTGAGCTCCAGGCTGGCCCAAGCTCCTTTCAGTGAACTTTTAGTGACCTTTTTCCTTGAAGTGGTGGTCTTCACATAAAGTACTCCACATTTGGCTCTTTCAAATTTTAACAAAGAAGACATGATAATTGAAAAATAGGTGAGGGGAAAGCGTCAAAACCAACAATGTGAATATAATTTATCAATGTTAAACTGTTTTTACTTATATACTATTTGGGGCATACACAGCTGAAAACCCCTCCAGGTCCTGAATCAACCAATGGTTTGTGTCACGTGGCCTATGACATTTGAGTCATCTAATATAGATCTTTACCTAAAAGATCACCAATAATTCCCAACCTATGAGAATTAACCTACAATGAAAAGAAGTCACCTGACTTCATTCAACCCAATATACTGATAAGGAGCGCCTTTTGGGGAAGCTTCAAAGATAGAAATGTGAAGAAGAGACATATATTTTATTGGATAATACTTTAGGCTTATATAGCTTTAGCTGTGGCGGGGATATTAGCTGGACCAAACCTAGGGGCTGGTCATGTGCTGGATGGGTTCAAGTTGTTGGATACCTGGACAGACATGTAATATTGGTTTGTTGCCAATTCTGGTATTTTGAATGGTATATTGGAAAGGCATCAAATTAGGCAATGACTGGATGTTAAGTGTGATGGCAGTAACCAGAATACTTGTACATCCAGACCCTTGACAATACCAACTCAGCATGGAGCTTTCCCAGCTCCCAGCGCCAAAAACCTGTGAATTACACATCCTAAAACTCAGCTATCAGTGTTTTAACTGGAAACAAGCTGATCAAACCTGAATTCCTAGGCATTGTTGCCTTTATTTAGTTATCTTTGCATTTAATGGTTTTTTGCCTTAAAACCCATTAAAATGCTTTGAAACTCAAACCAGATGCCACCGCAGCGCCTAGCAATTTCCCCTGGCGGTGCCCCAGCGCCTGAAAAATTTACTAGGTGGTGCCTTGGCGCTTCTCAAATCCATTAGGCGGCGCAGCAGCGCTTTTAAACCAATGAATTTACCAAAGCAGTGCTTTTAACCCAAAATTTGGGGGGGGGTTCTTATGGTTAATCTTAACCAAGCTTCTTGAAACAGTCAAGGCCATTAACTAATATAATTAAATCCTCATTAATATATTACCAAATATTTATTAATCTTCCCAATTAATCAAATTGTTTTTGAGACACCCAGTCTCCAAGATTGACTCGGCCAATCTTGCCCTCTGTTCTTTTACTGAGCATAGATATCCAGTTTTCAGAAATCTTTACCTTAAGACTTCAAAAACCTATTTATATGCAATAAACAGAAAAAACAGAAACAACTTTATACTTTGGAGCATTTATTTGGCTAAATCCTTGACAGTGACTGTAGTACAGTCACATGTACTTCTTTCCCAGTCTGTCTTCAGGGAGGGGCCCAACAATATCAAGGGCTCACTTTTTGAAGGGTTTCATGGCTTTGATGGACAGAACAGACTTAGGGGCGCAGGCTTAGACGTATTCTTTTTGCACAGCACACACATCTCCAGGAGATCCAAGATGTCTAGACACATACGCGGCCACCAAACCTTTTTTTTAATGATTTCAAAGAGGGTACACCCTTTGATGTGACCCAGGGTTTGGTGGTAATGCAGTATGATGTCACCTTTTTGTGTGATGGGAATGTACAACATCTTTTCACCTGTCTCTGCCTGGCAGCAGACATTGCCAGCATTGGTGGCGAACTGACTTTCTTTGTCCTTCAGCTTTGAGATAGTTACTGAGTTGAGGCCTTTGTAACAGGTTGCCTCAGAACAGAGGTAGAGCATGGGCCAGTCGGGGTCCAAGCCATCATCCCCAGTGATGGATGCTATGTAGAAGTATGAGAGGGTGTCATCTGTGGTAAGTTTCTTCCTAGGCTTAAATTGATGCGCAGCTGATAGGGGGATAGACACTCAATCCAGCCTGCTTGGTGGCGTGTCAAGTGGGACTGCGTGTTGAAGTACTGGTGTGACTTGTGGTCTGTCAGGAAGCAGGGTGAAAAGGTAGCCCCTTCCAGGTAACAGCACCACTTCTCAATGTAGTGCACAATTGCCGCTAATTCTTTATTGTGAATGGGATAAAGTTGTTCTGAGTCAGTAAGCTTCCTGGACTCATATGCCACAGGAAGGAAGACACCATTGTCAGTTTCTACCTGTAGCACACCCCCTATGGCCTGGTCAGATGCATAAGTCTCAAGTTTGTACTGGCGGTTTCAATTGGGAAACTGCAGTACTAGTGCTTTTGTGAGCCTTTGCTTCAACGTCTCAAAGGCTTGATCTCTGGCAAGGGTCCAATGGAAGCGCTGTTTGGTGTTGAGGAGCTTAGTGAGAGGTGCAATTAGCTCCCCACATTTGGAAATGAACTTGTGCATCTAGGCAATCATGCCCAAGAATGTACGCACTTGTCCCACATTAGTGGGAGGTGGCATGTGAGTGATTGCCTTGATCTTGGCAGGATCAGGCTTTATCCCTTGGGCAGAGATGGTGTGCCCAAGGAATAATAACTCCAACTTGAGGAACCTGCATTTGGAGGGTTTAGCCTTTAGCTGGTTTTTCCAAAGGGTGTCAAGGACAGCACAGAGGTGTTGGAGGTGCGTGGTTTGATCTTGACTGAAGACAATAATGTTGTCAAGGTACACAACAATGCATTTCCCAATCAATTCCTCAAATGCTTTGTTCATCAACATGGCAAAGATAGAAGGAGCGTTGATCATTCCAAAGTTCATGACCTGACACTCAAACAATCCGTAGTGTGTGCAGAAGGCAGTTTTTGCCTCATTCCCTGGTGCAATGCGGACCTGGTTGTATCCTGCGGTGAGATTGATCTTACTAAAGACCTTCACACCTGTGAGTGTATCAAAAAGGTTTTCAATCAGCAGCAGGGGGTACTTATTCTTAACAGTCACCTCATTTAAGGCGCGGTAGTCTACAACTAGACAAAGAAACCTGTTCTTCTTGGCTATGAAAAAAACCACTGCACCGTATGGGAAGAGCAAGGGGCAAATAAAGCCCTTATCAAGCGCTTTCACAAGGTGCTGGCGGAGGGTCTCATCTTTTTTAGTTTAATACAATATAAGGGACATGCTTTAGATAACAACCCTTGGAGTTGTACAGCATGCTGGATCTCTTGAGGAGGAGACAGTTGGTCTAGCGTTTTGCTGAAGACATTCTTATACTCTTTGAGGAGTGTAGTAAGTGCTGGTGATAGTGAGGTAGTCAAGGGAGGGACGCAGGGGGTTCAGTGCAGATAACTTTGACTGAGCATTGGTTAAAGTCTAGTCCCCCCTTTAAGTTGTACAAGCCTGTCTCTGTCATTCTAACAAACACAGTGTTGTGAAGTAACTTGCTTATTTCAACAGGATAAATCTGAAACCCCACCCCATTTCTATTAAGGGTGATAACAGATGTATCTCAGTCAATGTAGGGACAATTTTGCCAAAGCCAGTCAAGGCCAGCAATCATGTTGTGGCTGAGCCTGGACATGATTGGCCCAGAGAGCTTAACCTGGATGTTTCCCATTCTTACGGAGAAGGGTACTGTCTCATGGGTAATAGCAACTCTGCAGGAATCAGCTACTTGTACTGCTTTGAACCTGCTTGGCACTTGGTCTAATTGTTGAGAGTCAGCAAAATTCTGGTCCACCATAGTGTGGTCAGCCCCAGTATCTACCAATAGTTTGTGGGTGTTCCCAAAAAAACAGAAGGGATAGGCTAAGTGGGTTAATTTATTGGAGGAGTGGCTTGCTTGAAGCACGGGGTTGTCACTATGAACCTGGAAGACGTCAAGGGTTTCAACTTTGTGGATATTGTAGTTGCAGGGATTCTTTGCAATCAGGGATTGAGCAAAAGGGTCAAGTGAGGTTGTAGAGCCTCTTGTTGCTACAGCCCCCAGGCTTTTTCCTGATCCTTGATCTGTGCTAGCTGGAGCTCTCCCTTGCAGGAGCGTTTGGTACCATTTTCCTGCTGATGGGGTTGGCAGCAGCCCACTTGGTTGTGGCCACTGCCAGGTGCTGCACAAGGTTGAGGTAGAGTTTCATTAGTGTGGCAGAAGCCCATTGAAGCCTGATTGTTGGCCTCCACAATGGCTTTATAACAGTCATCAATGGAAGTGCAATAATCCACAGGGACTCACTTACAGATATGGGGTTTTAACCTATTGATGATGAGGGTGAGTAGCATTGCATTTCTGTCAGTTACAGCTTTGGGGGCGGCAGAAAGGGCTTGTTGCCAGGCGGTGAGGTACTCAGGGACCAACCCTGTCTGTTTAATTGCTAACAGGGAAGTCCCCACCACAATAGGCAAGAAGGTTTTGCTGTAGCGGGACTTTGCAGTGTTGCAAAAGGCCGCCCAGGTGACCTCAATTTCTTGACTGGCCCAGTTGGTGAACCATATGGTGGCAGGCCCTTTTAGGCGCCCAGAGGCACTGGAAACCCACATGAGTTTGGGAACCTGGCAGATATGAAGGCGGGTTTTGGTGGATTAAAGCCAACTGACAATGTCAGCTCCTTTGACCCCACCTGCAAAGGATCTAGCTAAAGATTGAGCATGTGTTGTGAGAGGTCTGACTGGGGAAGGGTGATGCTGATGTCACGCTGCCTGAGGCAGAGCCAATTACACACACTTGTGAGGAATAGCTGGTCTTGGTAAATAACGTACCTGTTGGGGATGTCTCCCTTGGGAATTGGCAGGAAGGTATCTTGTTGGGGAGTAGCTATAGGGCCCATACTCCGTCCTTTCTTAGGGGTAATTTTTGTTTTAGGTAGGTTGTGAACCTATTGCTGCTACCACTGTTGCAAATGAACCAATGATGGTTCAGTATTTGAATTGGGGAAGACAACAGTCCAATAAAAAGGACAAGAATGAATAAAATAAGGTATTTTTTATTATAGAACATTATGATTAATATACTATATGGAGAAAGCCATCATGCCACAAGGGGGTGGCATAGTGAGAAGTTCCATGTAAGGTTCAAAGCCAAGGAATAACTTGTGAAGAGATCAGCAGGTCAAATGGGTAAAGCTCCTAATTAGGAGAAAGTGCCTGCCATTCAAGATTGCCATCAGGTTGGTTCATGTTGTTAGATACATCAAGGGGCAACTCATTGAGCGCCCCCTGTGTATTGTGAGATACGTTAGCAGGCAAGTCTGGAAACTTGGTTGCAACAGTAAGTGTTGTTTTTTTACCTTTAGGATTATGGCAGGGCCCACTTTTTCTGGCTGTAATTTACTCTTGTCTGTATTCATTACCCATACTTTGTCACCAATCTTATGTTTGTCTTAGATGGGGACAAAGGTATTCTTTAAGTGTTTTTCTTCTCTTTTTAATTGATTGCTATTGGTCTGTGTAACTTGAGGGTCCAAGCAGGGTGGAACTTTTCTGGGCATTTCCAACTTAGGTCCTGATAGCGCTTTGATGATATTGGGTTGTGTGCCATAAACTAGCTTGAAGGGGCTTTTCCTGGTGAATCTGTTCACACAGGTCTGGCATACAAGCAATGCAGTTGATAGCTGCTTATACCAGTCCTCAGGCCTCCCAGCAGTGAGTTTGGCCAGAGTCTGCACTAGGCTGCCGTTTAGCCACTTACACATTCATTAGCCTGAGAATGATAAGGTTTTGTCACTGTGTGTTGGACCCCATTCTTGGTGAGGTATACATTGGTATCTTCAGAGGTCAGTTCCTTGCCTTTTTTTGTTATCAGGAGTTCTGGCTTTCTAAAATTACTGATAATTTCTTTTCCTATGAACCACCACACATCATTGCCTGTGTGAGTTCTCACTGCTTGCGCCACTGGCCAACAATTGGCAAAGTTGATAGCAGTGATGATGTATTTCTTTTTGTTGTGCTTTCCTGGCATGGGTTTTAAAATATCTAGGGCCCACACTTTGAAGGGTAGTTGTGAACAAATAGGCAATACAGACTTAGATGTGATGTTGCCTTTTGCAAACTTTTCACATACTTTGCATTGGTCTAGGACTTTCTGGACATCCTGGTATAGGGTTGGCCACCATTCTTTGTGCTTAAGAAATTCATAGAGATTGTGGCTTTTATGTATGTCTAAGTTCTCTGTAATAACATAGGATGGTGTCAACTTGGTGATGTGTAGATATGTAAGAAATGGTAGTTCTGTCAGTCATTTTGTAATGTAAAGTCCCATACAAGTCTGAAAATAGATGCTCATTCTTGATGACTGTCTCTTTTTTGATGTCAGTGATATCAGGGGGGAAGCCATTGTCCTTTGTTTGAAGCACCAGGAGAGGCCAGTCTGGGTTGAGCCCATTCCTGCCTCTTGTGGCTCTAACATAAAGGTGCAATAGTGCATCTGCCATGGCAAGTTCTGGACCAGGTTTGAACTGTATGATCATATAAAACCTTTCTAGGAGCTCCATCCAAGATGCTTGTTAGTGGGAAAGGTTTGCCTGTGTTTTAAATTATATGAGTTATTTGTGGTCGTTTAATGCTGTGAATTATTCCTGACATTCCAATTAACAACACCATTTGACCAGACAGTGTAAAATTGCCACAATTTTTTGTCATGTATTGGGTACTGGCACTTGCCATCTGTCAGCTTACATAATTCATAGGCTACAGGCAGGAAGTTACCATCACTGTTCTTGATTTGTAACACTCCCCCAATGAATGTGTCAGTGACTTCTGTTTCCATTTGATATTCCCCATTGTGTTTGGGGTATTGTAGAATGGGTGCGTTTGTGAGCTTCTCTTTAAGACGTCTGAAGCAAAGGTTGTGTTTAGAAGTCCATACAAACTTGGATTTGGCGCCAGTTATGGCAGACAGAGGTGCAGTCAGGACACCACAGTCAGAGATAAACTGTTGTACATAGGAAATCATTTCCAAGAATGTGCAAAGTTCTGACTTGCCTTTGAAGGTGGCATTTTGCAGATGGCCTGGATTTTTTTGTTTGTTAAGCTTAATGCCATTCTTTGAAACTATATTTCCCAAGAAAAGCAATTGTTTGTGGAAGAATTGGTATTTGAAGGGCTTGGCTAGCAGTTTGTGTTTTGCCAGGGTATCAAAGACTGCTTCCAAGTCCTTATTATGTTTTTCTACCAAAGGGTTATAGCCAATAATGTTGTCCAGGTACACCAGGGTATTTTTGCCAATGTGGGGGAAAACACCTTGTTTGTGAAGGTTAAAAAGGTCAAAGGGGCGTTTGTCATCCCAAAATTGAGCACCACACACTTGTATGATTTGTACTTAGTGCAGAAGGCCATTTTGGGTATATCTTTTTCCTTGATGCAGATTTGGTTGTAGCCTGCGGTTAGGTCAATCTTGAAGAAGACTGTGGCGCTGCCCAGGGCATCAAAGAGGTTGTCAATAAGTGAAAGTGTGTAACAATTCTTAATAGTGACTTTGTTTAGGGCTCAATAATCCGTGACTAGGCGTAAGATACCATCTTTCTTTTCTACAAAGAATACAGCAGCACTAAAAGGGGAATGTGAGGGACAGATAAGCCCCTTCTTCAGTGCTTTATTGGGGTACAAACATAGGACATCATCTGTGTTTGGGGTAAGGCAATAGATAAGACACGCCTTAGGCACAGCTTCTTTAAGCTGGATGAAGTGATGTATGTGTTTCTCTGGTGGTAAACCTGGTAGAGCCTCATTGAAGATTTCTGAATGGCAGGCCACAATGTTGCAAACCTGAGTAATAGTGGTATCCTGGTGGTCCTTAAAGTGTATGATCTTGAACTAGCAGGAGTACCAGTCAATTGCCTTGAGGTTCTTCTTTTTTTCTAGGGTTTCTTTAATGTGCACAAAGACGTGATTGCGTAGGAGCTGATTCACTGAGTCAGGGTAGATCTGGTGATTGACACCTTCACACTTGATGGTCAATACCAAGGTTGCCCAGTCTACATGGGGGTTATTTTTTGTAAACAGTCCAGCCCTAGTACAATATCAAATTTGGGAAAGTCAATGACAGGCCCCTGAATGATGGAGTGCAGGTTCTCCAGCATGACAGAGAAGAGAGCAGTTTCTCTTGTTGTTGGGAATTTTGACCAAGCAATGATGCCAATTATGACAGAGCTTGCAGATATGAATTACAGCTACCAAATAATATAAATGGGTAGCATAATCTATATGCATAATGAATCAGCAGTAGTCTACTGACTTGAATCTTAATCTGGCCAATGACACGCGCTGCCGCAGCACTTTAGAAATACACAAAGCGCCACCTGGCAATTGGGTTAGGCACCAAGGCGCCAAACTACTTTTACGTTGAGCGCCAAGGCGCTGGGTTCAATTCCCCATAATCTCAAATTCCTTTAATTGTCACATTAATAAGCATTAAGCTACAGTATGCTAAGAAAGTAGGAAGTGATCCTGAAGCAACTGGATTAGGCGCCAAGGCGCCAAACTACTCTTACGTCAAGTGCCGCCGCACCAACTGAAAATTATTGCAGGTGCTGCCTTACTTTTACGTCAAGTGCCAAGGCGCTGGGTTTGATTCCCCATAATCTTGAATTCCCATAACTGTCACATTAATAAGCATCAAGCTTGTAGATGCCAAGGAAGCAGAAAGTGATCCTGAAGTAACTAAATTATTACACACCAGCAAGGATCACCTGTGCTGGGTGAAGATGAAGATATTCTATTGATTGACGTGCAAGAAGCGCCAAACCTAGATTAATAATTACCCAAATTAGGGGGTGTTAGAATGTCCTAGAAGATATTGCTAGCAGCCCAGGGATTACCCTTGTATAAGATATAAGAATTAATCATTGACAATACAAAAAAATCTTGAATCTTGAATCCTTAATCTTGGAACCATCTTTATTTTTATCCTTAATCTGGTTGACCTGTATCCTAATCCTAAAGTGCTTCTGTGCAATTGGAAGCCATTGCTGGGCAATAATCATGGTCCTGCTCAATCCTGGCTCTTCTGATACAATACTGCTCATATTCTCACATATGACTGTATTCTGGAAAATGTCCTGTGCCCTATAATCTCTAATAATTGTTGTGCTGTAATGCAAAAAGCTTGACACTTGTTACAGTGATGTGATATTTATTAGCTAAGACCATGTTTTTAATCTGCAAAGGATTGGTGGTCAGCTTGAACTTTTCTACAAAGCTGCTGTTGACTAGGGTTTGGTCTGCGCCCAAGTCCAGGAGTGCTGAGCCTGTGTAACTGCAAAAACAAAAAGGATAGGACATCAGTTTATTGGGATGTCTGACAATGGTATAAGTACTGGGTCTTCCAAGGGCACTTGGATTATTGGGCATTGGTCCACATCCTCAGGGCGGTACTCATTGTTGGGAGAGTCAGGAGTTGTGCGGGGGAAACTTGGCTTGCTTAATGCTCTCCCTGGGCTTTTCCCTTGTTGTGATTGACTTGTGTGGCAGTAATACAGAAATGGGTCCAATTTGACTTCCCATTGTTCCTTTTTATGTGCCTGTTTGAACCTGTGAGCTTATGGTTTGAGTTGTTGTTGTTTCCAGGAGGCAGGCAATTGAAGCGTCCAGTTGGGTGAGAATCTTTGGGCCCCTTTTTTCCCAGTTTGTGCCTTGTGAAGAGCATTGGACGTTTGTTCTGATTTCTCTGCCTTGCAATATAGGCTTTGCAAGTTGATCACTTGGTCCAGGTTTACGTGTCTCATTACATGCAACTTGAGTGCGTTGTAGTACATGAGATGAGTGGCTGGAATGTCAAAGGCCATATCTGAGGGGGCACATAGTTGAAGCTCCTTGTATGCTCAGGTAAGCTCCTTTACTGTTCCTGTTTGGGTGAGATTCTTCACTTAGAATATAATCATAATTGTGGTATCTTTCAGCACAAATCTTTCTAAGAAGTCCCGTTTGAAGATGTCCCAATCTTTCCTGGTGTGGTTCTCATGCCACTTGTTGCGCCATGTGCCAGTGTTGTGTGTTAACTAAATGGAGATCTCCACAATCCAGAAGCGTCATGGGCATTTCATTTGTGCCAGTTCACTCTGAGCAAATTGAATCCATGCTGTGGTGTTGTTGTTATTGGCTCCAGCAAATGGTTCCAAGGCAGCGCTTCAAAGTCTTTGATCTATGTAGGCTGACATGATGCTTTCATCAGTTGCTTGAGGAGTAATAGAAGGTGCTTGGAAAAAACCCTGTGCCAACAAGGCATTGAAGACAGGCAGCAGGATTACTGTGTTCTGGTAGAGTACAAAGCTGTTGGGTTTCTGGCACCAGGTGTGTATGGTGCCCAATCCAGCAGGAGGCCAGACATGATTCTATCAAGGATTTGTTAAATGTGGCAATTACAGGCAACCGGCAGACTTTGCAAGATAAGATAGGATGGAACCCCTACCTGTGCTATCAATGTCGTAACTGTGCTGTCTTAGAAGAGTTACAGGGGGGAAATATTTAGAAAATAGATAATATTCTTTATTGAGAGATAAGTATTATATAGTTATTGTGAATTGTAGATACCAGGAACATGATAGTGTTGATCACACAGTGGGATGATGAAGAGGGTGGCCTGATCCTGGTAATGAGTCAAGTGCAAAAACAAGGTATTCATTGTAGAGATCAGCTTCTGTTCATGTTGTTGGATTTGGAAATTCAAGTCAACTTCCTAGTTTGGCTTCAAGTGACTGGATAATTGGATTGTGGGTCACAACCCCGCTTACTTGGAACCAACTGGCAGGTCAAGCCTGCTGTTTTGAAATTATGAATAAAACTGATAACTAATGCATCTTGGTAATACACAATAAGATATACCAGTAGTATTCTCTCAACAGCTTTTTATTAACTTCTCTAACAGTGCCAACTTTGGTTGCCTTTTTAAACTTTTTTGGTATTGTAGGGTTAATGCTGTCTATTTTGCAAGTTTGAGTGCCCTGTTTTTATTGCTACATCCAAGTGAATTTAATGTTACTTTAATACTCTAAAATTTTCTCTTTTTTAACCTTTTAGATTAAAATTTCCACTGTTTAATCATCTGTTAAAATAAATGAAATATACTAAGTCTTAAAAAATTGAAATGAATCCAAAGTTTGTAATTTAATATAAATTACTTAATTTTATATTTTTTTAGAATGAGTTGGTTTTGTTTATATTAAAAGGGTATAAAACTACTGTACTTGGTTTGTTAACCCACCTGTTACAATAGAACACCACATGATGGGGATAACACAGTCCTGTAAGACTCAAAACCAACACCAAAAAGCTGCCAAACCCTTGAAAATGTTAGACAATTTAAATGTTGTCATAGACAAAAAACGGGTTAAAGCTGGAGTTGCTCAGATACCCCTTAAAAAGCTGAATCTGCCCCATCTCTTGCCAGCTAACTATAATAAATCAGTTCCACATTATTCATTGCCAAAAAAATTATAGTGCTTGACCTGCAGGTTGCCAAAAAAATTCAAATTATGATGTCATTAACTCAAACTTCAACATTGAATCATCAACTGAAGAAAATATTTGCATAGACCAATCAGAAGCTGTGAACCATCCATCTTCTCTCTCTCAAATTTTCTTAAAACTCTTCTAATTTTCTCACTAGAAACTTGTTTCTAGATATCTATATTTCCCTGAAGAATTAAAACAAGTTTTATAAACCCTTATGTTGGAGTATCTTGGCCTCCTGGCTCATTTGGTTAATAGCTTCTCATCTGCTCTCTTCTGGTTTGCAGTGGACTCCCTGACTGTGCCCTGGTCTGCTTTTTGTCTTTTTGTATCTTCAGCTTAGTTCTCAGAATTGCCTCTTCAATTGCTGTTCTTAATTTTAGTCCTTATGTTGGCCATTTGCTATACTCACAAAGGTGCAAAAATTTTAACTCCCTCCTATCAATTTTGTGGTGCAAGGTACCACTTAAACATATTATTATATTGAGACTGCTTCCTTATCTGGAAAAATATAAGGAGAACTGCTGCCTTTTTTCATGTTTTAAATTGGAGAGTCATACACCAAATCCTATAAGAGCATTTCTAATTAGACACTAATTGACAGGCCTGCAGCTAGCCGCAGATGCTCTAATTGGTGACCCATTGAAAGAGCTTTCTTATATGGCAATTATTAACCTATTGACATATCTGCGGCTAGCTGCAGATGCATCAATGATTAAATCATTAATTTCTCCCATTAAGTAATTTTGTATAGTGAATATCCAACCCTTTGACAAGCAGTGACTTCCTAAAAGAACACCCTGAAACCTTGTTCTAAACCTGATTCCCCAGAGACAGCCCTACTTTTGCTGCAACCACCTGACTCAAAGATCACATGTTTAGATATTTACAGTCCACCCAATTTATGCTTTCTCTCTCTGAAATTCCCCAAAATGTTTAAGCCTTTAAGGAATAACTTAGTGCCTGTCCAGCCCAGACTTCAGTCAGGATGACTCACCCTCCCTTTTCCCCCCTTCACTCACAACTATAAAAAGCCCTCAGATACCCTCATTAAAGACATCATTTACCAAATAAACATAACACCAGACTCATATTTCTTAGATTACTTGCAGAGCCCAGCTATAGAGGTTCTGTTGAGTAACAAGATACTAGTCTTGTTGTGTTCCCCCAGTTGCTGCTTAGCTACACCAACCTTACCCTTAGAACTCTTGAGCACCACAAATTTGGTCTTGTGTTGCTAAAGCAACTAGAAATTTGTTATTTCTATCCTCTCTGTTTTTTCTTACATCTTACAGTCCATCATTTAACTCTTAAATCACCAGGCACTTTTTCTGTAGTATACTCCATTAATTCTGTTATTATAGCTCTAAAATACTTTAAAATTACTAATTAAATTCAAAACAAAACAAAATTAAACTGCTTTAACTATATGATTTATTTGCTTATTTCTATAATAAAATCAGTAGTTTTAAAAGCTATGGTAACAACCAAAAAATACTTCAGATTTAAACAAAATGATTTCAGATTTAAACAAAATCCAACTCTCAGGTTAAAATATACACTCTGTTAATAGGGTTTATTGGCGTTAATGGGCAAAATGGGTCAACACAGCAACAAAGTACTCACACTCAAAGCAAAACCATTCAAAATATAATCCAAAATACATGGATTCACAAGCAAAATGATGTGAGTTGACTTTCATTGTACATATGTTTACTATGTGAATCAGTGACAAAATACACCCAAGTAAGGTGAGTCAAAACTCAATCCAAAAACAAAACACAATAGAAACTCACTATGTAAACAAAATCACTCACTCAATGTGTGCAATGGGTTGTAATCAAGAATGATACCAAGGTATCTAAAATAAGACACACAATCTGAGACATAATTTTAAAAAAATGGGTTGGGTGCTTAATTTGGTGTAAAATATGGGAAAATGGGTGAAAATTATTTTGGGTATTCTAAAATGGGCGTTGTAAACCAGAAAAAGCTAATTAAGCAATAAAAAATCTAGAATTGGAATATTGGGGGGAATATTAATCAAATATCTATATTCAGATAAAAAGCAAAAATTAAAATTAGGGAGTAACTAAATGAAATTTATTTAACATTTTATTAAATTCTCAAAATGAAAGAAACACAGCAACATACTACCATTGCACCTGTTGTGCGCCGTGGTTGCAGTCACTCCCGCGGGTCAAAGAACAAAGTTAGTGCAACCCAAGTGCCTACTCAAAAGGGAGGCAGAAGAGGAGAGTTCCATAGTGACGCTGCACCAACACAGCTGGTTTAAGGAGCACAAGCTGCTAGGGTGCAGAGCATAAACCCTTGGGTTCCCAAGCTGACCCGGAATCCAACCAAGGTCACCACTACAAAGAAAGTTAGAGACAAGGAGATAGAACTTACTTTGTATGTGTTTGACGTTGTGTACCGGCAAGAGTTGGTCCCGTCAGCCATGCTGGAGAAGGTGAAGCCTGTACTTGATACTAGCTACAAGCCCTACGTCAGTGATGGCAATCAGGAGGAGGACAAGAAGCCCATGTTCTATCAAACCAATGAGGGACAGTTAGTGCTAAAGAAAGTTGCTGCGTTTTACACCAAGGTGCCCATGCCCTGTGATGTGGCCAATGTCAACAAGTCAATCCCCAAAGCTAAAAGCCCACTAACAAGTGCATCCCTGATATCAAACGCATCATCCTTCTCTGGCTCATGCGGGAATCTGGCAACTACAAGGCAGCTGCAGCCAGTGTTGGGGTGGATCCCAAATACGCCAGCAAGACTTTCAATAAGTTCATTGATACTGATTGAGTCCTTGCTGCAAAGAAATCCTTGTGTGTTTCTATCATGCTCACCAAGGAGCACAAATGGACAATACGCCAGTGGATAACCTGGGACTGACATCTTGAACTGGCAAATATACAGGCCATGGTCAAGTCTGCTTTTGGGGTTGAGGCCTCAATTTTCTTTTACTACCATCTGCTCAAGGGAATGTGCTTTTCCTGGAAAAAGCTTGGGGTATCTCCCTACAACAGAAACAGCCCAGCCAATATCAAGACCCGGAAAAATTACACTAAGGCGTACACTGCCCTCAAAGCCAAGGGGACAGTGAAATTCTATTATATTGAAAAATCAGCATTTTCCTCGTCAATGTGCAATGGGTATGGGTATGTCCCCAAAGGCTCCAATGACATGATGACTTGGCGTGCTGCAGTCTGCGCCACAGCCTACTCAATGATGGCTCTCCTTGGTTCAAAGGGGGTTGAGCTTTATCAAATAATATTTGGTTCTCACAACAGCCGTACCTTCTTGTCATTCCTCTAATTGGTCCAGGAGCACCTGAGGCCCACAAGCCCGGGCTTCACCAATGTGATTGTGTTGGACAACGTTGGTCTCCACAAGGTGGCTGACATTCTTGAGGAATTCCCAATGATTGACACAAGTGTTGCAGTGGGCCCTCAGCAATTGGTCACAGCAAATTTGCACCTTCTCTTCCTCCCCGCCTATTTGCCCTTCCTAAATCCCATTGAGGAAATCTTTGGGTGGCTCAAGCAAGTTGTCAAGTGAGGAACCCCAACAGGGACCAAGGACCTGTTTTATTTGCTGCAGGCCAGGATCCATACCCTCTCAGCTGAGACTGTGGCCAAATTCTATGGCCACGCTGATTTTTTCATCCCTGTGTGCCTAGCTAAACAGCCAATCAATTAAAGGCTTAGTGTGTCCAACTTTTTTATATTCTCTAATTTACTATTCAAGATTTATTGATTATCATTTTATATTTAGATGTTTCCAAGCCCGTAATTATCTTCACCAGGACCATCAATGAAGGTCAGTAATTTATTTATAATCATTTTTGTTATGGTATCTAAGGGTATCCCAAATGCTTGATAATGGATTACGTGAACGCATCAATATCACTTTTGGCAAATAAATATAGAAATCAAATTAAAAAAAGTTAAATTTAAAGTGTACAAATTAGAAGTTGATTTTATTAAAATATAATATCATAATTTTTATGATGACCTTCTTTGGGATTTATTTTGCAAAACTTGTTTTCTAAAATGATAATTATAAAATTTTATTATAATAAAAATAATATGAATTGTAATGAAATTTATTAGAAGAGAGAATTTATTGCAAACACCTGTAGTGAGTTCTTTTGCTTGTACTCACCCTGCAATGGAGGTGGCGCACAACCTCTACCGTCACACCATGGATGGTGGATACACCCTTATTAAAAAACTCCTGCCTGCTGGTGAAGGGGAGTAGGGTTAGATGAGAACTGAGGAGCAGCTTTTTGGGCGGGGCTGCAAACCCATAGATTCCCGCCAGGACCAGGGCGTCTTGGATTATGTGATCAACTGAGTCATATCCTGGGGGGACGTTCTTCCCGTTGAGAGCAAGCTGGACCTTGTCAATTCCCAGAAGGACCCCATCTAGATACTCTACGCTAGCGCTCATCCCAAAGAAGAAAAGATACCCGAGGTAAACCACCAAGTGAAGCCTTTGCCCAGCAAAGGCTTTTGTGAACTCACATAATTTATTATAGACTGTGCTGATCTTCTTATTGTTCCTGGTCTTCCCAAAGGTCAGCTTCATAGCTGCAGGGACCCCCATCTTGTTGGCACTCCAGGCCAGCCCAAAGTCCGCCAGGAGGATTTTTGTCTTCTTTACGGCTGTTGCATCTGCAACAGCCAATTTTGACACTGCACGCCCAAAGTTCTTCAACAGGTAAGAGATGGTATGCTCCAAGGGGTAGCAGAAGCAAGCAGCTGCATGATCCTGGCCCATCTCTGGTATGTTTTTGAATGGGAGTGCTACCAGGACGTCCCAAACAAGCTCAATGAAGTTTACACAGTAAACTCCACTGAGGTTAACCAAGTCCAGATGGATCAGTTGGGCATCCTTGTAGGCAGTAACTGCCCACTAAGATGCCTCCTCACTATGCAAAAGCCCAGTCAATGCCTCCCTGGACATTGAGAAGGTACCGTGAATCTTATCCTCAAGCTCCTGCAAGACAGAAAGAGACAGAAAAAGCTGTTTGGCCACATGAGTGGCGTAGTTGGCGTAAAATGTGGCCAGGAAAAAGGGAAACATGACTTGGTGGAGTTCCCTGTCTATGTTCTCTAACAAAAAAGGTAAACATTTGGAATTTTTTTATTAATTATGATTATTAGGTTATCTTTGCAGGTTTCCTCCTTGCCTGCAGCCTTGGCCGGCTTGGCCATTCTTGGCGCAAGCAATTCTGCTGGCAATTCAGTATCCTCTGCTTTGGCACACTTGGTGGGTTTGAGATGTTCATACATCTTGGGGTTGTCAACCCAAACAGAAGGCGCAGAAAGATTGTACACCTTAAACTGGAGGCCCTTGGCCACTGTCTTCTGGATGTTGAAAAGAGGCTTGATTGTCTTTTCAGGGGTGTCTGGCATTTTCATCATTAGTGCCTTTGCGGACACTTTGTCAATTTTGTCCCCAGTGAGAACAGCGGACTTAACTTTGGCCTTGACCTTGTGGTCAATATCTTTGATTTTGCCAATTGCCAAGTTGAGGTCTTTGAGTAGTTTTTCTAGTTCTCTCATTGATTTTTTTTACTAACCTTTTCATATGTTTTTATAGCTTTCATCCCAATAAAATCTGTATTATTCTGATACAATTGCCTTTTTGTTTATTCCTTTTTTTTTCTCATTTACTACATTATTTCATCTTTTTACCCATTTTGTATATGTTTTACGCTCATCTCAATATGTGTTGTTTGCTTTGTGTTGGCATTGTTTCCTAGATTACCATATTATTTTTAGCGCTTGACATATCCCCTTGTGAAAACATTAACAACAATTTGATGATTAACTAAATTTGAATTAGAAAATTATAGGTTAATTGTATTTAGATAAAGTTGTTACTGATCTGAATTCAAAACCTTAATGATAAAATTTAAGCCAATCAGAAGCCAAGTGATAAAGTGATTGTTGTGACATAAAGGGTCATTCAATAATTCTTTGATGCATGTGCGCTAATTAATATGATTGGCTGATTGTCTTGCCATTGTGCGCCATTGTTGCTGTGGCATGTTGTTGATAGACTAGTGCTAACCCATCAGCTAATTAGGCACTAGTCCACCAACAACTTGCCACAGCAACAATGGCGCACAATGGCAAGACAATCAGCCAATCATATTAATTAGCGCACATGCATCAAAGAATTATTGAATGACCCTTTATGTCACAACAATCACTTTATCACTTGGCTTCTGATTGGCTTAAATTTTATCATTAAGGTTTTGAATTCAGATCAGTAATAACTTTATATAAATACAATTAACCTATAATTTTCTAATTCAAATTTAGTTGATCACCAAATTGTTGTTAATATTTTCACAAGGGGCTGTGTAAAAAGCTAAGGTTACTTTTTTCTAGATCTAGATACACAACATAGTAAATATATAATTTTATAGAAATAAGCTGAACATAAAGAATATAGCCAATTATAAACAAAGAGAACATGAACAATTGAAATTCAAAATATTGATAATATAAACATAAAATGTTTGATAACAGAAAGTTTATTGGGAGACAGGAAAGAGTGATGCCTAGTAGGCAGAATGGTGCAGAAAGGAAGACGTAGAGCTGATGCTGACCTAGGGGGTCTGGGATTGGGTGGGTGGGGCTGTAAGGTGGTGGGTGGTGGGGGTAGGGATAGAAGGATTGTGCGTGATTGCCGCCATATAACGCTTGTTATATTCCTTGTCTGTCATTGGCTGGATGGGATGATAGATGGCTGTGGCATGGGGTGAGAGGCGCTTATCCTTACGTGATTGGTTGCCCATGTTCACATGAAAGACAATTTGGGAAAACAAGTCAGCCATCATTTGGCGGCCAAAGAGAAAATTGTGATCAAGGACCCCAAGATAGAGGTTGTTGAAAGCCTGAGGGCGGCGCTCCCGTAGTGTGTCTCCAATGTTGAAGAAGAAGACATCACCCAGATGGATGTCAGCATGGCTGGCGGGGTAGACTGAGGCCTGGTGCCTGCGTCCTTGGATGGCCTCAAGGACGGTGGAGCTACCCTCCATCTGGTGGCTCAAGAAAACCCGGTGCTTGGAATTTGAGCCATCCCAGGAGTCAAGTAATCCACCAAGAATTTGGATGTACTTGTAGCAATTGGTGAAATCTGGGTTTGTCCAATAATAGACAGAACACTTGGCTGAAACAGCCAGAAACGCACCAATGAATGTCCCTTTCTTGACCTTCTTCCTTTCTTTTTGAGTGGCAGCTCTTTTTTGCTTGCCAAAATTTTCAAAAGCTATTAATAGCTTATAGTAAGAGATGAAAATGTTGTCATCTGACAAACTTGTCAGCCATTGGACCAGGATTGTCTCAATCTCAGGATCATACGGGAAATCCTTGGCGTCATCTCATTGGTTGCCGGCAAAATTGGTAAGAGCCTGTATAAAAGCCATCTTTCTGTGCATTCAGAGCTGCATCATGCGCTCAGAGACCCATATGTCATGGTGCGCAAGCTGTTTGCGGACCTGGGTTAAGGGAAGCTTGGGATCCTGCTGCAGGAGGTCAAGCATTACTGGGTACGCCTCAGTGATTTGGGACTCTTGGGCCTTCTTGGGCTTCTTGGCTGTCCCAATCAGATTTCCCCTGTTTATCAGGTTGTTAAATTTCTGCATGACAGTAGCAAGGGTAAATGCAACTGGGCAGCAATCTGTTCCCATGACAGACCCTGTAGATTCAGTGCCATAATTTCCTGGAAAATTTGGGCGGTGATAATTTGTTGTTTGGGGTGCTGGGTCACGGGAGCTGAAGCCTGATTGGCTGTAGGGGGCAGGCTGGGCAATGGCAGGAAGTTGTTCTGAATCAAGGCTGCCATCCTGATTGGTTGGTTGATGGACAGCTTGTGCGAGGGTGGGTGTGAGAGCAGGGGCAGAACTAGACGCAAAGTGACTCTCAAACAAGTCAAAGACATATGGGTTGGGGGACAGTAACAGGTCAGCTTCCTTGTTACCTGCCTCAAAGGCTTGGGTGTAAATGGGTGCCTCCATGTTCTGAGCCTTGCCTCCATTAAAGCTGGCTTGACTGCTGCTGGCTTGGCTGCTGGCGCTGTTGAAAATGTTGTTGCTAGTAAAAACCATCTTGAAACAAAACCTAGGATAAAATCACTAAAAGTAGAAATTTTAAAAGTTAATGATTTATTTTTATTGTAATCTTGAGCCCATATTTAAAAGGTTCTCAAAATTATTTCATACAAATCTGGAGCCATGAAAATGAATTAAATGCCTCTGTTCCTAAATTGGATAACTGTTGATTGGCTGTTAAATTGATAGTTTTCTATTTTAGGCTGCTCATACTACACATTTTGTGTGGATTTATTTTGTTTTGTGCTTGTAGAATCTTGCTTCTAGATTGCTCAAATTTTGTTTCATTTTGGTCCTTCTGTTGGTGCTTTGTATGAATCCTGCTTGGATTATAATATACTCTGGAATAGCATCCATTCATTTCACTTGTTGTGTCAGTTCATTTTGTTTGTAGTTTGAACTACACCGCTTGATGTTTGCTTTAATTTCTATAATAGGCTAGTGAAATTTTGTTTATTGGTTGACAGTTTATTTATTAAACAAAAATATTTAAATTAAGTGAATCCTGAATCTCTTGTGACTTGGATTTTGTTCAAATCTGAAATCATTTTGTTTAAATCTGAAGTATTTTTGCTTGTTGTCATAGCTTTTAAAACTACTGTACCTTTAAATCCTGTCATTTCTATCATCTAATTCACATTAGGCTTTGAAGTTTGGGTTTTTGTTTTGTTTGTAAATGTGTGTTTTTAACTGAAAATATTGATAATTCTTTGATAATATTATCCCAGAAAGACACCCAGATCATCATATTTCTAATTTGTGCTCTTGATTTTATACCTTATTTAAGATGTACTGATAACAGTGTGAAAACTTCATTAAATTATTTTGATACTTGATGTCCTTGTCATTTTTTTAGTTGATATAGAGGTTTTTGGATGTATTGAGAATTTTACTTTGATGCCTGAGTTTATTTTGTTTTCCAGAACTTACTAAGAAAAGTATTTTGGAATATGACTGAAGTTGTTTTTTGTGTTATCAGTTGATTTGTTGTTAATCCCAAATAAATTTGTTTGTAGTATGCATAGTTTATTTGTGTCTAAATATATTTGCCCATTAACACCCATGTGGCTGTGAAGTGAGCTTTTATTTTTAATAAAAAGTTAAATTCTGTTCTGGATAGAACTGATTTTGTTTTAGGCTAGTATATTTTTGTTTGTCTCAACAGGTTATAAAACTGCTGCATTAATATAATTGGTTATACTTTTTCTGTTGGTTTTATAGAATAATAAAATATGTTTTTATAAAAAATGTATAGTAGTTTATATAAAGGTAAAAAATTACTAGCTTATTTTTCATTCAAAACTCTTTTAAACAAAAATATTATTTTAAATTAAATAAATGTAATGTGGTTTAAAATATGATATATCATGTTTTCTGTATTATTATTATTTTAAATCATTGGCTTATTTTTGTTTTAAATTTTTTTGGTTTCTCAGAAGTGGGAATCCATTGTGTACTTTAATCATGCTTACCTTATTTTTGGATTGATTTTTAATTGGTTCTGGTTAAGTGTTTTTGGATTTTCGATTGAGTTGCAGCTTAGCTCGATTCTGGATCCAGATTGTATAAAATCAAACACTCCTTGATTTCTGCCTTACATTGCAGCAATCCGATTTTAGACTATTTGAAATTTTAAATCCGAGTTTTAACTGATCGGCACAAGTATGGATACGCTCTGCACAAGTTTAACATTCTAAATTGACAAGTGGGTGTGTTTATTTCTTTGGGATGAGAAGTTTGGGATCGGCTGCATTTAATTATGTCGTTGTACTCAGCTGATTCAAGAAGATCTACCACAAGGGTTGTTTATTTATCCTTTGTCCACTTCAATTAAACAGCTCATGGATTAATATATGTTTGACTGATTTGCAATCCAGAAATCCAAAACATTTAAATTTCCAACGAAGCTTAACAGGAACATTAGGGATGATATTTACAATTGATTGAATGTTTAAAACATACTTGATTTTCATTTGAGAAAAAAGATGCATGATAAAATTGA
Source organism: Entomophthora muscae (assembly GCA_014839935.2). Taxonomy (NCBI): domain Eukaryota; kingdom Fungi; phylum Entomophthoromycota; class Entomophthoromycetes; order Entomophthorales; family Entomophthoraceae; genus Entomophthora; species Entomophthora muscae. The sequence continues at coordinate 186,651 of QTSX02001539.1, read as the reverse complement.
AATGATAAATTTTATAAAAAATGTTTAAATATATATTTTATAAAAGCAGCAACCCTGCTTATGAAAACAAGGAACAAGTGATTAATGTTCACCTCATAATGTGGAAATCAAATGATAAGCAGGTTTATAAACAAGAAATACTCAAGCAAAGATTTCAAGATGAGTTTGGAATCATATTACACGTATGATGGTTTTGATTTTCCTATACTGTGTATAAAGTATGAAATAATGCGTCACATCCGTGAAAGTAAGTACGATAGCTTTGTGATCAAACTCATTCCTCCTGGCACTAAAGAAATCGCTCTCTGTGGCAGCGGAATAGAGGGCTGTTGTGCTGCAGACTACTGCTTCGAGTACGTTAAGAAGAGTTTGTTCTCCTTTAATATGAAAATTACGTTTCCTAACAAAAATGAAATTGTTGATAGCATAACAAAATATTTTGGCGAGATCACAAACCGTGGCCCATGGTCTTATACCTCTATTGAAACTCTATGTGTGGATCCAGATTATGCTTCCTTAGATTGACCTCAATTTTCCATATGGTTGATTCTTACTATCAGAGACTTGGTCAGATGTAGGCAGGGGAAATAATAAATTTATTTGTTTTGATACCATTTAATATTCAAAATAACACAATTTTTGCTCATTAGAACTGGTTACCCACTTGATTTATGGCAGCAGTCACAAATAACCTATTACCTAACATACACCTATAAAGTAAAACCTTAATATAAAGCTTATTATCTGTAAAAGAATGTGTACAATTCAAATACTTAATTTAAAAAGATAAAAATAGCAAAAATAATTTGATATGTCTTTATGATTCTCTGGGTTAGCTTTTTTAAAATAGACAGCCAAATGATATTGTAGACTTACAACTTGCATGGCAAATTTTGGGATTGAAAACCCTACACCCAATTTCTAATAAAAATGTGATCAACTAAACTAAGTTTATGTTAGAATGTTTAATAAAAATAACCATTTAATTTAACATTTAAAAATTCCAACTCCCAGGTGCAGATAATTCAACTGATATAATCAAAATCAAAATCAAATGGGGGATACACACATCAGTAATGTGGTGTTTTAGTTGACAATTTGATATTTTTATTTAGGTTTATCAAATCTTGAACATTATGAAATAATTAAATAATATAAAAATTTGCAGATTTTCAAATGCTGCAACTAAATTTCAAATCTTAAATGAAGTTAATTTAGAATTAATTTAATCAATGTTCATCTTTAAAGGAAGTGATAATGAGCGCCTTTTGGGGAAGCTTCAAATATGAAATCAAGAAAAAAGAGAAGTATCTTTTATTGGATAATACTTTAGACTTATATAGACTTGGCTGTGGCGGGGATTTAGTTGGATTGAACCTAGGGGTTGATCATGTGCTAGATGGGTTCAAGCCACTGGATACTTGGACAGTCAGGTAATATTGCTTGGTTACCATTCTTGGTATGCCAAACGGTATATTGGAAGGAGACTAAATTGGGTGATGGCTGGATGTTAAGTAGGTTGGCAGTAGCCAGAATGCTTGTACATCCAGACCCTTGACACACACCCTCTTAAGGGGTTACTTTGGTGCATCAGGAAGGGGCTTTGTTTTTGCGGCTGTTGCCTGATGCTCCTGGAGCTGTTTACTGGTTGGAACCAGTCTGGTCAAGTGCTCTCCTTTACTGAGGCAGAGACAGGTTCTGTGGTATTTCTTGATAATTGGGTTTTTGGAACTTTGGAATTTTACTAGGTAAGTGTTGTGCTCTGGTCTGTATTTGATGACTCTTCCTGGTCCCTGGTGTACTGAGTCTAGTTTTTTTCTGTTGCCATCTAGAATTCAGACAGGAAAGTTGATGAAAAGTGGTTCCTCTGTGGAGGTTACCTTTTGTGTCTTGAGCCTCTTCATTTCAGCTATTTTAGCTTTGAGGCGGATGTGTTGTAGGTTTGGTGCTTGCTCTACTGTGGGAGGTTACCCTGGGGAATCTTTATGTAGGACTGTTTGTTGCGGGTGATTACTTCTGGTTTGTACCCGTAAGTTAGCTCAAACGGTAAATAGCCTGTTTCTTGATTGGTGAAGACTTGGGATACTAATAATGCATGTTTCACGTATAGTGGTCATGTGTTTTTGGCTTTGCCATCCATTATTTTCTCTAGGGTTCTGATAAGGCTGCCGTTGAGGTGTTTCACTCTACTGTTGGCCCGTGGCCTGTATGGAAAGGTTGTGGAGTGTTTAATGTTTTTGGACTTTAAGTTATCATTTACTACGTGGCCTGATAACTTGTTTGCTTCATCAATTATGATGTAGTCTGGAGTGCTGTAGTTGGCTATGATTTTTTTGTTAATAAAACGGTTGATGGTTTCTGCTTTGTGGTCCTTTGTTGCCCAGCAGATGGGCCAGTGTGTGGCAAAGTTAATAGCTACAATTAAGAAATGTTGATTTGTTTTTGTTTCTGGGAAGGGACCTACTACATCCAGTCCTCAAACCTTGAATGGTTCAGGGTCTGTTACTGGGTTGACTGTTGGCTGAAGAGCCTTTGTACTGGTGTACTTCTTGCACACTGTGCACTTTTTCAGAACATCAACTATATTCTGTTTGAGGTTGGGCCACCATACTATCTCTTTTAGTGTGAGTAATAGGTTGTTAGCCTTTGTGTGACCTAGTAGGCAGTGATGTCTTAGTATGGTGTCAACTCTTTGTGCAAGTGAAATGTACAGGACATGTTTCTCATTGATAATTTGATATACTGTGCCATTTGATACATGGGAATACTTTTTTTTCTTACTAGTGTATTGTGGGTCAGTTGATGTGTTGAGGGGTCTTCCCCTTTGGTTTTATACTCAGTGTTGTACAGGTTTGACCAGTCAGGGTCCAGGTGGTCAGGGTGATCCTCTCTAGGCTGACATAGTCTAGAGAGAGCATCAGCTGTGACCAGCTCTGCCCCTTTTTGTACTGAATGTTCAGGTTAAGCTGTTCCAGCAAGAAAATCCATTTGGCTTGTTGCTGTGCAAGTGTGTTCTGAGTTTTGAAATAGATTAAGGATTTATGGTCAGTTAGTACTTGGACATTTAAATGTCCTTCTAGGTAACATCTCCATTTCTTGCATGTGTGATATATTGCTAGCAATTCCTTATTGTGTATTGGATATCTCTTCTCAGTATTGGTTAGTTTTCTGCTTTTGTAACATACTGGCAGGAAATCTTGCTGCCCTGGCTGGCAGATGCGCAGGACTGCGCCAATGGCAGTGTTTCTGGAATCTGATTCAAGCTTGTAGCACCCACTATTGTTAAGGTATTGCAAAATTGGTGCTTTAATCAGAGCTTGTTTTAATAAATGGAAATTCTTGTCACATTATTAAGTCCAGATGAATTTCTTTTTGGCATTACCCTTGGTTAAGTCATTGATTAGTGCGGTTATTTTTCTGCAGTATTTGATGTATTTCCTTAGGTAAGCTACCATACCAAGAAAGCATCTAACTTGTTTATTGGAGGTGGGGCATTGCATGTTATTTATGGCTTTAATTTTGTCTGGATCTGCTTTGATACCACCACCAGAGACAATGTGGCCCAAGAACAGGAGTTCCTTTTCCATAAATTGGCACTTACTTGGTTTTGCATAAAGTTTGTGCTTTTCAAGTCAATCAAGTGTCTTGCAGACATGCGTGAGGTGTTTCTCTTTGTTTTTGAGAATATGATGATATTGTCAAGGTAGCATAATGTATTTGAGAGACCTTTTAGGCTTGGTTCATCATGATGACAAACCTTGCAGGAGCATTGGTCATCCCAAAGTTCATTACTCTACATTCAAAGGATCCAAATTGCGTACAGAACAAGGTTTTTGGTATGTCCTTTTCCTTTACTTCAACTTGGTTGTAACCTGAGGTGAGGTCAATTTTAGAGAAAAATTTGGCACCTGAGATTCTTGCAAACAGATCCTCTATAAGTGAAAAAGGGTATTTATTCTTTACTGTGCTTGCATTTAGTGCTCTGTAGTCAGTTACTAGGCGTAGGGTGCCTTCTTTTTTCTGTACAAAGAATACTGCTGCCCCATGAGGATTCAGACGGGAGGATGAAGCCTTTAGCTAGGTTGTCCTCAATGTGTGTTTTGAGGGTTTGGGTCTCTATGGGGGAGAGTCTGTAGAGGGGTGCAGGTTTAGGCATGGCCTTGCATAAGTTGATGCCATGTTTGACCTCCTGTTTGGGGGGGGGGGTAACTCTGTGAGTTCCTTCTTGAATACATGAGTGTATTCATTTAGGAGTGTCACAAGTTCTGGGCATTGGATCTTTTGTGTTTGTATGTTATTGAACTCAGTGTACCTCATTATGTGGAGGGTACTATCTTTGGTTATATGTTCTGAGTCATCTTGGTTTATGACCTGGACAAATACTGTGTCTCTTAGAATGAGGTCATTTGGTTCTTTGAGGATGTTGAAGTTGACTCCATTGCATTTGATGGTCATGGTTTTTGTTTTCCAACATACGCTAGGGTTCACTCGGGTAAACCAGTCCATGCCTGCTACAATGTCATAGTTTATATTGTTCATGAAAAGTCCTTTGATGGACTTTTGTATGCCTTGGAGGTCAATTCTGAAGGGAGTTGTTTTGTCTTTGAGTAAAACCTTTGATTTATCTGGCATTCTGGCGTATTTGAAGTTGGATTTGACAACTGGTATTTTGTACTTGGTTATAAAAGGTTTGCTAACCATAGTGTGTTGTGCACCAGAGTCAAATAAAATTTTACGTGTATGTGATTTGTAAGTGCATGGGTAGACAAGAAGTTGTGAGTGATCTTTAATTTTTACGTTCATAAAAATTGAGGATTGCGGGACACAGGGGATGTAAGCAGCAAAGTTTGTGCCTTAGTGCTTCTTCTTGCTGTGTTGGGGGGTGACAGGGGCACTTAAGCCTGTTTCCCCTCCTCTTTTCCCTGTTTCTCTGTTTTGAGACCTTTGAGGTCAGAGAATGTGGGGTCAGATTTGTAGCGGGTTGCTACTTCAGCGTTGTTAACCTCAGCAGTGTCCTCTTTCTTGGGACGGGAGAAGTTTGTGCTTTGGCTGCAATTTTCATTATTGAAATTGGAGTTGTCATTGCTATGATTGGTATTTTGGCGTTTATTGTCATTGGAGTTTTCTCTGGCATTGCCGTTTGAGGAGCAATTGCCATTGCGTGCAGCATATCTCATGTTTGCGCGTTTTTCAGCGTGTTTGGCTTCTGCAATGAGCGCAGGCATGGATGTGTTGGCCTCTGGAAGGATGAGGGCAGCAACAGAGAGTTTCATTCTGTTGATTAATGATGCTCTGGTATGTACGTTGTCAGCTTGTGCTGGATTTTGGATCTTGCAATGTATTTCCTCAAATTTGTTGGTGTAAGCTGCAATAGTGGTCTTCTGAGGAAGATCACTGAACTGTATTGCAATGTCTTGGAGGGATTCAGTGACACAGAAATTGTGGGTGATGTCTGCTTTGAACTCTTTCCAGTTGTCAAGCTGGTTGTCAGTTTGTGAGCCAACCCAGGTGGCAAACCAGTTAGCTGCAGCCTTGTACAGGCGCTTGCTGGTTTCCTGGACCCATTTCTCATGGGGGATGCAGCTGGCGTGGAGTTTAGCAGCTGAGTGGTCTAGCCAGTTGATGATGTTTTCCTTGTTTTCACCAAAGAACTTGTAAATACCAATGTATTTGGTGTTGGTCACTTCACCTGTGATAGGTGGTATTGTGTTTGTTTGTGGTTGAAGAGAGTGACTGTATTGAATAATCTTGGCTCATGCTTTGGCATGACCTGTCCTTCAAATACAGTGCATCCACTAGGTATATCTTTGTCAAAGTTGTGGGCGCGGAAGTACATTTGCCAGGTATCCTGGGATGTGGCCTGGTTGAGTACGTGGGCAAAGGTGGGCGGGTTTTGGTCAGTCATTTTCTCTCTCATGGGTGTGGTCAAAAAACTGTAGCTGCTGCCAGTGATAAGGAGCGCCTTTTGGGAAAGCTTCAAATATGAAATTAAGAAAAAAGAGAAGTATCTTTTATTGGATAATACTTTAGACTTATATAGACTTGGCTGTAATGGGGATTTAGTTGGATTGAACCTAGGAATTAGTCATGTGCTAGATGGGTTTGAGCCACTGGATACTTGGACAGTCAGGTGATATTGCTTGGTTACCATTCTCAGTATGTCAAAAAGTATATTGGAAAGGGACTAAATCAGGCAATAACTGGATGTTAAGTAGGTTGGCGGTAGCCAGAATGCTTGTACATCCAGACCATTGACAGAAGTCAAAGAATCTAGTGTAGATTTATGACAATGATTTTAGAAATCATTGATATTCTGAAAAATCACCAAATTTTATACTAGGACAGCTGTACTTTGGATGCATTATATTCACTAAATCAGAAATACTTGGCAATAAAATTTACCAAAAAGCAATTATCTTATTGAGCTTTTATTTTTTTACTAAAATATTGTTATGTCTTTATTCAACAACAACCAAAGTTTTAAGTTGTATCCTAAATCTGATGAAATTGTGCAGGAGTATACCAGGTCTTTCATTAAAAAATCCTCAGTTGATGATAACACATGGCTCTATGATACCATCCAGAGCACTTTTCATGATTGTTTCTTTCCTTCTGCTTATTTATTATGATTTTTTTTGCACATCATGCATAGACAACTGTTAACCAAAGCCCAGGTCTAATACTGACCCTATAGCAGCCAATAAAATCAGGCTATCACTCAGAGAAGTAAAAATACCATAATAGTTAATCAAATGACTATGTTTAGTTTTTTATATGCATATTTCTCTCTTAGCCAATCAGCCAGAAAATTAAGCTGTCTTTTCTTTTTAAACACCAACTTTTGAAATCAACAAAAATATCTTAATCATTTTTTAAGATTTAAAAAAAAGCTTAAACTTTCAAAATGGTGCTACAAACAGTTGAAAAAACAAATGATCATGTTTGATAGAAACAGAGGACATTTTTCATGATTATTATTATAAAGTGTGATCCTAGAATACCCCATGTCTAGGATTAAATTTAACTAAAAATTCATAAGATCTTTATCACTCAGATTTATTTTTAAGTTTGGATTAAAAAATTTGTAATTGCTGCAATAATTATGAACAATTAAATCCCTAGTAGGCAAGAATTAGTGATCATCAGACATAAAATTTCAATATCATAAATTTTATTAAAAAATAGCAGTAAAGACATAACATTACAATACCTTTCTGTGTTTTAAAAGCATTTGTGTCAGTATCTAAGCCTTTTTTGTAAACCTGACTTTTTTCATATTATTAATTGGACAAACAGATAGTTTAGTTTCTGATAATAGTTGCAAAAATGAAGGTTTTTGCTTTTGTCTTGAGGTGTTCAGTTTATCCAAGTATGGATTGAGATCAATTAGTAAACCAGCCCTGCCTCTACCAGTGATATGCCACATTAGTGTCTTTACTATTGATACATAAATCAAATCTTATGGTATTTAAAAAATTTCTCCTTCCAAATAAAACTAAGTTTATCTATATTCTGCTTTTGCACTTTCTCTTTAAGCTTCAAGCACTCTCTTTCTAATGTCCAGAAAGACTCATATTTACATTATCTGTAAGGTCTTGCCCATAATGGCGCAAGGTTATAGACTAGGACGTGTAAGGCATTAGGATTCAAATTTAAAAGATATAGAAACATAGGAACTGTCTGTAAGATAATCTTACAGAACCCTGCTAAAAACCTATATTGTGTCACAAAAGGAGTAATTGAGTGTAAGAACCCTAAGTAAATAAGATAAAATAAAGTACTTAATAGTGAACAATTTGTAACTAAGGGAATGTCAATATTAGGATATTCTCCATCCGCAAATTGGTACATATAACTATTGAATGCTTATTTAAGAGAAAACAACAGATACAACAAGCCTAAGGCTTGTTGTTTTACAATTTCCATCTGTTTTAAGAAAAGGAAAAGGCTAAAATTTGAAATGAAACTAATAAAAAGTATAAATTTCTAAAAATTAAGAACTCAAGTTAAAAATTAAACAAAGATTGAAGGGGAAGAAATCACTTAGAATTTTGGCTTAAAGCCTACTCTTCACAAGCTCTTTATTTATACTAAAATCTTTCCAGTTGGTAATTTGATGAGCAAGGAGAAAGGCAGTCAAATACAGGAGCAACTGGGGAAGTTTGGAGGTGGCCAGGAAAGGAAAGGAGAAACAGACAACCAGTTTGAACTAGATCTTCAATGTAAAGCTGTGGGGGAGCAGCAAAGACGTCAGCAAGAGTTTGAAAGGTAAGAATGGTTGAAAACTTTCTAACTTTGAAGTAGAAATATATTAAAATATAGATAACTCATAAGGAAGCAAAAGACAACAACAATTTGAGCAAATGGCAAAAACAAAAAGAAGGTAAATGAATTAAAAATAACTAAATATTAACTTTTGAATTCAAAATTCAAAATATTAAAATACTAGAATTTGAATCCAAATAAAAATAATAGAGATAAATAAATCAAAGAGCCTGCCCTTTGGGGCAGGGCATGACATTATCACATCACAGGGCAAAAATTAATAAACTTTACCTTGTTGCAACGCTCATGTTGATAACTCCTGCTTAGCTTAAACTACAAGTCTTTTGTCATAAAGACTTCCTGCTAAGGTATCTCCTATTCTAATATAGAAAAGCACAACTCAAAAAAATGGTGCTCACTACAGGGGCACTAAGCCCCTCACTTACACCATAAGCTGATATCTTTATTGGCTCTGCCTGTTTTTCATCCTTTAAATGTACCTTGCCTATCATAACAAGTCTACTCATTGAAGAAAACATCACTGCTGTGCCCGCTAGACCTAAAGCAATTGAGATATCTGCAAGACCTTGAGTGGCCCCTCTCTCCTTTAGAGCCCCCTCACACAATCAAATCCAACATCCTGCCCTTGACTTAGTCAGAAGACTCTCTCTCACTGCTGAAAGTCTCTCTGAAGTAGTTATTACTGAAGCAACTCCAGGGCTACTTCTTATACTAGTTGATGGTGAATATATTTGTCAATATGTGAGTGATTTGTGTTATGTAAGGAATTGGGTGCAGCAATTTGTAAAGCCCTATCTGGTTCATCACCAGTTGGTGTTAGGTTTACATGCATACCAACTCACTAAACTAACCACTTCCTCCAGAAATAACTTTGACCAGTTTGTGGCCTTCTAACAATGAGCACATGACTTATTGTTGCTACTTTCTGTGAACCAGCAAGATATGTTGGTGATACAACAACGCTTGGAAAACACCACTGATTTCTTGCACACCTTACTTTCAGTCCTGCAAAGAAGAATTTGCCATTGACATTTCTCTGTGAAGGCTAGTTTGACTGCTCAAGATACTGGGATAAAGAAGTTGATTGAACAACTCAACCAGTTCAGAGAGCATGTCAATCAGCAGCTTGCTCTTTTAGAGAATTTCATTTTCATGTTCTTGTTTGCTGCCCAAGCTTCATACACTATCATGCAAGAAAATTGGTTTGCTTCCTTGCGCAAAATAAAATCTTATGTGAACATTCAGTGTAAACTTTTGGCTGAAGTACCATTCACTTCTCCAGCTGGCAAAGTAAAATCTAGTTTGAAGGATGTGTTGGCTGATATTTAGGAAATCAAGACAACTATCAGGCCAAAAGCTACATAAGAAGCACAAGCACATTTTCCACCTACCCCAGACCTGCAGATTGTCATACTCACTAATTTAGTGGCAGAATTGAGGGCTGAGTTAAAAAGCTGTGTGCTACTCAAGTGGCTGCTGACTCCTTGCCTTCTCATGAAGAGAAAGATGTGTGCTGCTCTGGTATTGAAGAATGCTCTAAGATTTACTGTACAATTGCCTTGAACAATTAGGCTCAAGAAATCATAAAGTTGGGTGAAACCCAAGACAAGTTAGAAAATGACCTCTAGGAAATGAGTGAGCTTACACAAGACATGGATACTTGCTTTGCCTCTCTCTTATTTTATATGCAAGAGATATCCTATCAGGTAAATGGGGTCCAAGCCACTGCTAAAGATCAACAAATCAACTTGGACAATGCTACTCAAGTGGCTACTGCTGCTGTAGAAACTAGCACACAAGTGGCTGACTCTCTCACTACCTTATAAGAAGGCCTGCACCACCCGCAGGACCAGTAACCTCCTGCCAAGAGTAAAGCTGAGTTTACTAGTGAGATACACATGCTCAACAGCAATTCTCAAGATGGTTCTGGTGGCCCAATTTTTTCCTGATATTGATCCCAACTACAAGCCAACTTTCAAGCAAGTGTTTGATTCTAAAGTATCTATCATTGCTGCGTTTTTGGTCATCTATGAGACTTTCACAAGGCGTGCTCCTAATGAACTGAAGTGAGAGCACACCCTCATCTGTCTGCATGCCGTTTTCCAAGAAGTGGTGGTCCCTGAGCTTGATAATATAGCATCTTGGACTCAAATTAAAGATATCTTAATTGAAAAGTTTGGAGGTAATCTGAGCCTGAATATTAAAAAAGATTTTTTCATGCACATTGATTTTAAACCTAAGGAGACACTTTATGAAATTTCTAACTGCTTCTATATTGAGGAACAACAACTTATCATTAGTCAACAGCTATCTATCAGGGAAGCAAATATTGCATGTGCCAATGCTCTCAAGGTCAATCAGTTGCTGTGCCTCCACTTTAAGCAAACAAACCAATATTGACCTCTATGAAGAGGATTAAGACTCTACTGCAGAATATGCACTTGACTTACACTAGTTTAGTTTTCAGAGAGAACCAACCTTCCTCTAGCAGAGACAATCATAATCCTCAAATCATGGCCTTGGACAGCAATGAATTCTCTAAATGACAAGAATGCTATAACTGTTATATAGTGGGTCATCACTCTTGGGTGTTCACTAATCCCAAGGTATAGGAAGCTGATCCTAGAAGTCAATTGGGAAAAGCCCAGTTAACTTAGAGATGGAGACACTCTCTGTTAATAACACTTCCCTGTCTCCAAACATTGACACACTTTCTCATTCCCTGTTATCTCCATCTGTCTCTGCAACCCTATCCATCTTACACCTCTTTCATGTAATCTCCAGTAATTGTGAATCTAAAAATTATGAAGAAGATGGAACTGATGAACATGAATAAACTGTGTTGACAGTTTCAGATACTTTTACTGTCCCCTATAAATTGAGGTCAAGAAAGACAATAGGCACGTCAATGTCACGCCTAATCCCTTTTTTGCTAGAAATATAGTAGCTTGTACCTACCTAGCCCAAGCACAATGAGACCCTGTGCTGGTAGACTTCTCTAATGAGACCACAGAGTTATCAGAAGCTATATTTTAGAAGATAAAAGTATTCCTGCCACTTCAGGTGATTTACAAGAAGATGCCTGCTCTTTGCTGTATTCTGGAAAAGTGAGAAAAAAGCTTGTCACTTCACAAGATATATTAGCCATACTGCCCTCCTTTAAATGTGATATCAACATGGTAAAAGTGGATGTACAGAAGGTTAAGATTAGGTTCATTATGGATACTGGGTCTTTAGTTAACATGGTTTTTTCTAAGCTCATGAAGAAACTGAAGCTTGCTTCTATTTGACGTATAACCAGCCCTACTGTACAGCTGGGCTATCTATCACTTTAGCCATTAAGGCTTAATCAGCTCTATCTTTTCAGTTTGGGAAACCTTTTTGTTCTTGCCTGCTACAGTGCTAGAAAACAAGAGCTATATTCTGCTAATTGACACTCAGCTCCTACAAGAGTACAATTATATAACTAATCTCAGGAAAGTTTTCTCTCCTTGTTAAATTATATCATGTCTCTCATCTTTGAGCAACCTTTTTGGCTACCTGAAAAGTACTTAAAGATATGTGTACTCAAACATCTTACAGGAATATTCTCTCTCAAGTTTTGAATGCACTATGATAATTTGAGTTCTCTTCTTCTGGCATGCCCTGCAGCAGAAAAAGTGCCTCTACTTGCACCTCAAGTCTTTTTTATTGCCCCAGGATCCCAAGTTATAGTGGACTCACTAATTTTCTATAAACTATCATCTAAGACTTTCATGAAGCTGTTGCAACCAAGTTTATAGACTTGCCCGCTAACGTATCTTACAATACACAGGGGGCGCTTGATGAGCCGCCCCTTGACGTATCTAACGTTAAGGATTAATCTGATGGCAGCATCAAATGGCGGGTACTTCATCCTAATTAGAAGTGTTGCCAATTTGACCTGCTGATCCCTGCACAAGTTATTCCTTGGCTCCAAACCCTACATAGAACTCCCCACTATGCCACCCCCTTGTGGCCTTATGGCTTCCCCATATAGTATATTAATCACAATATTCTACAATAAACGGCACCTTATTCTTATTATTCTGTCCTTTCCTATTGGACTGTTGTCTTCCCCAATTATAAATACTGAATTCTCATTGGTTCAGTTGCAACAGTGGTAGCACAGTTAGGTTGACAACCTAATGTAAAAACAAAATTCCCCCCAAGAAAGGACAGAGTACAGGCCACATGGCTACTCCACAACAAGAGATGTTCCTTCCAATCCCCAAGGGGGACATTCCCAAAGGTTATTTTATCTATCAAGATCAGCTAGTTCTCACTAGTGTGTACAATTGGCTCCGCATTGGGCAGCGTGACACTAGCATCACCCTGTCACTTTTGGACCTGTCTCAACGTATGCTCAACCTCCAACTAGAGTCCTTTGCTGGCAGTGTTGAAGGAGCCAACATTGTCAGTTGGCTCCAGTCTACTGAAACCCGCCTTCACATCTGCCAGGTCCCTGAGTCCATGTGGGTTGCCACCGCATCTGGCTGCCTTACAGGGCCTGCCGCTGTGTGGTTCACCAACTGGGCCAGCCAGGAGTTTGACATCACCTGGGCAACATTTCAAGACACTGCCAAGTCCCAATATAGTGAAACCTTCTCTCCCATCATCTTGAGGACTCCCCTCTTAGCCATCAAGCAGACTGGTTCTGTCCCCAAGTATCTCACTGTGTGGCAACAAGCCCTTGCTGCCGCCCCCAAAGCAGTGACTGATGGGAATGCCATGTTGCTCACTCTCATTGTTAATGGATTAAAACCCCATATTTGCAAGTGGGTTCCCGTTGGTTGCTGCACCTCTATTGACAACTGCTATAAAGCCATTGTAGAGGCCAATAACCAGGCTTTGATGGGCTTCCGCCGCACCAACAATGCTCCACCCCAACCACGTTCTGCACCTAACAATGGCCAAGGTCAAGTGGGCCGTTGCCAACCTCGTCAACAAGAAAGTGCAACTAAACGCCCCAACAAAGGGGAGCTCTAGCTAGCACTAATTAAGGACCAGGGAAAAGCCTGGGGGTTGTAGCAACAAAAGGCCTTATAACCCTGACCGACCCGTCCTCTCAGCCCTTGCTTGCAAAGAACTCCCGCAACTACAATCTTCATGAGGTTGAAACTCTGGACGTCTTTCAGGTCCATAGCAATGACCCCATGTTGCAAGCTGCTCATTCCTCAAATAAAGTAACACACTTGTCCTATCCCTTCTGTTTCTGTGGGAACACCCACAAGTTACTGGTAGATACCGGCACTGATTGCACCATGGTAGATCAGGCGTTCACTGACTCTCAGCAATTAGACCAAGTACCCAGCAGATTCAAAGCAGTACATGTAGCTGACTCCCACAGAGTTGCCATCACCCACAAGATGGTGCACTTCTCTGTAAGGATGGGAAACGTCCAGGTTAAGCTCTCTGGGCCAATCATGGCAGACCTCAGCCACAACGTAATTGCTGGCCTTGATTGGCTCCGGCATAACTGCCCCTACATCAACTGGGATACCTCTGTAATCACCCTCAATAGAAATAGGGTGGGGTTCCAGATCTACCCCATGGAAATGAACAAACTACTACATGACTCTGTGTTTGTCAGAATGACAGAAACAGGCTCATATGATTTCAAGGGGGGAGACTAGACTTTAATCAATGTTCAGTCAAAGTTATCCGTGCAGAACCACCTGCAGTCCCTCCCTTGTCAACATCACCACCACCAGCGCTAGCTGCACTCCTTGAGGAGTACAAGGACATATTCAGTGAAACACTTGAACAACTACTTCCCCTGGGAGATCCAGCACGCTGTACAACTTCAAGGATTGTTACCTAAAGCACAACTATTATACCATCTCACACCAAAGGAAGATGAAACCCTCTGCCAGCACCTTGTGGACACGCTTGATAAGGGCTTCATTTGCCCCTTGCTCTCTCCATACAGGGCGGTGGTCTTCTTTGTAGCCAAGAAGGACAGGTCCCTTTGCCTGGTCACAGACTACCGCGCCCTAAATGAGGTGACAGTTAAAAATAAATACCCCCTGCCGCTGATTGACAACCTGTTTGATACACTTGCAGGCGCAAAGGTCTTTAGCAAGATTGATCTCACTGCGGGGTACAACCAGGTCTGCATTGCACCAGGGGATGAGGCAAAAACTGCCTTCCGCACACGCTACGGGTTGTTTGAGTGTCGTGTCATGAACTTCGGAATGACCAACGCTCCCTCCACCTTTGCCATGTTGATGAACAAAGCCTTTGAGGAATTGATTGGAAAGTGTGTGGTGGTGTACCTTGACAACATTATTGTCTTCAGTCAAGATCAAACCACGCACCTCCAACACCTCCGTGCTGTCCTTAACACCCTTTGGGAAAACCAGCTAAAAGCTAAACCCTCCAAATGTGAGTTTCTCAAGTCAGAGTTGTTATTCCTTGGGCACACCATCTCTGCCCAAGGGATAAAGCCCAATCCTGCCAAAATCAAGGCAATCACTAGCATGCCGCCCCCCACTGATGTGGGCCAGGTGCAGACATTCTTAGGCATGGTTGCCTATGTACGCAAATTCATCCCCAATTGTGGGGAACTAATTGCACCTCTCACTGAGCTCCTCAATACCAAACAGCGCTTCCATTGGACCCCCGCCAGAGATCAAGCCTTCAAGACGTTGAAGCAAAGGCTCACAACAGCACCAGTACTGCAGTTTCCCAACCAAAACCGACAGTACAAACTCAAGACTGACGCCTCTGACAGGGCCATAGGGGGCGTGCTAAGGGTAGAAACTGACAGTGGCGTCTTCCTCCCTGTAGCATATGAATCCAGGAAGCTCACTGACTTGGAACAAAGTTATCCCATCCACAACAAAGAGCTGGCAGCCATTGTACACTGCGTTGAGAAGTGGCATTGCTACTTGGAAGGTGCGACCTTCCCACCCCGCGTTCTGACAGACCACAAGTCACTCCAATACTTCAACACACAGTCCCATTTGACACACCGCCAAGCAGGATGGGTTGAGTGTCTATCCCCCTATCAGTTACGCATCAAATATAAGCCTGGAAAAGAACTTGTCACAGCCAACACTCTTTCACAACTCTATGTAGCGTCCATCACTGGGGACAACGGTTTGGACCCAGATTGGCCCATGCTCTACCTGCGCCCTGAGGCAACCTGCTACAAGGGCCTTAAATTGGTCACCATCTCCAAGCTGAAGGACAACAAAAGTCAGTTCACCACCAATGCTGGTAACATCTGCTGCCGGGCAGAGACAGGTGAGAAGAAGCCGTACATTCCCACCATGCAACAAGGGGACACCATCTTGCACTACCACCAAACCTTGGGTCACATCAGAGGGCGTAACCTCTTCAAGATTATGAAACAAAAGGTTTGGTGGCTGCGCATGCTTCAAGACATCTTGGACCTCCTTGAAATGTGTGTGTTGTGTGAAAAGAATACGTCAAAACCTGCACCTCCCAAATCTGTCCTACCCATCAAGGCTATGGAACCCTTTAAACAGTGGGCTCTCAACATTGTGGGACTGCTTTCTGAAGACAGACTGGGTAAGAAGTATATTATCACCGCTATTGACTGCTTCACTTGTTAGCCAGTGGCCTGGGCAACAACCAACCACACCGCCACCACCATCACCATCACCTGCTTTATTGGCAAGGAAATTGTGGCTTGCTTTGGGCAACCCAAACGTCTCATTGCAGATGGTGGCCCCAAATTTGTTGGACATGTCATGAAGGCATACTGCGCCAAGAACGCACTCCAATGTATAGTTAAAACCCCCTACTATCCTCAAGCCAATGGATGTGTGGAACAGTTAAATGGCTCACTGGTCCAATTGATTGCCAAGCTCTCACAAGAGCACCCTAACACTGCATAGACTGAACACCTGCCCACCACCCTACTGATCCTGCAAGCAAGAATCAACAGGGGCACTGGGTTCAGCCCTAGCACCCTGGCCTTTGGAACACCTGACAGTCTGACAGGGGTTGAACAGGGGAAACTACGGTCCAAGGTTCCTGACAAGCCCCCCCTAGTGCCAACTTCCTCCCTAGACCAATGGCGTGCCAAAGCCTGGGAAATCAAACACAAGCGGATTTCAGGAGGGACAAAACACCTCAAAGCTAGATACACCATAGGTGAACCTGTCTACACCCTAAATCCCAATTATTACAAGTTGGAACCCAACCACCTAGGGCCCTTCAAGATAGCTGCTGTCTATGACAACCGCACCTACCAACTTGAGGATGCCCAGGGGAACACCAAGAAACTTCACCACAATTGCTTGCGCCCCTGCCGTGCCATCCCCACACAAAGGTTGTTTGCGCGGACCTTCCCAGACCTTCTGCAGACTCCAGTCCTGGTGTCTGACGTCAAGCAGGGAGCAAGGGGGGTGTTGCAACCAAGTTTCTAGACTTGCCTGCTAACATATCTTACAATACACAGGGGGCGCTTGATGAGCCGCCCCTTGACGTATCTAACGTTATGGATTAATCTGATGACAGCATCAAATGGCGGGTACTTCATCCTAATTAGGAGCGTTGCCAATTTGACCTGCTGATCTCTGCATGAGTTATTCCTTGGCTCCAAACCCTACATGAAACTCCCCACTATGCCACCCCCTTGTGGCCTTATGGCTTCCCCATATAGTATATTAATTACAATATTCTACAATAAACAACACCTTATTCTTATTATTCTGTCCTTTTCTATTAGACTGTTGTCTTCCCCAATTCCAAATACTGAACTCTCATTGGTTCAGTTGCAACAAAGCTATATGCCCCTGAGGTTTTGAGATGTAATGAGTCACAACTATGTCTAACAATTATTGATGTAACCCATAAGAAGCCTTTGCAGCTGTTGCTTTCCAATCTTACAACGCCCTTGTGCAAATCCCTAAAGGGCAAGTACTTAGAAATGAGTGTCTACTCAGTGCAACTAAAGTTCATTCCTTGCACCCTTTGGCACTTTTTTCTGACTTGGTGTTATCTAAAAAGGATCCTTCTGTCCTATCTCTGTTCACTGCTGCAGACTTCCTGAAGCCCTCTTTTCATTAGCAAACAGAGATGCTTAATTTTTTAGACCACTTTTTCAAAATTTTGTGCAAGTTCTTAATGTATATAAATTAGCTAAAGATTTCATTCATTAAATTAATACTGTAGATGCTCCCTTTTTCTGGGCTAAATCTTACTGTCATAGTCAAGTCAAAGACACACACATATCCAAAAAACTGAAACAACTCTTTAATTCTGGGCTGTTGGCTCCGCCTCAAAGAAATTAGGCTTTTCCTTTGTTGATACTCAAAAAGAAAGATGGGGTAACCAGATTGTGATGAAATATTGCCGCTTAAACTCCCTTATAAAGAAGGATTCCTACCCCCTACCCAGAATCAACAACACTCTTAGACATTTAAGAAGGTCTAAATTCTTTTCAGCTATGGATTTGGCATCTGGGTATTGGCAAAAGAATATCTTCCTTGCTGATAGAAAAAGGCTGTCTTGATCACCTCTGAAGAATCATTTGACTCTACATGTATGCCTCAAGGGTTGTGCAATGCTCCAGCAACCTTTAAATGAGCTATGAACTCCATCCTAAGAGGCTTTAAGGTGTTTTGTATGCTAGTATATCTAAATATTATTACAGTCTCCAGCTACACTTTCAATGATCACTTGGATTCTCTAAAAGCTGTGTTCACCAAGATCTGTAAGGCTGGCCTCAACCTGAAGCCCTTCAAGTGCTTTTTTTCAATAAAAAACTGGAGTTTCTGGGGCATAAAAGTCACCTAGACTTTCATCTGTCCCACAAACAACAAAGTTAAAGACATTAATAACATGTTTTCTTATGCCAATTTGAGAAAGGTCCAAGTTTTTCTTGGGATGATAGATTATTATTGTCAGTTCATCTATGACTTTGCTAAGCTCACAAACCCCTGGTGAAACTACTTTGAGAGAACCCCTTTAATGAGCTGACAGTCAACAGCAGGCCTTTGGGGCTTTGAAACAGAGGCTCAAAGAGCCCCTATCTTAGTCTATCTTGACTATAATAAACAGTTCATTCTGTACACAGATGTAAGTGAAGTAGCTGTGAGCACCATCCTAGCACAACTAGATACAATGGAGTGGATAGCTCTATAGCCTACTCCATATGTGTTTTAAAAAACATGAGAATAATTATAGTGTCACTGAGAAAAAATGCCTGGCTGTCCTACAAGCTGTAAAATAATCCCATAATTACATTTACAGAACCCATTTACTGTGGTAACAGATCATTTCTTCCTCTGCTGATTACAACAGCTAAAAAACTTGAAGAAAGGCTACAAACATGAAAAATGCGCTTCTAAGGTTACAATTTCACTTTAGTCTATTACACAGGAGTCCAACACCAGAATGCTGATAAGTTATCTCTAATGCTTGTCCTTGCTATTCATCTAGTAAAGGTAATCAAATTATACAAGTTTATTGGGTAACCCTCTGCACAGGAAGCTGAGACAGAGGAGAATCAACTTGCTTTTCAGAAGATTTAACAATAACCAAGTACGTATCAACCAACTTTTTAAGAAGGTTAGAGGTGTGTATCTACCCTATAGACGCCCTAGTCTTAGGGTTTCTACAGGTTTGCAAGCCCATCTAGACATGAATCATGAAGAGATATATAAAACCTATGAATTGCTGAGCAAACACTACTATTGAGAAAATATTTGTGTGTTACTTTATGATATATTGGCGTCCTGCTATAGATGTCAACTTCAAAGGGCACAGCCTGTTTAAAACAAGTTCAAGTTGGTCCTACCCAAGCATGAATTTCACACTGTTAGTGTTAATGCCTTAGGTCTGCTACCTTGTTCCCAAACAGGGTGTTGTTTTATCTTGATTGACATCAACCACTTCAGAAAGTGGGTCAAGGATTGTTGTCAGAACCATCTTTTTAGATAATCCTGTCACAAATAATGAAAGCTAAAGCTCTGGTTCAAAAAATAGGAATTTGGTTACTTTAGGAGCAACAGAAACAACAACAAAAAGTATTGAAATGAATTTGGATTATACATGAACAAAATTTGAACTCTGAACCTTTTTGGTTGACTCATTAGAGCGCACTCTGAACAATGCCTTAACTTTAGAATTCAGAATTGAGCATAAAACTGAAAAGAATACTGAATCCAGCCAATCAAAAGTCTTGAAACTTGAAAGTGATGTTGGCAGCTGTTCCACCCTTTTAACAGGCTCCAAAAACCATGATATTGAGTTCCTAAACTCTATTAAGAAACCTAACAAATATGCAGAGTTTAAAATTGATAGAACTTCAGTTTCAAGTGAGGATAAGAATTTTAAAGGATTTTTAAACTGATTATAACAGTTAAAAAAATTGCGATAAGTTTGAGAAGTTAAAGAAATCTTCTTTTCTGTTAAGTTACTGATTCAACAGGTAAACCTTCCTTCCCAACTCCCCATTTCCTCCAATAGATAAACTTCAGAGACTTGGTTATATTTCTTGCTCAATCAATAAAGACTTAAATCTATTATCATACTTTATTTTCTGCAAGACTTTTGGAATCTCCATGAAACCGCCTAATCTGTCCCCTTCTTGGGAAATTAGGCTCAAATGGATTATTCTAATCTTGTTTTGTACTCTAGTACATTCAACTGTTCAAATGAAAACTTGCCCAGGTTCTGGGACTAGCACTGAATTCTGTGACAATGAAAAATGGGCTCCAGTTGTAACAGGGAAACGGTATACTACATCCTTGTTCTCTTCAAACTCACCCACTAAACAGAAAACTCAATTTGCGCCCTCTAATCCTGTGCCTACTAGTCTTTTTTGTCCTTTTACTTCTGTCTCCTTGCTTGCATATCTAGGTGTCTATGTCTTTCTGGGTTTTTTATTCCTTTATTGGGCAGATACCAAATTCTTGAGGAAATGATACATTTAGGCATGATCTCAGTGCCAATTGGCTCTATGATTACAGGTTTGAATTCTTCTGATTTAATTCATCATGTTGGGAAGCTGTTTCCAGCAGGGTGGGTTCCTGACAATTGTGCTACTAGAAATATTACCGCTAAGATCACTGCCCAATTTCTATTGCAGGATGTATTTTATTGTCATGAGGGCCCACAGGTTTTGCTCTCAGACAACAAGACCATTTTTAATACTAGACTGATCACATTGTCAAAACTGCAGACTCAACCCGCCAGCAAGGTTCCAACCAAGTGGGTTTGTGACCTGCAATCTAATTATCCGGTCACCCAAAGCCAGACTAGGAAGTCAACTCAAATTACCAAATCCATCAACACAAACAGATGATGATCCTTCACGGTGGATATCTTGATTTGGCGCTTGACTCATCATCAGGATCAAGCCACCCCCTTCTTTCATCCAGCCGTGTGATCACCAATCTTGTTCCTTCTATCCTTGATTCACATGAACTATATAATCATTATCTCTCAATAAAGATTATTATCTATCTTCTAAATATTTTCCCTCATGTAACTCTGCTAAAACAGCACAGTTATGACATTGTAGCACAGGTAGGCTCTTCATCTTACCTTATCTTGAAAAATTCCGCCTGTTGCCCGCACACGCTGCGGCCAACAAATCCTCAACAGAATTATGTCTGGCCTCCTGCCCAACTGGACCCCGTATACTCCTGGTACCAAGATACCTGATGGCTTTGTTCTCTACCAAAACACGGTGATCCCGCTACCCGCCTTCAACGCCATGTCCACCCAAGGGTTCTTTCAGGCACCTTCCTCAATGTTGCAACCAGCTGACAAAACCACCATGCCGCCTATGTTGCACAAAGACTTTGCAGCGCCGCCTTGGAACCCTTTGCCAGGGCCAACGACAACAATGCTGCCGCATGGATCCAGTCCACCCAAAGCAAGCTGGCTCAGATGGAATGCCCACAGCAATTTTGGATTGTGGAGATTTCTATTTGCCTGACCCATGACACTGGCACCTGGTGTGACAAGTGGCACAAAGAGCACACTGACAAGAACTGAAACACCTTCAAACAGGATTTCTTGTCAAGGTTTGTGCTTAAGGATACAGTACTCATGATCATACGTCAAGTAAAGAACCTGACTCAGATAGGCACCGTTAAAGAACTCACCCACGCCTACAAGGAACTCTGTCTCTGTGCCCCATCTGATATGACCTTTGAAACCCCAGTAGCACACCTCATGTACTATGATGCCCTCAAGTTGCACGTGATGAGACATGTGAACCTGGACCAAGTAGCCAACCTGCAAAGCCTGTACTGTGAAGCGGAAAAAGAGGAACAAACATCCAACGCTCTACACAAGGCACAGACTTGGAAACAAGAAAGACCCAAGGACTCCCATCCAAGCGGGCACTCCTCTCAACCACCTCCTGGAGGCAACAGCAACAACAACAACCACAAACCCACGGGTTCAAATGGGAATGGGAATGGGAATAACAGCCAGTCAAATTGTACCCATTTCCGTGTCACCGCCACCCAAGGCAACCAAGATGAGGGAAAAGCCCAGGGAGAGCACTAAGTAAGCCAAGCTTTCCCACGCAACTCCTGACTTGCCCAACAATGAATACCAACCCAAGGACGTGGACCAATGTCCTATGATCCAAGTACCCTCGGAAGACCTGGTACTATACACCGTTGCCAGACATCCCAATAAATTGATGTCTTACCCTTTCTGCTTTTGCAGTTACACAGGCTTAGCACTCCTGGACTTGGGCGCAGACCAAACCTTAGTCAACAGTAACTTTGTAGATAAGTTCAAGCTGGAAACTAATTCTTTGCGGATTAAAAACATGATCCTGGCTGATGAACACCACATTGCTGTGACAAAGGAAACTTCCCCCTTCTCTGTCATGCTTGAAAACCTCTACTCCACCATCCAAGGTCCCATTATTGACTTCCCTAAGTTTGACATTGTACTGGGACTAGACTGGTTACAGAAAAACAACCCCCATGTGGGCTGGGCAACATCAGTGTTGACCATCAAGCATGAAGGTGTCAACCACCAGATATACCCGGACTCTGTGGACCAACTCTTACGCAACCACGTCTTTGTACGCATCACAGAGACTTTGGACACGAAAGAAAACCTGAAAGCAATTGACTGGGATTCCTGCCAGTATGGAATCATACACTTCAAGGACCACCAGGACACCTCCACGCCTCAAGATTGCAACATTGTGACCTGTCACCCAGAAATCTTTAAGGAAGCGTTACCTGGGCTACCCCCTGAGAAGCAAAACCAACACTCAATCCAACTCAAGGGGGCTATACCCAAGGCACGTCCCATCTATCAACTGACCCCAAACAAAGACAATGCCCTGCGCGCCTATCTCAAGGAGGCACTGGAAAAAGGACTTTTCCGCCCCTCACAGTCTCCCTTTGGGGCCACCATAATCTTTGTGGCTAAAAAGGATGATACCTTACGCCTGGTCACTGTGACAGAAATAACTGGATAATATGATGCCGTTTCTAAATGATGGGGAATAACCACCCAAATCCACATAGAATTGATGATTAACCACCAACGCGGCTTCAGATATTTTTTTGTGAATTTTCCAATTGTAACTCCAGGATTAAGTAGAACAATCAATCCTAACCAGAGTAAACCAAGATAAATGACCTGGGAAAGCATCAATGCATCTTCAGCGTAGAATTCTGGGCATTGAGAAGTGACCCAATTTTCATCTTCAGGAATGGAGGGAGGAGCTACAAAATTGGCTGGCATGAAATTAACATTTTGCGGCGCCAACAACAAAGTTCCCGATGCTGGGCCCCATCTTCCTGAAATGATTCTGTTCAGAATCAGATTGTACAGGA
The DNA here is from genome assembly GCA_014839935.2 of Entomophthora muscae. Taxonomy (NCBI): domain Eukaryota; kingdom Fungi; phylum Entomophthoromycota; class Entomophthoromycetes; order Entomophthorales; family Entomophthoraceae; genus Entomophthora; species Entomophthora muscae. The sequence goes on along the minus strand of QTSX02001539.1, from coordinate 163,546 downwards.
TATACCGCAACAACCCAAGCACAGGATGCATTTTTAAAATTTAAAATTAGAACTTGGGATAATTGATTTTTATTGAGTAAATTTAGGAGGACTCAACTCTTAGAGTTGAAACAGGGAAAATTATTCAATATATATCAGAAAAATTGACTAAGCAATACCACCTGAGTCTTGATCTCCTATTCCTTTGGCATCTTCCAGTAAGTATCTAGTCCAGGTTGCAAAGAACCCTTGTATGACCAGTTTCTGACAACCATGCTGATTAGTGAGCTTATATTGGGTGACCCTCATATTACGCTGATTTATCAACGTCAGTTTACAAGGGGGAGCTGGTTTCAGTTGGCATACTGGAGCAGCCGTGACCCATTTTCAATCAACTGTTTGGTTTAAATCCGTTAACTTGGTCAATTTTGATACAGGTTTCCTGGCCTTCTGTGCCTTCTTACTTGGACGGACAATACCCGGCATTATGGAACTTACCGTGACATTACCCTCCGCTTTAGCCCTGGGCACAATACCACCATCTGGGAGATGGGATAAAGAGAAATTCTTATGGGCAGGTGGGAGTTTCATTGCGGCAAGGGTAAGTTCAGGGTGTCCAATAGCAGTGGGATTGCGCTTGTAGAACTCGTGGATCAGATCAGAGGAATTTGAACAATTGTAGTGGGGAACCCAGGAGTTTTCAGAATCAGGATAACCTTTCCAAGATACCAAATATTCCAAACAGCAACAATTCTTGCGGGAAGCTAGAATACAATTTAACTTGTACTCAGGTTCTCCTTCCACAAGAATGGGTTGAGAAGAGGGAGTCTCTGTTCCTTTGAAGGGAGTAAGGAGACATTCATGGAAGGTGTGGAAAATCTTGAAAGCAGGAGGTAAATCTAGCCGATAGGCGGAGGGACCAATCTGATGTTCTACCTTGAAGGGACCAACTTGCTTGGGACCCAATTTACAACATGGAACTTTAAGTTTCATATTGCAAGCATTGACCATGACTAGATCACCTGGCCTGTAAGTTGGACCTTCCTGGCGCTTGCAATCTGTGTATTCCTTGTAAGTTGTCACGGCGGCGGCAAGAGTAACTTGGAGCTCCTGATGGACCTGCTTCAATTCAGCGGCTTGATCAGTTGCAGCTTCCACGTTGCTAACCAAACAAGGACCCATGTTTGAAGATGGATTGTAACCCACATTGGCATAGAATGGCGATACTTGAGTTGACGTGTGCGGGGCGTTATTATATGTGAACTCTGCCATGGGTAGATTATCACACCAGTCATCTTGTTGCGCATTGGTGTAGCAGCGTAGGTAGACCTCCAAACTTTGGTTTACCCTCTCTGTTTGTCCATTGGACTGGGGGTGGAAAGCAGTAGAGCGGCACAATTTGATACCAAGGATTCCAGTAAAAGCTTCCCAGAACTGAGCAATAAATTGAGGACCACAGTCACTTACAATCTCCATTGGGATGCCATGTAGAGAGAAGATTCTGTTCACAAATAACCTAGCGGTTTCCACTGAAGTAATTGTGGTTGAGCAAGGTACAAAGTGTGCCATCTTTGTGAAACAATCAACTACTACCATGATTGCGTTAAACCCATTGGAATTGGGAAGCTTGCCAATGAAATCCACCAACACAGACGTCCAAGGGCCCGCAGCAGGCTGAAGTGGAACCAGTAAACCAGTAGTCTTATTCCAACTGGCCTTGGATCAAACACATATCAGGCAATCTCAAACAAAAGCGGCTACCTGCACAGTCAAACCTTTCCAGGAAAACTGGCGGCGGATAAGTTCCACTGTTTTGTTTTTCCCTGGATGACCAGCTGTTGGACAGGTATGATTAGCCTCCATGATTTCATCCCAAATAGTGCCTTCAGGGACCCACAAGCAACCTTGATGATATAGGACTGGACCAATCTTATGATAACCCTGAGGCTGACCTACTGGGTTTGCACATGCTAGCTCCAATAGCCTATCATAACCTTTGGACAAAGGTTGCAGAAACTTAACCTTGGAATACAAGTCCAGGTCTGCGCCCTCAGCTAAGGACATGGTGGCCAACGTAGCCGGTGGAGGTAATACAAAAGGCACCACAGCTTTGTCTGGAATCATAGTATGTGTGTTAAACTTGGCGTCCATACTAGCATCTGGGAGATGGGAGGGATTCCTGCTTAGAGCATCAGCCAAGTGATTGTCAGATCCCTTAATAAACTTGTAGCGGAACTTGTATCTTGTCAGATCACCATGCCATCTGGATTGGCAACCCAACAAAACCCTGGGTTGTCAATAATATAGAAGAGCTTTGTGGTCAGTTCTTACTACAAATGGATGACGTGCTGACATGAGATGGTGGTGCCAATGCTTTAACAATTCCACTACAGCCAACAATTCCTTGTTGTAAATCATGTAGTTGCGTTCTTGAGCCTCCATCTTCCGGGAGAAATACCCTACAGGTCTCTCAATCCTGTCACTAGCTGTTTGCAACAGCACACCAGCCACAGCGTATTTAGATGCATTGGTGGAAACAACAAAAGGAAGCTCAGGATCCACATGTCTTAGCACTGGGGAGGACAACAAAAGAGCCTTGACTGCTGAGAAGGCACTTGCACACTCAGGCGTCCAGACTAAAGTTGTCTTTCCACTAGCCAAATATAAAGGGGCGGCCACTTCAGACAAGTGAGGGGTGAATTTCTTCAAGAACGTACATGTACCCAGGAAACTACAAAGTTGGGATACTGTCACAGGCGTAGCATACTCTCAAACCGCAGCTTCCTTGTCAGGGGCAATGGTGTGGCCATCCTCAAAGATAATATTACCCAGAAAGGTAACCTTACGTTTAAAGAATTCACACTTACTCCTTTTGATGATCAAGTTTGCTTGGAGAATGCGCTCTACAACTGCCAACAAGTGGGCCTTATGGGACTCCTCATCCAGAGAAAACACCAAGATGTCATCCATATATGCAATGGCACAAACACCTAGGAGATCTCCCAAGACTGAATCAATCAACCGCTGAAAGCAAGCTGGGGCATTCTTCAATCCAAAAGGCATTACGCGGAACTGGAAGATACCCTTCTTGGTTCTGAATGCTGTTAACCATTCCATTCCTTCTGCAATCCTGATTTGATTGAAAGCATTCAACAGATCAAGTTTTGAGAATACCTTGGCCTTCTCAACACATCTAGAGATCTGTGCTTCAAGAGGTAAAGGATAAGGATCCGGAATTGTAATGTTATTCAAATTCCTGTAATTGACACAAGGACAAAGGGACCCATCAGACTTCTGAACAAACAATAACAGAGAGCAGATTGACAAAGCCTTCTTGAAAATGTAGCCTTTTGCCAACATGTCGCAAGTCCATTCTTCCAAACATGCGTCTTCCTTCAAGGTTAAAGGGTAAATAGGAGATGCAATGCAAATCAGATCAACAGTGACCTTAAAGTCAAAGTCAAACTGAGTGTGCTTGGGAAGGACCTCGCCTCTGGTGGCGTCAAATGCCGCAGACCAGGGTTGTAAGCATGCCGGTAAATCCAAACTTGCGGGGACAGGGATAGGCACTGACTGTATTGTCTGTGATGATTGCTCTAATTCAGACATATCCAACAGCGGAATACAAATGGTTATACCCAAAGAGTGTTCCACCTGCAGCTCATTTTTCTCCAGTAAGGTCAATACATTATGATCTCTCCACCAACTCACTCCCAAAATGATAGGATACATCAGGGTAGAGCAAACGGAAAACCTTGCAGTAAAGGACTGACCTGCAACTACAAAAGTAACTGGCTTCTTCAGTTGGAAGGAGGGGAACGTTTGACAGTTTCCACCCCTAACAAGCATTCCTGGGTGGTACTTGAGCTGTAGCAAGTCTGCAGTCTCCACACTCATGAAGTTCTCAGAAGCACCTGTATCCAATAAAATGGCCGGCTGATAGATAGTTTGACCATTATCTATGTTACCATAAAACAAGAAGTAACCAGAAGTAGATTTATTGGCAGCAAAGGTTGCAATCTCAGCAGGAGTTTGCTTCTCCTTGGTAGTACAGACGGCGGCTAAGGAGGCAGGATGCTCCTGGAAGTATTGCTCAATCATTTCTTGAACAGCGGCAGGAAGAACAGGATAGTTACAATCAATGGGCACAAGAGGCAACTCTTCGGACACAACCTCAGAAGGCTTGGTAGGTATGACGTGCTGAAGCATTGCCAAAGAGCTATTGGGACCGGACACCAAGGGGGTTTCAGTCACATGGACGGGTTTGTTCACCACCGCCAATTGCAGCTGAGAAGAGCTACAAGAAGAACAATCCTGACTTTGGCTGGAAGGAGCTGCCACTGAACTAGGACCAGAAAACCAAGAGCGCGCCGCAGGTTTGTCCTCAATTACCAACGTACCTTGTTTGGAAGTGGACAGATTTGAGACCAGAGAAAGAATTTGGCTTACCAGGGCCTCAGTTGTGGTTAACGGGGAATCCCAAACCGCCAAATCCTGGGCAGTCTGGTCAACTGCTAACCACAATGCTGAGAGTTTGTTCACCTTGGGAACATTGATTGTACGGCAGTAGGTAAGAAACTGAGGAAGGAATACTGAAAGCAGAGTTGTACCCTGACAGAAGGCGTACAGCTTACAATATACTTTGAGCTCCTCAATAGATATACACAAATTTTTTAACAAAGGATATAGAGATGCACTATCAGTTAAAACATGTGGATTGCGCTCCACCGCGGACAACAACCATTCTTGAGCATCTTTGGAAACCTTTGTCATCACATGGTAAACTTGGGATTTGTGACTAAGGTTAGAGCCGGAATAAAATGATAAAGCTGACAAAACTTCACGCGAGATTTCATCAGTGGGTGGAGCAGGAAAATAATCCGGACGCCAAAATGACATGACGCAACGGAAATAGAAAACAGAGGATCCAGTCTCTACAACTGCAGCCGGAGATGGAAACCAAAAATTAAAGAAAAGCCCAAACTGAAAACTCAGAAATGAACTGATGCAAATAAACATGGTAAACGCAGATATCTCAACGGAGCAGGAGAAAAGAAACACAAATTCGTGACAAACTGCTTCCAAAAACTCAGACGTAGAAGAGTTGAGTAATGTGACAGAAATAACTGGATAATATGATGCCGTTTCTAAATGATGGGGAATAACCACCCAAATCCACATAGAATTGATGATTAACCACCAACGCGGCTTCAGATATTTTTTTGTGAATTTTCCAATTGTAACTCCAGGATTAAGTAGAAAAATCAATCCTAACCAGAGTAAACCAAGATAAATGACCTGGGAAAGCATCAATGCATCTTCAGTGTAGAATTCTGGGCATTGAGAAGTGACCCAATTTTCATCTTCAGGAATGGAGGGAGGAGCTACAAAATTGGCTGGCATGAAATTAACATTTTGCAGCGCCAACAACAAAGTTCCCAATGCTGGGCCCCATCTTCCTGAAATGATTCTGTTCAGAATCAGATTGTACAGGATATACCGCAACAACCCAAGCACAGGATGCATTTTTAAAATTTAAAATTAGAACTTGGGATAATTGATTTTTATTGAGTAAATTTAGGAGGACTCAACTCTTAGAGTTGAAACAGGGAAAATTATTCAATATATATCAGAAAAATTGACTAAGCAATACCACCTGAGTCTTGATCTCCTATTCCTTTGGCATCTTCCAGTAAGTATCTAGTCCAGGTTGCAAAGAACCCTTGTATGACCAGTTTCTGACAACCATGCTGATTAGTGAGCTTATATTGGGTGACCCTCATATTACGCTGATTTATCAACATCAGTTTACAAGGGGGAGCTGGTTTCAGTTGGCATACTGGAGCAGCCGTGACCCATTTTCAATTGACTGTTTGGTTTAAATCCGTTAACTTGGTCAATTTTGATACAGGTTTCCTGGCCTTCTGTGCCTTCTTACTTAGATGGACAATACCCAGCATTATGGAACTTACCGTGACAGTCACAGACTACCGCGCCTTGAACAAAGTCACCATTAAGAATTGCTACCCATTGCCACTGATTGGCAATCTCTTTGACGCCTTGGGAGGAGCCACCGTCCTCTCCAAGATTGATCTAACTGCAGGCTACAATCAGATTTGTATCAAGGAGGAAGACATCCATAAGATAGCCTTCTGCACCAAGTACGGTTCCTACAAATGCGTGGTACTCAACCTTGGCATGACCAATGCCCCGTCCACCTTTGTAACCTTCATGAATAAAGTGTTTGTGCCACACATAGGCAAACATGCACTAGTGTACCTGGAAATTATTATTGTCTACAGCCCTTCAGTGGAACAGCACCACAAAGACCTGGAGGAAGTCTTTGCAACCTTGGCACAACACAAACTGTTGACCAAGCCCTCCAAATACCAGTTCTTCTGGGAGCAACTACCCTTCTTGGGACACATAGTCTCAAAAGACGGCATTAAACCCAACAGTCAAAAGATACAAGCCATCTGCAAGATGCCACCCCAAGGACAAATCAGAACTCTGCACCTTCTTGGGAATGATGGCCTATGTACGGCGCTTATTACCCAACTGTGGCGTCTTGACCGCCCCCTTGTCCGCCATAACAGGCAACAAGTCCAAGTTTGTATGGACCCCCCAATGTGATCTCTGTTTTAGACGTCTCAAAGAAAAGCTCACAACAGCGCCCATCTTACAATATCCCAAACAGGACGGAGAGTACCAGATGGAAACTGACGCCTCAGATGCATCCATTGGGGGAGTACTACAAATTAAGAATAGTGATGGTGACTTCCTGCCTGTAGCTCACAAGTTGCGCAAACTGACAGATGGCAAGTGTCAATACCCAATCCACAACAAAGAACTGCTGGCCATCATACACTGCCTAGTCAAATGGCGCTGTTACCTGGAACAGCAGGAAAAATTCACAGCACTAACCAATCATAAGTTGCTCATCTATTTCAAGACACAAGCAAACCTGTCACGCCACCAAGCGTGGTGGATGGAAATCTTAGAAAGGTTTAACATGCTCATCCAATATAAGCCCAGGGCCAAGCTTGCCATGGCGGACGCCCTGTCCTGTCTGTATGTTGCGCTTCTAGGGGAGAGAGTGGGCTTGACCCAGACTGGCCTCTCCTAGTGCTACGTACAAAAGACAAAGGGTTCCCTGCAGGCACAATCAATATCATCAAAGAAAAAGTCATCAAGAATGAACACCTCTTTGCTGACGTATACAGGACTCTTCACAGAAAAATGTTGGATGGCACAACCATTTCCTACATCCCCACACATCAACAAGTCAATAACATTCTTTGCTACCACATAAATCTTGGACATACTAAGAGCCAAAATCTATACAAATTCCTAAAGCATAAAGCCTGGTGGCCAACCTTATACCACAATGTCCAGGAAGTGTTAGAACAGTGCAAGGTCTGCAAAAAGTTTGCCAAAAGCAAGAACCTGCCTAAGTCTGTACTCCCCATTCAAACCCAACTACTGTTCAAAGTATGGGCTCTTGACATTGCGGGCCCCATGCCAGGAAAGCACAACAACAAAAAAATACATCATCACAGCCATTGATTTTGCAACAAGGTGGCCAGTAGCCCAAGCAGTGAAGGCAGACACCAGCAACAAAGTCTGACAATTCATTGACAAGGAAATAATCAGCAGGTTTGGAAAGCCAGAACTCCTGATAACCAATGGAGGCAAAGAATTGACCTCCAAAGACACCAATGTGTACCTCACCAAAAATGGGGTCAAACACACTGTTACAACACCATACCATCCACAGGCCAATGGACGCGTAGAGCGGCTTAATGATAGCCTTGTGCAAGCCCTAGCCAAACTCACCGCTGGGAGACCTGAAGATTGTTATAAGCAGCTACCAACTGCATTACTTGTGTGCCAAACCCAAGTGAACAGATCCAACGGAAAAAGCCCGTTTGAACTGGTATACAGCACACAGTCAAATATCATTCAAGCATTGACAGGACCCAAACTGGAAATTCCAAGTCAAGTCCCCCCTTGCTCAGGTCCTCAAGTAGTAGAGGCCAACAGCAAGCAAGCAGCCAAAGAAAAGGAACACTTACAAAAGACTTTTGTTCCCATCTGCAATAGACATGAAGTCAGGGACAAAGTCTGGGTCATGAATGTTGACAAAAGCAAACTACAACCCGAGAAAGTAGGGCCAGCAATCATTCTAAAGGTAAACAACAATAACACTTACCTTGTGCAAGGGCTTGGGAAATGCAAGCAAGACAAGACCTTACACCACAACTGCCTACAACCCTGCAAAACAAGACAGAAACAACGAGAGACCGCCCTGCCTGCCACCAAACAACAACTGATTCAATATGGCGCCCGGGCTCCTGACAACCTGCTCCCAGAGGAGGCCAATCTTCAGCCGGGGGGGGTGTCAAAACTGAAGGCTTGACCTGCCAGCAAGGTTCCAACCAAGCAGGTTTGTGACCCGCAATCCAATTATCCAGTCACCCAAAGCCAGACTAGGAAGTCAACTCAAATTACCAAATCCATCAACACAAACAAATGATGATCCTTCACGGTGGATATCTTGATTTGGCGCTTGACTCATTATCAGGATCAAGCCACCCTCTTCTTCCATCCAGCCGTGTGATCACCAATCTTGTTCCTTCTATCCTTGATTCACATGAACTATATAATCATTATCTCTCAATAAAGATTATTATCTATCTTCTAAATATTTTTCCCATGTAACTCTGCTAAAACAGCACAGTTACAACAACATATATTATTGAGGCTATGGGTACCCACCAATCATTTTATGCTTCTTACAATCCTGCTACAAATGGGACAGTAGAGAGAGCTAATTATAGCCTAGTTTTAATCATGTACAAGTTGATCTATTCAGATGCTTCTAAATGAGACCAATATGTCCCTGCTTCATTGTTTGCTTATTACTTAAGCAAGCACATACTAATAGCTTCTTACTCTTTTCTATGTTCTATAGTAGAGAGGTCAGCACCTCCTAAATATTGGGCCATTTCTTGATGGAATAAAATGAGGTAGTTGACCCTGAAAAGAATGTGAAAGATTTGGTCAACTGAGTTATTGACATCCAAGCCACTACCTATTCTACTATCTATAATACAAAGGCCCTAGATCTGTCCCTTTTCAATGCTTTTCACTCTCCTGTACATGAATTCCAATTAGAAGATCAAGTATTATATTTTAAGAACTGTGTGGGCAGTTGCGCACACAAACTAGACTCTCTATAAATCGGTCCCTCACAGTAATATTCAAGTGTGGTTCTGAGTATATCATTAAAATGAACTCTTTGGGGTGCCTTTTTCATAGTACATGTCAAGTTTATTTGGGTCTAACTCCTCTCTGTGTCTAATCTTGAAGGGGATCTGCTGTAAACCCAACTTTGTAGATACTATCAATTGGACATACATATAGTTTGGTCAAGATGATAGCCGCAAAATTGAGTGTTTTTGCTTTTGCATTGAGGTGTTCAGTTTGCCCAAGTATGGATTGAAATCAATTAGTGAGCTGGCTGCGCCTCTACAATTGGTATACCACATTGGTGTTTTAACTAATGATACATCAATCAAATTTCATGGTATTTAAGGGAATTTTCCTTTATACATAGAACCAAGTTTATCTATATTCTGCTTTTGCATTTCCCTCTAAGCTTCAAGCGCCCTCTTTCTACTGTTTAGGAAGATTAATTTTTACATTATCCCAGCAAAGGGCTAAAAGATGATACACTTTATCTTGAAACAACACCCAGGTTGTTAACTACTACTTAACTTGAACTACAAGTATTTTGTCATAAATACTTCCTGCCAAGCTCTATTCTATTTCAACCTAGTAAAGCGCAGCTAAAAATACTCAATACTTAAAATATCAATTAAATTATATGAAAGGCCTTAATAGAATGTTACACAGCTTTATAGTTCCTCAGATCTCATGCAGCTAAATGTCTTTTGTGTATAGCTTTAAAGGGTTTGCTGTAACAGTTATAGGTCCAGATATCTTTAGCATTTTGACCTTGGTAAAAATATTAGCTTGAAGCTTTGGGGCAAAAAGTTTGATAAGACAACCATGAATATTTCCCAGTTGACATGTGTTTGAGAATATCAACCCTGCTACCTATAAATTTGATAGCTATTCCAGAAATACTGGGTGAGGTTTTTTAGGCTAACTGTGATGGCTGAAGAAATGCTTTTAAACTTGGTCTGTGTGCTTCAATAAGAGAGTGATGCTCTTTTAAAAAAGACCTGAAACTGTGCTGATATTTAATAGATGAAGTAGATGAAAGTCTATGAGTAATCTTGAATGTTTCTTGGAGTGGATTTTTGTTTAAGATACTTTGGGAAGTGAGATATCTTTTGCTCAATGAAGACAAGGGTAAGGATAAAGATGGGTTATTATGCAGGCATTTGTATTTTGATTGATTTGGATTTAAAAGGAGAGATAGAGTCATACATTGATATGCTGATTATCACATACAGATATCATCTATCAACATCTAATAAAGGGCATCAAGAAGCAGATAACTTAAGCTCTTTGATATAAAAATATAGGCTTATTTGATTTTCATAACAACAGAAAGAAAAAATAAAAATAAAGAGAGTCCAAATTCTTTGATGAAAATAAACACACTGCGCAAATATCAGATAGCTTTTGGATCGTTCTTAAATCAGAAAATGGATAGATCAGATAGAAAAAAGGATAAAGTATTGTGGTATTGATAGAATAAGATAAAAAGATTTTTTAATTAGAGTCAGTATCATTTTTAGGCTAATTAGCTTCATCTACATGAATAAAAATGAAAAATAAACTTAGGACACCTGAATAAAACTAGGCAAGAATTTTTTTAGATATATGCTTAAAACAACTTGATTAGTTGAATTTTTAATTTTTTGTGTAAGCTCTCTAGTTAGTAGATATTGCTTTTTATCAGGGGTTTTATTATAGATATTGTGGAGATTTTTTCAAGAATAAATAAGCCAGCTGTACTACAACTGCTTTTTATATCCTTCATAAAAGCATATACAATATAAAAATGATGAAATATAAAGAAGATAAATGATTTTACTCAGATAAAAGTAGTTATTTTTACAAATATAAATATTATTCTTGGTACTTATCTAAATTCTCTGGTATTTTTGGGCTTTATTGTGAAAATTAGAGCTATTTCCTAGCATAATATTCAGCTTGAGTTCTGATATCACATTTGAATAGAATTTTTAAGGTGACTCACATGAAAGCTATTTTCCAACAGGGAGCAATCAAAGAATTTGCAACAATGGCTATTGAATTCATACTTATTAGCATACAATTATCATGTTTTTATTTCAGACCTTCTTATTATTTGTTGAACAAAGTTAATGTAGGAAAATTTTGTCTTTAAAATTATCTTTATTAAAGAGATCTATTGATATAATTGTTTTTATGAAAGAAATTTTTTTCATGAAATATTTTGATAGAGTTTTATCATACGTCTTGATCAATGCTATTGGAGCCAGTTCTTGTTTTTTTGTCATGTTTAAATTAAAAAATTGGATAAATCAATTACAATTAATTAATATTTAAACTATATTAACTGACAGTGATTCTAGATTTATGATATAAAGTTATAGAGCAGAATTCAATTGTTAAATTTTAAGGTAGGACACGCCATTTCAAAAACAGCACTTCAAAAAACGCTATCTCAATTTTTGCTATCTCAATTTTATAGTAAAAACGTCATTTCAGTTTACAGCATTGCAACTAAGAAAAACAAGTTTTAAATTTTTAGATTTTTTGAACTCCAAAAAAACCCTAAAAAATCTTAAAAAATAAAATCTAAAAAAACATTTCTAGGCTTAAAAAGGCCCTAGAATTCAAAATCTGCAATAAAAAATGGGGTTGAATAGTAGCAACAAGGTCGCGTAAAGCCCAAAAGTAGAATATACCCAAAAACAACTATTTTCATATATTATAACTATAAACTATACTTTAAAATAAACATATAATTGTACCAATTACTAAAATAAAGTAAAAAAATGATAAGATTAAAGGAAATAAGAGAGAAATTAAAGGAGTGTTTATTGCAAATAGGCTCAAACATTAGTTGAAAGAGCAACAGAGATAGCCTGAAGATGCTCAAGCTTGCTATCCTTAGGATAGTAGGCAAGAGCTACCTTGCTGATTTCAGTATATTTCTTTACCACCTTAGTCTGTTTGGGGGGGGTTGCCCTTGGACTTCATGCCAGTCTTGAAGAGCCAGGCAGAGATGGCCTGCTGGGTTTTGAGATGCACCATTATCTTTTTAAATTTGGGCTTATAAACCTGGACTCTTGTTGCAAATTGGTTATGCCACCCTCCAAGGGAAGAGGTGGTCTTGATCAAACCATCTTTTTACCTGCTTAAAGAAGTTCCACGGGATTGATTCACTGTCTTTTCTGATGTGGCGTGCTCCTTGAAACACTCCAACCCATTGAGTTTTAAAATACTCTATGAACAGAGCAAAGGCTGCCTGGTTGGCAAGAATATAGGGATAACAGAGGAGGGCGTTGTAAAAGGCATTTGCCTCCTCCTTTCTCACAAGGGCAAGGGCACCAAAGCAATTAAAAATGTACTTGGATTCTTTAGTGCCTTCAGAGTTGATCAGCTCATGAAGATCAGAGCACTTTGGAGGCGGCTTCAGAGTGTCTGCCAGAAGTGAAAGTAGCACCCCTGAGGAGAGCTCTTGAAGACTCTAATGAAAGAATTTGTCTGAGCCTGTTTGAACCCCACTACCAGATATTTGTGATAGGAAAGGCTTTCTGACTGCTTTTTGGTTGAGGTGGCTTTCTCTTCCTGGGACTGAACCCTCTTCTTGTGCCTTCTGGTTTCCTTTGGCTCCTCTTCAATGGTTGGGAGGATTTCATCCAACTTGGCCTTTAAAATTGTAAAAGCACAGACATAAGCTTCCTGCTTATTATTTGGGAGGAAAAAGAAGACCAGGGGAAGAACTAGATTTCCTACCTGCTTGTGAATATTCTAAAGCTGGCTAAATAGCTTTGGACAGGTAGAGAAAGTGCCATCTGCAAGCAATGTTTTGCATTTCAACAGGTTGCACAGATCCTGTGAGATGGCAAAGCAAATAATGCGCTTGGGGGCATGTTGACCATTGTGTGGAGAAGGAATCTCTCCTCATGACAAGATAGTTTTTGTTCCTTGATAAGGATCAATTGATGAAGCACTGACGCCTTCAGTGCTCAGAGCATATCTCTGATCAGTAAGATATCTCTGTAATTTAGAGGAACCATCAACAGTGGCAAGTTAGGTATCATTTAAATTGAGGAGGGCATAATTGACAACCTCAGTGGCAGTTTGATCTTTGGTGATTGGGATCACCTGGCAAAGAAACCAGCGGATCAGTTGATAAAGGGGGTCAAAAGGTTTGGTTCAGTTATACCCAGTAGTCAGGGCCTTGAACCTAGTGAACCCATAAGTGATGAGTCTAGCAGGGCACCTAAAGTTATCACATTTGTAGTGATGTTGGTGAATTGCTTTCTTCTTGTCATTACAGCTAAAGCTGTAGCCCTTGTAGTCAAAGCTGGCACACTCTTTCTTAGTCATTATGGTGTAGCTGGCTGGGTATGTTGTGGGCACAGCAAAGGTGCCATTTTAATTGCATATATTATGGGTGGTGTTAAGATTACAGAGCTCAATTTGTTCATCTGCAGGAGCACCAGGCTCAGGCTCCTGCTCTTCCTCAGGCTCTGATGTGGGATCAGAGTGGCAATTGAAGATGAATAACTTCTCTTGTGGATCAGAATGGGGGTAAACAAAAGGAGACTGGAGAGGGGTTGGGCTTGTTTCCTCAGGCTCTGGTGAGGGTGTGGGTGTCTTAGGAGGAGCTTTAGCCTTAGAAGGCTTTTAGGGGTAGTTTTGGCCTTTTTGGCCTTGGGAGGAGTGACCTTAGACTTTGAGGCCTTTGAGGCCTTGGACACAGCTTTGTTGATTGACTTGGGAGGCATCTAAAAGTGAATTAGTATCAAAATATGAGCAATTTGGGGGTTGTTTTTAAAGAGAAAAATGAGAATGTTTTTAATATAAAAGTAGTAATATTTTTTACATAGAATTGTAGAAAAGGTTTTAAAATATATATTATCAAAAGTTTCAATGTTTTTTGTTTTGTAAAAATAAAATTTTTATTAGTAACACAAGTATGCAAAACTTTGAGTTTTGACTGAAAACTTGCACTCAAAATGGTGTTTTTGAAGTGACATAATTGAGGTGCTGTAGCTCAAAAACTTAGTGTTTTTGACCATTTTTTATATTAAATTAACAAATTCACGGTGGAGCTATCTCAAACAGGCCAAAAAGTAAAACTTGAATATTTAAAAAACTAGCTTATACAACTGGGGTTAAAAAGTACCCAGTTATTTAGAGAAGGCTAAAAAATATATTTGCAAAGTTTCATATGTCTTCTTAAATTTTTTATTATAATGATAATTGACGTGAATATGTACTTTTGAAAAGTGAAAAACAAGAATTGCGGTAGGGAAATCAATATAGCATAGCCTGGGATTATAGGTAATTTTACCTTATTTTCCCCTATTTATTGTGCACATCAAATCAATTAGGTGATATGAAACTTGGTGGAATTTGAAGTGACGTAAATTGAAATGGCGTAATCACCCTCTTTTATATTAAAATCACTATTAAAATATTTTATTAAGAGATTTCTTATTAATGTATCCATGTATAATAAATTTATAAATTGCATATAAAAAACTGGTTTTTTATCCAGCAATGTCAATCACTGAAGGACTATCATAGTGGTGTTATTTTAGGTTGTTCTTAGTATAAGTGTCTTGGATTAATACTATAAGAACATCTTCTGGCACTATACAACAGGCTTTATTTTAGTTTGGGTATAACTTATTTTAGTTAAAGATAAATAGTATGCTTCAAAATAATGTAAAGTCAAGATAGCATAAACACACCCCACACTAAGTGATTTCATATGTAAATAAAGTTAGCAAAATACTGTTGCAACCAAGTTTCTAGACTTGCCTGCTAACATATCTTACAATACACAGGGGGCAATCAATGAGCCGCCCCTTGACGTATCTAACAACATGAACTAACCTGATGATAATATCAAATGGCAGGTACTTCATCCTAATTAGGAGTGCTACCAATTCAACTTGCTGATCCCCACACAAGTTATTCCTTGGCTTTGAACCTTACATGGAACTTCCCACCATACCACCCCCGTGTGGCCTTGTGGCTTCCCCATACGGTATATTAGTCACAATATTCTACAATAAACAATACCTTATTCTTATTATTCTGTCCTTTCCTATTGGACTGTTGTCTTCCCCAATTTCAAATACTGAATCCTCATTGGTTCAGTTGCAACAGTGGTAGCAGTAGTAGGTTTACAGCCTACCTAAAACAAAATTCCCTCAAGAAAGGACAGAGTACAGGCCGTATGGCTACTCCCCAACAAGATACCTTCCTGCCAATACCCAAGGGGGACATCCCCAACAGGTACATCATCTATCAAGACCAGCTAGTTCTCACCAGTGTGTACAATTGGCTCTGCCTCAGGCAGCATAACGCCAGTGTCACCCCGCCCCAGTCAGACCTGTCCCAGCGCATGCTCAACCTTCAGCTAGAATCCTTTGCTGGTGGCGTCAAAGGGGCCAGAATTGTCAGTTGGCTCCAATCTACTGAAACCTGCCTCTGCATCTTCCAGGTTCCTGAGCCCATGTGGGTTGCCACTGCGTCTTGTTGCCTCACAGGGCCCGCTGCTGTGTGGTTCACCAACTGGGCCAGTCAAGAACTTGACGTTATCTGGGCGGCATTCCAAGATGCTGCCAAGTCCTGCTACAGCAAAACCTTCTCCCCCATTGTTGTGGGAACTTCTCTTCTAGCAATCAAAGAAACTGATTCCGTTCCTGAGTACCTTGCTGCCTGGCAACAAGCTCTTGCTGCCGCCCCCAAAGCCGTGACCAACGGAAATGCAATGTTACTCACTCTCATTGTCAATGGGTTAAAACCCCATATCTGCAAGTGGGTCCCCGTAGGTTGCAGCACCTCCATCAATGAATGCTACAAGGCCATTGTGGAGGCTAACAACCAGGCCTCAATGGGCTTCCACCGTACCAGTGACGCTCCATCCCAACCACGTACCACACCTGGCAATGGCCACAATCAAGTAGGTCACTGCCAGCCCCATCAGCAGGATAATGGGACTAAACACCCCTGCAAGGGGGAGCTTCAGCTAGCACAGATTGAAGATCAGGGAAAAGCCTGGGGGTTGTAGCAATGAGAGGCCTTGTAACCCCACCTGACCCATCCTCTCAATCCCTGCTTGCAAAAAATCCCTGCAACTATAACATTCATGAAGTCAAAACCCTGGACATCTTTCAAGTTCACAGTGACAACCCTGTATTGCAAGCAAGTCACACCTCAAATAAAGTAACACACTTGTCCTATCCATTCTGTTTCTGTGAGAACACCCAAAAATTAATGATAGATACCGGGGCCAACCACACTATGGTGTATCAGGTGTTTGCTGACTCTCAGCAATTGGACCAAGTGCCCAGAAGATTCAAAGCAGTACAAGTAGCCAACTTCCGCAGAGTTGCAATCACCCACAAGACAGTACCCTTCTCTGTGAGAATAGGGAACATCTAGGTTAAGCTCTCTGCGCCAATCATGGCAGGGCTCAGCCATGACGTCATTGCTAGCCTCAACTAGCTTTGGCACAACCGTCCCTACATCAATTGGGATAACTCTGTCATCATCCTCAACAGAAATGGGATGTGGTTCCAGATCAACCCTATTGAAATGAGCAAGTTAATTCATAATACTGTGTTTGTCAGAATAAAAGAGACAGGCTGGTACAATTTCAAGGGGGGAAACTAGACTTTAATCAATGCTCGGTTGAAGTTATCTGCGCCAAACCGTCTGTGGTCCCTCCCTTGATCATCTCACCACCACCAGCGCTTGCTGCACTCCTTGAAGAGTACAAGGACTATTCAGTGAGACACTTGAACAACTACCTCCCCAGGAGATCCAGCACACTGTACAACTTCAAGGATTGTTACCTAAAGCACAACTATTATACCGTCTTACACCAAAGAAAGATGAGACTCTCCACTAGCACCTTGTGGACGCGCTTGATAAGGGCTTCATTTGCTCCTCGCTCTCTCCATACGGGGCAGCTGTCTTCTTTGTAGCTAAGAAAGACAGGTCCCTTTGTCTGGTCACAGACTACTGCGCCCTAAATGAGGTGACAGTTAAAAATAAATACCCCCTGCTGCTGATTGACAACCTGTTTGATACACTTGCAGGTGCAAAGGTCTTTAGAAAGATTGATCTCACTGCAGGGTACAACCAGGACCATATTGCACCAGGGGATGAGGCAAAAAGTGCCTTCCGCACGCGCTACAGGCTGTTTGAGTGTTGTGTCATGAACTTTGGAATGATCAACACTCCTTCTACCTCCACTTGTTGATGAAAAAAGCATTTGAGAAACTGATTGGAAAATGTGTGATTGTGTACCTTGACGACACTATTGTCTTCAGTCAAGATCAAACCACGCACCTCCAACACCTCTGTGCTGTCCTCAACACCCTTTTGAAAAATCAGCTGAAAGCTAAACCCTCCAAATGTGAGTTCCTCAAGTTGGAGCGGCTACGCCTTGGGCACACCATCTCTGCTCAAGGGATAAATCCCAACCTTGCCAAAATCAAGGCAATCACTAGCATGCCGCCCCCCACTGATGTGGGCCAGGTGTGAACATTCTTAGGAATGGTTGCCTATGTACACAAATTCATCCCCAATTGCAGGGAACTAATTGCACCTCTTACTGAGCTCCTTAACACCAAACAGCACTTTCATTGGACCTCTGTCAGGGATCAAGCCTTCAAAATGTTGAAGCAAAGACTTAAAACTGCACCTGTATTGCAGTTCCTCAATTGGAACCACCAGTACAAACTTGAGACAAATGCCTCTGACAGAGCCATAGGGGGTGTGCTAAGAGTAGAAACTGAAAATGGCATCTTCCTCCCTGTGTGTATGAGTCCAGGAAACTTACCAACTCAGAACAACACTATCCTATTCATGATAAAGAATTGGCAGCAATTGTGCACTGTGTTGAGAAGTGGTGCTGTTACCTGGAAGGTGCTACCTTCCCACCCCACATTCTGATGGACCACAAGTCACTTCAGTACTTTAACACACAGTCCCACTTGACACGCCGCCAAGCTGGATGGGTTGAGCATCTATCCCCTTACCAGTTGCGCATCAAGTACAAGCCTGGGAAGGAACTTGTTACAGCTGACGCCCTTTTGCAACTCTACGTAGCATCCATCACTGGGGACAATAGTTTGAACCCCAATTAGCCCATGCTTTACCTCTGCCCTGAGACAACTTGCTACAAAGGCCTTAACTTGGTCACCATCTCCAAATTAAAGGACAACAAAAGTCAGTTCACCACCAATGCTGATAATGTCTGCCACCGGGCAGAGACAGGTGAATAGACGCCTTACATTCCCACCACGCAACAAGGGAACACAATATTGCACTACTGCCAAGCCCTGGGTCACATCAGAGGGCTTAACCTCTTTGAGATAATGAAACAGAAGGTTTGGTGGCTGCACATGCGTCAAGTCATCTTGGACCTCCTTGAAATGTGTGTGTTGTGCGAAAAGAACACGTCCAAACCTGCACCCCCAAGTCTGTCCTGCCCATCAAGACCATAGAACCCTTTGAGCAGTGGGCTTCTGACATTGTGGGGCCACTCCCCAAAGACAGACTTGGAAAGAAGTACATTATCACTGCCATCAACTACTTCAGTTGCTGGCCAGTGGCCTGGGCAACAACCAACCACACCACCACCACCTGCTTTATTGGCAAGGAAATTGTGGCCTGCTTTGGGCGACTCAAACGTCTCATCACAGATGGCGGCCCCAAACTTGTTGGGCATGTCATGAAGGCATACTGCGCCAAGAACGTGCTCCAACGTATAGTTACAACCCCCTATCACTCTCAAGCCAATGGACATGCGGAACAGTTAAATGGCTCACTGGTTCAATTGATTACCAAGCTCTTGCAAGAGCACCCAACACCGCATGAACTGAACACTTGCCCACTGCTCTACTTGTCCTGCAAGCAAGAATTAACAGGGGCACAGAGTTCAGCCCCAGCACCCTGGCCTTCAGGACACCTGATAGTCTTACAGGGATTGACCAGGAAAAGCTACAGTCCAAGGTTCCTGATAAGCCTCCCTTAGTAACAACTTCATCCCTAGATTAATGGCGTGCCAAAGCCTGGGAAATCAAACACAAGCAGATTGCAGGAGGGACAAAGCACCTCAAAGCTAGATATGCCATATGTGACCCTGTCTACACCCTAAATACCAATTCTGCCAAGTTGGAACCCAACCATCTAGGGCTCTTCAAGATAGTTGCAGTCTATTACAATCACACTTATCAACTTGAAGATGCCCAAGGAAACACCAAAAAGCTTCACCATGATTGCTTGCGCCCCTGCCACGCCATTCCCACACAAAAAATGTCCGTGCGGACCTTCCCAGACCTTTCACAGACTCCAGTCTTGGTGTCTGACAACAAGCAGGTGGCAAGGGGGTGTTGCAACTGAGTTTCTAGACTTGCCTGCTAACGTATCTTACAATACACAGGGAGCGCTTGATGAGCCGCCCCTTGACGTATCTAACAAAATAAACTAACCTGATGGCAATATTAAATGGCGTGTACTTCATCCTAATTAGGAGCGCTACCAATTTGACTTGCTGATCCCCGCACAAGTTATTCCGGCAACAGCACCCATGTTGACACTAAAAATGTTGCCAGTGGCCATGTCAACACTTTAAATGTCAACACTATAGTAAAGTGACAACCCGGTTTTACTTAATGTTGTTTTTCTGGATGTCAACATTTTTTTAATTAACAAAAAACTTTACCCTGAACATTTTTGATATAAAATTTATTTTAAAATACTTTATTATACTAAAATGACCCCAGAGAGTTCAAAAATGCAATAAAAAATATTATAAGTAATAAGAATAAGGAGATATAAGCAACTATTTTTTAGTTTACTATGTAAAATACACTCTTTATTATAAAATTATTCTTTATTCCCATAAAAATTAAAATTCCAATAAACCAAAAATAAAGTATTTAATATATAATAATAACTACAAAATATAAGAAAATTCTAATTTTAATTTATTATACTTTATATAAACACAACTGAAAATATCTCATACCTTAAAGATAAATTAACAAAATATAAGATATTTCTTACAAAACCACATTAAAACTAAACATAAAGCTTATCATTTATACCTAAAAAAATTAGTACTATCCAAAAAAATTAAAAAAGTAAAAGTTTAAAAGTAAAAAATATATAGGCAAAACAAAGCAAAGTTTATTTGGATAATTAAAGCCACCAGCAAGAGCAGTTGCAACATCTTCTAGGTACTTCTTCACTATGCCACCTTGTACTTCTTCTTCACTACCTTCTGCACGTCCTCCTGGTAGTCTTGTTCCTTGGAATTCCTCTTCTTGGGGGCCACCCAGTTGGCCAGGTCACGGTACTTGGAGACAGTCCGGGCCTGCTCCTCTTGTAGCTTGGAGAAGAACTTGTTGAACTTGGTTGGTCCCAAACTTTACCTTCAGGTTCTTATGCCAAGCCTCAAGGCTAGAGATGGTCTTCATCTCCCTCTTGAGGCAGGCGCCTTGAAATTTCCAAGGGGCAGTGGCCCTGCTCTTATCTCTCCAGGCAGTCACCTTCTTGCCCATCCATTGCCGCTCAAAGTACTCCAGGTAGCCTTCAAAGATGATGGAGTGCTTCTTGATATAAGCATCCTCCTGGAGGGCCTCAAAGCCAAGCCCAGTATGCTCCAGGCGCACAAAAGCCAAGGCAGCAAACTGGGTCAGGGCAAAGTGGCACTTACCCTTACCATTGTTAAGATACTTGTCAAAAAGGTCCTTCTCATTCTTGAGATTCTTGACAAGGGCCTGCCAAAAATAGAAGAAGCAGCCCTGGACTTCTCTATCAAAGGTGGCCTGGAAGGCTCTGAACTGAGCCTGCTCAAAGTCCATAATGATCACCTTTGGCCCAAGTGAGCGCGCATGAGCTAGCTGCTCAGCGGCTATGGTTGCCTAATCCTTCTCAGTGGAGGAGGGATTGACCCTTGTGGTGTGGGTGGGAGGGGGAGCTGGTTGGTGGGAAGGGAGCTCAAAGCATCCTGGACAATCTTGAAAGCTCTGGCATAGACCTCTGTCTTGGCACCAGGAAGGAGAAAGAACACAAGAGGGATAACCTGGTCATTGAATTGTCCATGCAGGACCCAAAGCTGCTTGAAGCGAGGGGGGCAAGTAGCAAATGTGCCGTTGCACAGCCAGGTGATAGCAGTGTTCAGCTGCTCCAGGTTTTGGGTTGTGGCGTAGGCTACAATTCTATCCTCCACTTCCTGCCCATTTTCATAGAGCAGGAACATCTCACCATCCTCTGTCTTCTTGAGGGCATCTGTGAGGACCAGTTCCTTGATGTTGGTGGCACTCTTGGCCAGAGAATTGGAGGCTGACGCCTATCACTCACAAACTTGACCAACTGGGTGTGAGTAGGGACGCTCTTGAGATTGGTAGAGGTCAAGTACTTGCAAGAAAGCACAGCCAGCTGGGTGGCAGAAAGATCTTTGAAGGTGGGCATAATCTGCACCAGATACCACTTCAGGAGGCAGGAGATGATAGTGTTAGGCATGATGCAGGTATGCTTGCCCTTTATGGTTTGGACCAGGTTCCAGCGCTCAGTGTTGAGCCACACTGGGCAGGAGCGGTCCTTGCAGGTGTAATGCCGGCTCTTAAAACCCCGGTTGGCATTGTTGCAGCTGAATATATACCCATTGGCCACCATGGCTGGCCCATCTTTAACACTCATGATGGGGAAAAACTTGGGTAGGGTGGAAGAAACCTTGAACTTGCCATCAACGTTGCAGATGTTGTGGGCCACAAGAAGGTCCCAAGGGCCAGCAGGAGCATGGCGGAAGCCAGAAAAGTAATTGGGGCAGGGCTTCAAATCATCCCCAGATGAGCTTGAAGGGGGAGAGTTTGGCGGGGGTGGGGAAGCAAAAGGGGGCTTGTTGTGGTGCTCCTCATGTGCACGAGACTTATCCTTGGGTGGGGTCTTTTTGCCTTGCTGCTGCTTCTTTGGTTGGCTTCTTGTCAGAAGCCGAGTTGTAAAAACTGTGCTCTGTAAGAAAGCCATCAGTTTCCTCTCCCCCAGTGGAATGAGAAGGGCTCTTCTCAGCAGAGGGCTCAGGGAAGGGCTTGGGGAATGTTTTGAGGGTGGCCTTCTTTGACAAGACAGGCTTTTTCTTGGTGGCTTTGGTGGGCTTAGAGGGACGCTTAGTACTCTTTGGCTGTTTGGAAGTGTTCTTGTCCTAAAATAATAAGTAAAATGGTTTAAAATAAAGCAAAGTATGTAAAAAAACAAACAAAACAACTTAAAAAGCATAGCATATAAAAAGCAATTCTTAGATGGTTTTTATTGGCATTTAAAAGTTAAAAATTATTTGTATAGTTTTTATTTTATTAAAGTTATAAATAACAAGATAAAAGATGAGAAAAATATGTGAAAGTATTATATTTAGATATAGATTTTATTTTATTTTAAAAATTAAAAAATATGAAAGAGTAAAGTCAAAAATACAACATATCAAAAAATGAGAAGTTTTTATTATATAAAACATAAAGTTTTATATGTGAGAACTGAAAAGCGTCAACATTATGAGTGACAATTAGTAAAAAAAGCTGAATTCTTACTGTCAATTACAAAAAATGTAGACATTATTTTTGACAACATTCTTACTGTCAACATTATTTTGAAATTTACTATGAAAAAACATAGTAAGCTTAATTAAATTTACGCGGGCTAGCAAAAAATTAACTGTTTCCTGTGTATTTTTGTTCACATATAAAAATTAAAAAACATATAAAAATAAGTTAAAAAAGTATCAAGGTTCTTTATTTCTTTATTAAATATTATATTTTGGTAGTGGGAATATGATATTTTACCATTGCGCTTAAGTAAAGTTTTTAATAAGTTGTTTGTAGATATTGAAAAGGGTAAAGTGTCAACAATGTCACTTACGACATTCTTTATATGAGGTGGTATATTAATCTAGGCTTAATTGCACCACTCTAATTTGCTTAACTCCATCCCAGGGGATGATCACAAGCAAATAAACAACATTTACAAGTGTTGGCATTATTTTTAATAATAAATTCTATAGTAACTTACATAGTAAGTCACGCTTAAATTATTAAATCACTGTTAGCACCCAATCCACTTAATATATTAAAGCCGTAATAAGTGCCACATAAATATATATAACATGAACATTCCAACAATCAAATATATGTGCACTGTCTTTTTTAATATAATAATTCAATAAAAAAATATTTTTAAATGTGCGCTTATTTTTTTTACTGTAGATGCTTCAGTTTTGTTATTAAAAATAAGTTTGGCTTAAAAAGTATCAACATTGACACTTTTACGTTGTGAAAACAAATAAAAAATAAACTAATTTTTATTAGTAAAAGTAAAGAAAAAATCAGGTTAAATAGAGTTTTTTATTAAGCTTAATATTAAATCGTGTCAAGATGGCCACAATTTTGTCATGTTTTCTGGGTTCACACCCCTGAACACTTTAAAAATAATTAAGCTAGCACAACTAGCAAAAAACATAGGAGATTTAGAGTTTTGAGTTGACAGTGGCCATGTTGACAAAGTGTTGACATGGCCACTGTTGACATTTTTAGTGTCAACATGGGCGCTGTTGCCGTTATTCCTTGGCTTCAAACCTTACATGGAACTTTCCACCATGCCACCCCCATGTGGCCTTGTGGCTTTCCCCATATGGTATATTAATCACAATATTCTACAATAAACAATACCTTATTCTTATTATTATGTCCTTTTCTATTGGACTGTTGTCTTCCCCAATTCCAAATACTGAATCCTCATTGGTTCAGTTGCAACAATACAATTGAATTAATCTGACTTGAAGTGACGGAATTGAGATGGTGTAAATTTGAGATGTCAAAATATAAAGATATATGTAAATTTTAACTATTTTATTGTTTATTTTAATTTTTTGTGATTCAAAATCACTAACGCAAAAAACACCATCTCAAATTAAATTTGAGATGGCGTAAATCAAAGTGCCGTTTTTAAAATGGCATGTCCTACCAATTTTAAGACTCAGATAATCTAGATTTTCATTGGAACCTTTTCAGTAGGATGTACCTCTATTCTTTTGGAATTTAACTCTACCCACTCCTTATCTTGTGGAAAATCAGACAACTGTCAGAATGTAACATCTGCAATGCTAACAATCATAAAAAATATTTGGCTTTACCTTTTAAAGTTAAATTGTGTTTTTATTAAGATCAATTATCCAAGCCATAAATAATCCTCACACAATAAAAACGTTCAACTGGTTTTTAGAAATTGCTATATAAAGGTTGTTACTTTCTGGGGGTTTAAATTTAGATGGTTGGCAAAATCATGTGCTAAAATCAAGAGGGTGTGGCTATAGTAAAGTATATGAAATGTAATAATAGATCAAAATTTATTTCAAAATGTTCTTTTCTTTTAAATTTAATATTTACGCAGTTTAAATCCAACTGCACAAATAAAAGTAGAGTTAGGATATGTGCTACTGGTCATTTCATTTTTATTCCCACCTTTTCACATAAAATCGTTATGATAAACAGATAGATGGGGTTGATATCTTATTTTTTGCCGGATTTGTGTGCCGCCTAAAAAATCCATTTTGGATATGCCTGGATTTGCAACTTTTCCAATTCTTAAGACTTTGCGATTTGCAGTTTAAGGATGGCTGGTGGATCCTACAGTGCATAAGTTGAGCTTGGCAATCCATATAAGGTCTTGTGGCTGCAGCAGTTCATCATACCATGTTCCTTGCCAATATTCCTGGGTTGAAAAGGGATTCAAGAAAAGGAGGTCAATGTTTGATTGTGGAGTTAAGTGTACCAGCAGTTTCCACCACGGGATAGGTTTGGATTCTTAATAGATGAGAAGGGACCTGTTTTTTAAAACATTTTGGATACTTGAGGAAATACTTGTTGCTTTAAAATAAATGTTTATATTCATCCGCTTTATCACATATTTGTTACAGATTTGGCTTTGATGATTGATCTTCGCTGCCACGTGAGCACTAATTTATGCAAGTCAGGTTAAAACCAGGAAATCGTCACGAAAGCGAATATGAAATTGTTGTTTGCTGTCCTTCCTGCCTTGTTGGCAGGCGCGAGATATCACTGTGTCAAGCCCGACATCAAGCGTCACATCAGATCAGGCGAATATACATACTTCTGGATCACTTTAGATCCCCCTGGCAGCGCTCCTAGGGAAGAATGTGAAGGACCGGACGGCTGCTGTGTTGCTGGATATTGTTTCAAGTATCTCAAAAAGAACTGGTTTTCGTTTGACATGAGAACAACCTTTCCTAATAACCTTACGTCACTGCTCCCTATAGTATACAACTGGGGCGAGATGACAAACGATGGTCCTTGGGATTACACATCCACAGAACAAGCATGCATTCAAAATATATAAGCTTAACAAGCCTTGTTTGATTTCTACCAAATAAACATCACAAGTCAATGTATGAAACATCAATCGATATCCTGCTTTTAACTATTGTTTTTCACGTTGTTTAACAAAACTCTAAACATGTATGGACATTGATTAAGCAATCTTAACTTACCCTGGTCTATGGAATTAAAAACATTCCCTACTATTTAACCCAGCCTCTAAAGGTGTCTTTAATATCAACAATTCATTGCAATTGTGTAGGGATTTTACGAAACTGAAAGAAATCACGCAATGATAATCATCTTGAATAGCACAGTAGCTTTGTACCCTGTTGAGATAAACAAACCCAACTCAGTCTAAAATAAAAAATCAAGGTATTTATATCAAATTACAATAGATTTGGATCCACTTTAATTTTTTAGATTGAGTTGATTTTGTGAAATATCAACAGGTTATAAAACTACTATACTAAAGTGAGCCATATAAAGATACATATCCAGATCAGCTAATATCACCCCTATTATCAAACTATGGCATTGAATACTACACCTTACATTCAAATATGGAGGGTACTTGGGCTGGGAGCACTTTGCAGGTACCTAAAACAACCATATGGTACTTGTAATTAATGTAATTAGCTCCAATTTAAAAAATCCCATGGTGCACCAACACAAATAAAATAGCGGCTATAGTATCAGGAACATACTTGAGCTATAATAATTGTTGAAGCTTTAGGATAAATCCCTACCAAAGTTGAGGCTATGATTGGTCTGTGTGTTTACTACCTTGGACACAACCAAGGTACAGAACAGGAAAATCCCAACCATAGAATAAGGGTTTTTACTAGCCAGAAGGTTAGTCTTCAGGAATCAATCAGAGATTTTGCATTTAGGCTATAGAAAAACAGCTTATACAGGATGCTTCTATAGTTGTGGCTAGAAAAAGTACACCAAAATGGAAGAAAACACACATGGAAAGAATGTGAATAAGACTTAGGGTTTATTAGGGAAATGCAACAAAGTTTATAACACTTTTGTGACCATAAACATTTTCATAGACTTAGAGATCATGCATGGTTAGCAAACCTAGGGTGCAGATTCTGATGGCACAAGTGCACACAATAAATAAGCCTAGCTTTTTTTAAGGTGCTCTTAAACTTTTAGAAGCAAAAATAAGCACAAAAATCTCATGATTGCTTTTACAAGTAGAGCTTACAGTAGTTTTAAAAGCTATGGAAACAACCAAAAATACTTCATATTTAAACAAAATGATTTCAGATTTAAGCAAAATCCAACTATTAGGTTAAAATATACACTCTGTTAACAGGAATTTTTGGTGTTAATAGGCAAAATGGGTCAACACAGCAAAGAAGTGCTCACGCGCAAAGCAAAGCCATTCAAAATATAATCCAAAATACATTGATTCACAAACAAAAGGGTGTGAGTTGACTTTTGGTGTAAATATGTTTACTATGTGAATTGGTGACAAAATACACTCAATCAAGGTGAGTCAAAACTCAATCCAAAAACAAAACACAATAGCAACTCACAATGTAAACAAAATCACTCACTCAATGTGTGCAATGGGTTGTAATCAAGAATAATACCAAGGCATCTAAAATAAGACACAAGATCTGAAACATAAATTTTAAAAATATTGTGCTGGGTGTTTGAATTTGGCAGTAAAATCTGGGAAAATAGATAGAAATTATTTTGAGTATTCTAAAATGGGCGTTGTAAAACCAAAAACAACTAACTAAGAAATAAAAAATCTATAATTGGGATATTGGGTGGGAAAAATATTAATTAAATATCCATATTCAGATCAAAAGCAAAAATTAAAATTAGGGAGTAACTTAATTGAGTTTTATTTAATATTTTATTAAATTTTAAAATAGAAGAAACACAACAACAGAGTACTAATACACCTGTTGTGCGCTGCGGTTGCAGTTGCCCCAGCGGGTCAAAAAATAGAGTTAGTGCAACCCAAGTGCCTACTCAAGGAGGAGATGGAAGAGGAGAGTTCCATAGTGACGCTGCACTGACATAGCTGGTTCAAGGAACACAAGCTGCTAGGGTGTGAAGCATAAACCCTCAGGTCTTCAAGCTGACCTGGAAGCCCACTAAGGTTATCTTCACTAAGAAAGTTAGAAACAAGGAGGTAGAACTTACTTTGTATGTGTTTGACATTGTGTACCGGCAAAAGTTGGTCCCGTCAGCCATGCTAGAAAAGGTAAAGCCTGTATTTGATACTAGCTACAAGCCCTACGTCAGTGATGGCAATCAGGAAGACAACAAGAAGCCCAAGTTTTATCAAACTAATGAGGGACAACTGGTGCTGAAGAAAGTTGCAGCCTTCTACAACAAGGTACTTATGTCCTGTGTTGTGCCCAATGCCAACAAGTCAATCCTCACAGCTAAAAAGCCCGCTCACAAGCGCATTTCTGACATAAAGCACATCATTTTTTTCTGGCTCATGCAAAAATCTGGTGACTACAAGGCAGTTGCAGCCATTGTTGGGGTGGGTCCCAAGTACGCCTCCAAGACCTTCCACAGATTCATCAACACAGGTCAAGTTCTTTCTACAAAGAAATCCTTGCGTGTTTTCACCGTGCTCACCAAGGAGCACAAATGGGCAATCCACCAGTAGATCACCCAAGATTGCCATCTTGATTGGCAAATATACAGGCCATGATCAAGTTCACTTTTGGTATTGAGGCTTCAATTTTCTTTTACTACCATCTGCTGAAGAGGATGCACTTTTCCTAAGAAAAGCTCAGGGTATCTTTGTACAATCAGAATAGCCCAACCAACATTGAGACCTGGAAAAACTACGCAGAGGCGTACACTGCCCTAAAAAACAAGGAGACAGTAAAATTTTACTATATTGACAAATCAGCATTTGCCTTGTCAATGCACAATGAGTATGACTATGTTTCAAAAGGCTCTAATGATGGGGTGGCTTAACATGCTGCAGTCCGCGCCACAGCCTATTTGATGGTGGCTCTCCTTGGTCCAAAAAAAGTTGAGCTCTACCAAATTATATTGGGTTTGTATAACAGCAGGACCTTTCTATCATTTCTCCAATTGGTCCAGGAGCACCTGAGGTGCACAAGCCTGGGCTTCACCAATGACATTGTGTTGGACAACATTGATCTCCACAAGGTAGCAGATATTCTTGCTGAATTTCCATAAATTGACACCAGCATTGCAGTGGGCCCCCAGCAATTAGCCACAGCAAATTTGCGCCTTCTTTTTCTTCCTGCCTATTTGCCCTTCCTAAATCCCATTGAGGAAGTCTTTGGGTGGCTCAAGTGGGTTGTCAAGCAAAAAACTCTAACTGGGACTGATGACCTGTTTGATTTGCTGCAGGCTGGGATCCACACCCTATCAGCTGAGACTGTGGCCAAATTCTATGGCTGCGCTAATTTGTTCATCCCTGTGTGCCTAGCCAAACAGCCAACCAATTAAAGGCTTAGTGTTTATAACTTTTTTATATTATCTAATTTACTATTCAAGATTTATTAATTATCATTTTATATTTAGATGTTTTCACGCCCGCAATCACATTCAGAAGAACCATCAATAGATGTAAGTAATTTATTTATTTTATTAAATATTATTTTATTATGCCATCTGAGGTTATTCCAAACGCTTGATACTGGATTACACAAATAGATTTATACCATCTTTGTCAAATAAATATAAAAATAGTCTTATAAAAATTAAACGTAAAATGTACAAGTTAAATTTTTTATTAACATATTATTTTATGCTTTTATGAAACCTGTTTCTGCAATATATTTTGCAAAACTGGTTTTCTAAAATAAGAATTATAAAAATTTATAATAATAAAAATAATATAAATTGTAATAAAATTTATTAGAAGAGAGAATTTATTAGGATTGCCTGTAGTGAGTTCTTCTGTATGTACCCACCCTGCAATGGAGATGGCGCACAACCTCTACCGCCACACCATGGACAGTGGATACATCCTGGTTAAAATACTCCTGCCTGCTGATGAAAGGCATAATGATCAGGTGAGAGTGAAGCAGCAGCTTCTTAGGAGGGGTCGCAAACTTGTAGATACCAGCCAGAACCAGGGCGTCCTGAATGACATGATTCACCAAGTCATACCCAGGGGGGACCTTCTTCCCGTCCAGGAAGAGCCTGGCCTTGTCAATTCCTAGGAGGACCCCATCAAGATCCTCCACGCTGGCGCTCATTCTGAAGTAGAAGAGATACCCCAGGTAAACCACCAGATGAAGCCTTTGTCCAGCAAAGGCTTCAGTAAACTCACACAGCTTATTGTATACTGCACTTATTTTTTTCTTGTGTTTGGTTTTGGTGAAGTTCAGCTCCATTGCTTGAGGAAGCCCTGTCTTGTCAGCGCTTCAGGCCAGCCCAAAGTCTGCCAGGAGGATTTTGGTTTTCTTGACGGCTGTTGCGTCTGCAACAGCCAATTTTGATACCACACACCCAAAGTTCTCTAACAGGTAAGAGATGGTATGCTCCACCGGGAAGCAGAAGCAAGCAGCCGCATGGGCCCAGCCTATCTCTGGTATATTCTTGAATGAGAGCGTTGCCAGGACGTCCCAAAAAAGCTCAATGAAATTTACACAGTCAACTTCATTGAGGAACACTGGGTCAATGCAGACTAATTAGGCATCCTTGTAGGCAGTAACTGCCCACTTGAATGCCTCCTCAGGATGTGTAAGTCCAGCCAACACCTTCTGCAACATCAGAAAGGACCCGTGGACCCTGTCTTTGAGCTTCTGTAAGACAGGGGGGACAGATAGAGCTGTTTTGTCACGTAAGTGGCAAAATTTGAATAAAATGTGGGTGGGACAAAAGAAACCAGGACCCAGCAGAGTTCACCATCAATGTTCTCTAAAAAAGGTAAGAACTTTAGAATTTTTATTAATTATAATTTTTTAGGTTACCTTCTTGGGTTTCTTCCTTGCTGGCGGCTTCAGAAGGCTTTGCCATTCTTGGCACAAGTAATTGTGCTAGTAATTCAGTGTCCTCTTTTCTGGCACACTTTGCTGGCTTGAGATGTGCATACATCTCAGGGTTGTCTGTCAGACAGACAGCGTGGAGAGGGCGTAGGACTTGAATTGAAGGCCCTTAACCACTGTCTTCTGAATGTTGAGTAGGCGCTCAATTGTCTTCTCAGGGGTGTCCTGTATTTTGGTCATGAGTGACTTGGCAGACACCTTTTCAATTTTGTCCCCTTCAAGGACGGCAGACTTCACTTTAGCTCTGACCTTGCAGTCAATTTCTTTGATCTCTGCAATTGCAGAGTCAAGGTCTTTTAGAATTTTTTCCAATTCCTCATTAATTTTTTACTAACCTTTCATGTGTTTTTATAGCTTTCACCCCAATAAACTATATGTTATTCTGATACTATTGCCTCTTTGTTTATTCCTGTTTGCTTTCCCTTTTACTACATTACCCCATCTTTTTACCCATTGTGTATATGTTTAACACTCATCTCAATATGTGTTGTTGGCTTTGTTTTCTTAATTGCCATATTATTTTTAGTACCCAAACACATCCCCTTGTGAAAATATTAACAACAATTTGGTGATCAACTAAATTTGAATTAGAAAATTATAGGTTAATTGTATTTAGATAAAGTTGTTACTGATCCAAATTCAAAACCTTAATGATAAAATTTAAGCCAATCAGGAGCTAAGTGATAAAGTGATTGTTGTGACATAAAGGGTCATTCAATAATTCTTTGGTGCATGCGCGCTAATTAATATGATTGGCTGATTGTTTGGCCATTGTGCACCATTGCTGCTGTGATGAGTTGTTAATGAACTAGTGCTAAATCAGCTGCTGATTGGGCGGCAACTGTGGTAAGTTCAACTCCCTTAAACTTGACTCCCTGGTACTTGACACTTTGTTGAGCACCAGGGAGTCGAGTGCTGTATATGTGAATCTATTAGTATTTTTGGCTTAACCAATTTCAAGCTAATTTTTACTAGTAATTTAGGGGTTCAAAACCAAAAAACAAGGTTGAATTTACTTGAACTCAACTCTGTTTAATAAATCAGTTATCTAAAATACCAATTTAAGGGGCAATTTATAAGTAAATTTACTAATAGAAATAAAAAACCTGTGTTTGACACTCTAAACCTAAAAGTGACCAGTTCGACACTTTTTAAGCCAAATCAATATTTTATTAATAAAATAATTATGCGCTTATATAAAAATTGTTGTTTACTATTATATTTTTATTATTAGTGTTCATAGTTGTTGATTAGGCTCCCAAGCACCACTATACTGGATTTAGTGGTACAGATATTAATCAAATACCCCACTTGTTTTACATTATGTCATTCCCCAGGTTTTGGATTAAGTGATGCCACATAAATTAAGCCCAATTTATTAAGAGGTTTCATATGTAATTTATAAAAAAATGAAACTTGACACTTTTTTTGTTTGACACTATCCACTTGACACCTGATTGGTTTTGGATTTAACTAATCAAAGGATTGGAATTAAGGCTAAATTAATATGTGACGCACTATGAGCGCCACTCAACACTCACCCACTCGACACTTTAACTTGGTTTTAGTACAGAGAGCTTCTTAATGGTTTAACCAATACTATGGTAAATAATTCACTCCCAGCTCCTCCCAGCATAACTTAAACACTAATAAACACATTCCCATTCATTTACTTTTTAAACTTATGTTGTATTTTTTTATTTTTGAGCATACAAAACTGCCTTGCTTTTGGGTTAACTTTCAAACCTGGTTTAAATTTAAGCAAGTTTTATATGTAAAAAACATAGTAAATTTGATGTTTCTGCTCCACTCTGGCATACTCACCAGTGAGAATTCAGCTTTTTCCAGCTGTTCAACAGTGCCAAACTTGACACTTTACTATGTTTTGAATTTTCAACTCTCAATAAAAAAATTCCACATAATAACTTTTTTGCTATTATAATCTACTACTTTTTCTGCTGCTCTCCATATAACTTTCATATATTTTTTTGATTTTCAATTAAACTTTTACATTGATTTAACACTAAGATGTTATGCTGAACCTAACATCTTTGATCCTTTATCATAAATTCACTTATTTTCTATGCTTTAACCTTTATATCTACACTTTGAGTTTCTATTTTGCTTCTATTTACTTTTTTATGTTTTTTTATAAATAAAACTTTATTTGCACACTTTTCATTCAACTTTTGCTTTGCTTTACCTCTTTGTGTTTGCAATATCTTCTCAATATTTTTATTTACAATGCTAAACTTTTCTTTAGACAAAATCAAGCAAGAACAGCCAGCAGCCTAAGCGCCAAGCCTCCAAAGACTTCAAAGAAACTGCCTCCACCCCCAAGTGTGCCAAGAAGCCTGCAAAGGCAAAGTCTCCAACCCCATCTCCTCCCACTCCATCTCCTTTCACTCCTCCCCCCTTCACCCTCATCTTTTACATCTTCTTCACCTTCCCCCCAAAAATCCTCCCCCAATAAATCTGATGGTGATCTTACCAACCACTCATTTTATCACTCAGAGGCTGACTCTGAGCCTACCAAGGAGCGCCAGACCAAGAAGGCAAAGGCTGCCAAGGAGCCCACCTCTTCTTCTGATAAGAAAAAAGAGGCATCCAAGAAGGCCTCAAAGAATCCTTCCCCTCCCCCTCCCAATGGCTCTTCCCCTCCTTCTTCATCTGACCCCCAAGATAAGCTGGAGGATTACTCCAAGAAGTTTAAAGCTTCTGGTCATGTGTCTTGAGATCCACTGGCCATCCACAACATTTGCAATGTGGACAGAGAGTTTAAAGTTCCCAAGCGCTTCCCCTAGTACTTTCTGATCATGTCTGTAAAGGGCAGCCCTGGTTACGTTGCCAACAATTATATCTTTAATTGCAACAACCAAAAGCAGCAGACCAAAAGCAAGCACTTCATCTGCAAGGATAAGACTTGCGGGGCCTGGTTAAACACCAAGGGCTGGAAGCAAGTAACGTTGGAGAAGGGGGAGCACACTTGTGAGCCCCCCAATCATCTAATCACTCAGATGTTAAAGTGGTACCTTGTGCCAGTAATACCCACATCCTCTCATCTTTGCGCATCAGATCTGGCCATCAAGGCCCTCCAACATCTCAAACCCAACAATCTCAAGTTGGTACCAACACAGGAGCAGTTGGTCAAATTCATCAGTGATAAGTGTATTGCTGCAAATCCCCCTCCCCCCAAGGCTTCTGACGTCCTCTCTGAGCTCACACTCACTCATGAGCTTAAGCAGCTTCCTAGTGGGAAGCGCTTCCTGCTTCATGATGACGGGCCTGCAGCCAAGGGCCGTATAATCTGCTACTCAAATCAGCAGAACCTGATGAAGTTGAAAAGGGCGTCAACCTGGCTAGTTGATGGTACCTTTGCCACTTGCCCCCAGATGTTCAAGCAGCTCTGGATGGTTCATTCCCAGATTGACATCCAGGTGATTCCACTTGTGTTCTTGCTTCTTTCCGGGGCCACTGAGGCCATCTATACCCGCGTGTTCTCCATTCTCTGCCAAGAAATTGCCCTCCTTCCTCCCACCAATGATGATGAATCCAAGAAGACTCCCCTCACACCCGCGCCAACCCACCTGCCTCTGACAAGGACCAGGCCACCCTGGACTTGGAGGAAAAGGCAAGGCTAAGAGCTCTTGGACCTTGCGTATGCATTATGGACTTTGGGCCTGCTCAGTTCAATGCATTTGAGCAGCTGTTTAGCGGGGAGGGTGCAGGGGGGCCACTTCCACTACCTCCAAGCAGTTGCTTGTAACGTGCAGGCCCACACAAAGCTAGTAGGTTGAGCCGGAAAGATACTTTGGACACCTGCAGATTTGTGCTGGCAAAATTTAGTGCCTTGGCTTTTTTAAAGCCAGAGCACACTGCAAGGGGGTTTGAGGTGCTCTCAAAGGATCCCTACATAGTGAAGCACCCAGAGTTCAAGCCTTTCCTCAAGTACTTTGAGCCCCAGTGGATTGGGAAGGTTGTCACGCAGAGGTGAGGCAAGGCCTGTGCCAAGGCCAGCTGGAATGTGTACCGGGCGGCAGCAAATGGTGAGCTCAAGACCACCTCAGCGCTAGAGGCTTACCACAAAAACCTCAAGGCCAACTTTGGGCTCCACCCAAAATTCAATAAGTTCTTTTCCCTCTTGAAGCACAAGAAGGAGAAAACCATCTCCAAGCTGCGTGATCTCTCCAACCATGTCCCCCCACCAAGCCAACAACCCGCTGTACCCTCTTCACCAAGGCCATCCAGGGTGCAGCCAAGCACAAATACAAGGCCTCTGAGCTTAAGCAGCAGCTTGAGCTTATTGCCACTGCCCTCCTGGAAGGGGCCAAGATGAAACAGGGAAAGAATGACGAGGAATAAACTTTCTTGCTTGCTCGGCTTTATGATTTTTACTTTTAACTTTTTAACTTTAATTTTTACTTATTAGCTTTGATCATTTAGTTTTTAGTTTTAATTTTAAGTTTTTTTAACTTAATTAGTTAGTAGTAATTGTTTTATGTATACATGGTAAGTTTGAGATGAATATTTATAGTTGGAAGTAAGTGAAATATCTTAATTTTTATTAATTTCCAAATGAAACATATGATATTCACAGTTGTGCTTATATGAACTATATCAAATAAATAATTAATATTTCTTTATATTTTTAATGAAGTATATTGTTGTGTTTATCTTTATTTTTGTCTCATTGGAATTTTAATTTTTATGGAGATAAAAAATATTTTTATAATGAAGAGTGTAAATTACATAGTGAAATGAAAAATAATTGCTTATTTCTCCTTATTTCTATTAATTAAAATACTGTTTTATTGCATTTTTGAGCTCTCTGGGGTCACTTTAGTATACCATAGCTGTATAGCTTAATTTTTTTACATTAAAAGTTTTCAGTACATCAAGATCTGTTAATTAAAAAAGTGTCAATTTCCAGTTGTTGATCAGGGCAAAAGCTGAATTCTCACTTTACTATAGTGTCAAGTTCAAGGGAGTCAATCACCAGGGAGTTGATTTTAAGGGAGTCAAACTTACCACAGTTGCCAATTGGGCACTAGCCCACAAACAACTTGCCTCAGCAGCAATGGCACACAATGGCAAAACATCCAGCCAATAAGATTAATTAGCGCACATGCATCAAAGAATTATTGAATGCCCCTTTATGTCACAATAATCACTTTATCACTCAGATCCTGATTGACTTAAAGTTTATCATTAAGGTTTTGAATTCAGATCAGTAACAACTTTATTTAAATACATTTAACCTATAATTTTCTTATTTAAATTTAGTTGATCACCAAATTGTTGTTAATATTTTCACAAGGGGATGAGTTTGGGTACTAAAAATAACTGTGTTCAGGATCTAGATACACAACATAATAAATATATGATTTTATAGAAATAAACTGAACATAAAGAATATAGTCAACTATAAACAAAGAGAGTACAAAAAATTGAAACTCAAAATAAAGATAATATAAATAGAAATGTTTGGCAACAGGGAGTTTATTGGGGCGGGGAAAAGTGATCCCTATGAGGCATAATAGTGCAAGAAGGAAGACGTAGAGACAGTGTTGGCCTGGGGGGGTCTGGGATTGGGTGGATTGGGCTTGCAGGTGAGGAGTGTTGGTGGCGGGGGGTGGAGGCAGGAGAATTTTGCGTGATGGCTGCCATATAACGCTTGTTGTATTCCTTGTCTGTCATTGGCTGGATGGGCTGGTATGTGGCAGTGGCACAAGATGAGAGGTGCTTATCCTTACATGATTAGTTGCCCATGTTCACATGGAAATTCATTTGCACAAACAAGTCAGCCATCATTTGGTGACCAAAGAGAGAATTGTGGTCAAGGACCCCAAGATAAAGGTCATTGAAAGCCTGAAGGAGGCGCTCCCAAAGTGTGGATCCAATGTTGAAGAACACGGCATCTGCAAGATAGACGTCAGCATGACCAGCTGGGTACACAGAGGCCTGGTGCCTGCATTCCTGGATGGCTCCAAGGGCAGTGGAGTTACCCTTCATCTGGTGGCTCAAGAAAGCTTGTACTTGGAATTTGAGCCATCCCAGGAGTTGAGTAATCCACCAAGGATGTGGCTGTATGAGTAGCCATTGATGAAATCAGGGTTTGTCCAATAGTAGA
This sequence comes from Entomophthora muscae, assembly GCA_014839935.2. Classification (NCBI taxonomy): domain Eukaryota; kingdom Fungi; phylum Entomophthoromycota; class Entomophthoromycetes; order Entomophthorales; family Entomophthoraceae; genus Entomophthora; species Entomophthora muscae. The sequence goes on along the minus strand of QTSX02001539.1, from coordinate 126,806 downwards.
CAAAACCCTTGGCTGAAATAGCCAGTAATGCACCAATGAATGTCCCCTTCTTGATCTTCTTCCTTTCATTCTTGGTGGCGGCTTTTTCTTGCTCACCAAAATTGTCAAACACAATTGATGACTTGTAATAGGAGATGAACATGACATCATCAGTTAGACTAGTCAGGCATCAGACCAGGGAGATTCAATGGCATAATCATACGGGGAATCCTCAGTGCCATCCCATTGGTTGCCGGCAAAATTTGTAAGAACCTGTATTAAAACCACCTTCCCATACATCCAGAGCTGCACCATGCGTTTGGAGACTCATATGTTATGGTGCGCAAGCTGTTTGCGGACCTGGGTTAGGGGAAGCTTGGGGTCCTGCTGGAGGAGGTCAAGCATTATTGGGTATGCCTCATTGATCTGGGACTCTGGGGCCTTCTTTGGCTTCTTGGCTGTCCCAATCAGATTCCCCTTGTTCATTAAATTATTAAATTCCTGCATTATTGTAGCCCAGATGAATTGCAATTGACCGGCAATCTGGTCCCAGGACAGACCCTGTAGGAGGGCCACAATTTCCTGAAGAATTTGGGCAGTAATTATTCTGTGTTTGGGGCGTTGAGCTGGGGGAGCTGAAGCCTGATTGGCTGTAGAGGGGCAGGTTGGCTTGTGGCAGGAAGTTGTTCCAAATCAAGGTTACCATCCTGATTGGTTGGTTAACAGGCAGCTTGTGTGGGGGTGGGTACAGGAGCAGGGGCAGAGCTAGACGCTAAGTGACTTTCAAACAAGTCAAAGCCATAGGGGTTGGTGGTCAGTAACAGGTCAGCTTCCTTGTTACCCGCCTCAAAGGCTTTGGTGTAAACAGGTGCTTTCACGTCCTGAGCCTTGCCTTCATTGAAGCTGGCTTGGCTGCTGGCGCCATTGAAAATGTTGTTGCTAGTAAAAACCATCTTGAAACAAAACCTAGGATAAAATCACTAAAAGTAGAAAGTTTAAAATTTAATGATTTATTTTTATTGTAATCTCAAGTCCACATTTGAAAGGTTCTCAAAACCATTCCATACAAATCTGGAGCCATGAAAACAAATAAAATGCCTCTGTTCCTAAATTGAATAGCTGTTGATTGGCTGTTAAATTGATAATTTTCTATTTTAGGCTGCTCATACTACACATCTTGTGTGAGTTCATTTGTTTTGTGCTTGTGGAATCTTGCTTCTAGATTGCTCTAATTTTGTTTCATTTTAGTCCTTTTATTGGTGCCTCATACTAATCCTGATTGGATTATAATATACTCCAGAATAGCATTCATTCATTTCACTTGTTGTGTCAGTTCATTTTGTTTGTGATTTGAACTACACCACTTGATGTTTGATATAATTTTGTATAATGGGCTAGTGAAATTTTGTTTTTTTGACAGTTCATTTATTAACCAAAAATATTTAAATTAATTGAATCCTGAATCTTGCGCAACTTGGATTTTGTTCAAATCTGAAATCATTTTGTTTAAATCTGAAGTATTTTTGGTTTTCACCATAGCTTTTAAAACTACTGTATTGTAAACAAAATTGAAAGCACTGTGAACACAATTATTCACAACAAAAACCCAAGGCTCAAATCAACTTTCTAATTTTAGAGTAGTGTAAATTAGATCTGAGCTTAAATAAAAGTTGTGGGGATAAATCACCCAGACTAAAATCAGAACTGAGAGAAAAAATGTGCACTGAAGCTTTAAACTTACAAATCTATGAAGGAAGAGAATAAAACAGGAAACAAAGATAATGAGCAACACAGAAAACAGGAGGTGTAAATGAACCACCAAAAAGAAATGGTTTTTAGATAAGGGGTACAAAACCTTCTGGTTCTGCGTCAAGACTTTTCACAACCATGCCTAGACAGTGGAGGCCATGACTTGAGAAGGGGGTATTTTTGACTCCAAGGTAGCTTTCATCTATTGGGGAATGAATTTATTGATAATAGGGAAAGCTATCTGAAAACAAGTCTTCAGAGGAAAAAGGAGGGGGGCTATAACTCAACTGGGAAAGACAGGCTTGAATCTGATTGGCTGGCCAGAAATATTTTCACCTCTTAGTTAGAAACCTCTGATAAAGCATCAATGATGTCACAATTTGATATTTTCAGGAAACTGGCCAGTCAACTGCCAAGCGCCGCTAGATATTGATATCTTGTAATCTTCCAAGTATAATTATTTAGGCAAAATTCAGAGAGATGCAGGTTAATTTTTTTACTCTCAATGAGGGCAGCTTTAACCAATTTTTTTAATGACTAAATTCAAATCATCTAATACTTTCAAAGGTTTTGCTACCTTTTTTCCCATTCCTTTTCTTTGGGAAGTCTATCCCAGGCAAAAACAACACTACTGTGACAGATAACAGCCTAAAGTCAAGACTTTCAGGAAACCAACCCTGGCCTGTCAGAATTAGAATTAATCAGGCTGCAGGTTGGGCGTAAAGCCCATCATAAGAAGTTTAATAGCAGATGTGGGCACTAGTTTGGAAGTAAAAGGGTGTTCTGTGTCTAGTTAATAGGCAGAAAGAAAGTTATATTTGTCTTGAAACAGGTGGGGCTCAGTAATAATCCAAGAGCTCTTTCTGTTAAATCTAGTCAATTCTTTGGTGCAAGCCAGAGAGCTATTTTCTAATATGCTATCAGTAATATATTTTTTGTACTATGGTTTCAATAGATACTCTGTGAAGCAAACAGAATTGTAGAGGGCATCTTGCAGACAGAAACAGCAGGTGGTGGGGCAGGCAGGCTAAAAAGTCTAGTGTTAAACTGACAGGCAACTAAGATCAGACAGAAGAATAATTATAAAAACCAATGTCTTATAAACTTTAGACAAAATGACAATTAATTCTGTACAGAGTCTGAAAGCTCATATAGTATTCTACTACAAGAATTTAGTTCTAATGTTTGTGGTTTACTTGATTAGAAAATAAAAAATTGAACAGGAAAATGACCCAAGTTTAAGGGCAGCTGAATAGCACAAGTGCAGGAAGTGTTCATTGGTTACTTTTTTAGAAGAGTTGTGTGATTTTTTGTTTCAAAGTGATATTTTTAAGGGTAATTTATTAGTCAGCACCTTTCTCAGAAAGAGGGTTTCAATTAATTATCAAGGCAGAAATCAGTCTCATCAGGCCAATAGCAAGGCATCTTTGCATCTGTCAGAGCCCAGTGCCAAGTCTTTTATCTTTGAAGCTTTTAAGCCTGAAATATACACATGCATTCATGTGAAAATAAGTTAGGGTGTGGGAATACTCTAAAGCATAAGATATAAAGCGGACATCTTTTTGCTGAGGCAGAGTAATTGCTAGGATTAGGTAAGGCTCTAACAGTTCTTGGGGCCAAGGGAAAAAATATCTCACTGATATTTATATCAGAATTTACAAGAGAAAGTTATTGTGAAATATATTTTAAAGTCTTTACTATACAATGGCTGATATTTGAGAAAGCATAGAGCCCTGAGAATTTATAGTGATATGAGAGATTGAGTCTAGATTTGAAATGTCAGTCAAATTTTAGAAGTTGAGTTCCTGCACCTGAATAAACCAGCTTCTGTGATAAAGCCACATTTTAATAGCTCTTTGAAATCTGGTGCATGAAATGGGTGCTAAATTCTAAAATTTACATCAATCTGAGTAGTTTTAAAGTCCTAATAAACTAGTGTTAGGATCTAAAAGTAGTTTTTTACTGAGAGACTAAATGTGATTATGTTATCATAATCATATGTGAGAGCTTAGGCTTGTATAGCCTTCATTTGGAAAGTGTTTAAGACGCTAGTGAAAGTAGTAATGAGCTGTTGCTTTTGCAAGTCTCTCTACTGTAAACATTTGGCTAATATCTTACTAGTACAAAAAACAGTGTAAAAGATGATGTGTAAGCCGTTTGGCTATGAATAGGCATTTGTGTGCCTCAGTAAAAGATAATGTGTAGGCAATTTGTGTATAAATTGGCTGTCAAGTGCCTCAGTAAAAAAAGGAGCTGAAAGTTGGGTCTTCTGGGAGTAAAGACAAATAATGACTTTTGGTGTCAAGTAAAACAGGAATTAGGTTTTCTGAGAGTAGGTCTCTTCAAGCCATCTTTTTTCTTTGGACTAGACAAGTTTTAGTTCTGTCTTACTGTATTTTCAAAGTGTTGAAAAATGGCAAAGCTGTTTAAAATAAGCACAACCTACACATGATAGAGCCTTTAAGAATAGTGCACTGAGGTCTCAACAAACATGCTGGCTGGGAACAATCTCTGCTTAGTGCAGCAACTCAGGCTTGTGGATCTGATTTCTGCTGCTTCATCCACCAGTAGTCTGGCACCCTGGGGGTCTACTCATGACAGGTGGCAAATGAAAACTAAAAGATGCTCATTAATGTGGGTGAAAAACTGTTTCACGCAGCAATTGAGTGTGTCAATGTGCAAGTTCTTGGAATACATCCCGTCAAGTGACGCATATTTAATAACTTTCTTTGGGGGGTAAAACAAAAACTCAAAGATGCTCAGTATGTGACATTTTTTGGTATCTTTGCACTTATGTTCTTTTCATTCAAGGGCATTTGCAGGCTAAATATTGAGAAATTTGGTCCCAAAAAAGCAGGTGAGTTTCTGGCCCTCCAGGCTGGCAGCCTGCAGTCTAGTTTGGCCAGGGTTCAAATATTGTCCCCAACCTTGAGTTTTAGAAGGAAAAATTGTCATTTCTGACAAATCTCATTACATGAATCATTTAAGCTAAAGACTTTATAATATGAAGCACAGGCTATTTACTAAAAAAAGTGCCAACATAGTAAAAACACTTAAATAACCACTGATTTTAATCTAAAACCTATATACTTCCTTTCTATAAATAGATATTGTTATCTACTCAAATCTCATCTTTTTTCATAACTCTTCTAGTAAAGCACAGCTACAACATACCATTACAGTAGTTTTTTGAAGAGCTTTCAAAATAAATAGAACCAAGTCAACTTAAATTGAAATGATCTGATCTGGGTAAGATCAGCTCAGCTTAAAAATAAACCCAAAAACTACTGCAATTCAATACAAATTCCTTGAATTTGAACTTTTTAAGCTGACTTGATTGAATTTTCAACATAGATAATTTTGCTTCAGCTTGACTTGATTTAGCTTATCCCATCAGGCTAAAAACCACAGATGTTGCACTTTAGAACAATCTATTTTATTTTACTCTTCTTGGCAAGTAAGTAAAATTAAAGAAGATTAGATACTAAAGCATCTATTTTAACCTCAAGCTTTTACAACAAAATTATTTTTATATGTGATAATTAGTAGGCTTTTAGATATGAGCTACTGACAACAATAATAAAGGTTTGTTACCTAATCAGTGTTGATTAATGTGGTTTATCTTTTTGCTTTTCAGCTCTTTGGGTGCTTGTAAAAGAGGCACTTATAACTACTGTGCAAGGATAAAGGGATGCTATGAGATAAATGTTTTATGTGGTATTAAAATCATGAGTCTGGCTAAGGCTATATTACAGTTTGGGTTTCCAATCACAATAATCAATGTTTTCTCTTTCAATATTCTTATGATATCTATAAAAAGACATTTATAGTGTACTTTACAATAATGAAAAAGTGCATGATCATCACTGAGTGACTATTTCAGGGAATAACTGCTAAAATTAATAGCCCAGATTGCTGAAAAAGTGAATTTGGTTACTTTTAAATTGTTAAAAGCCCATTTTAACCACTTGGGTGATAAAAAATACTAGCCTTCATCCTATATAAAAAGTAGGTAAATAGGTCTGCTATGATCTTATTTGATGATAGAAAAGCATGTTCTAGGCCATCACTTGTTATTTAAAAAGCCCTTGGTATTCTGAAAAAATGTTGAAAGATGGCTTGTAACATTTCTATAAGGCAGCTTTCCAAGATAGCAGAAGTGAAAATTTCACAGAAAATGTTTTCATGAAGCTTTGCTACAAGAACAAAACATTTGCTAAATTTGGTGAGCATTGGCAGACCAGGAAAACTTCAATGCTTCAAATAAAAAATTTTAATCTCTCACTGGTAGAACATTGACATTTTTATTTAGGATTCAGAATAAGCTGTTTATATGAAAATCAAGGTGTGTCAGGAAAGTTATCAAAGAAATTGTTGATCAAGTTTTTATTTTGTCCTTCTGATGAATGTTATTAATAAAAATAGGCTAAAGCTTAGATAAATAATACAGAAATTATATAACTAATGGTTTAGTCCTTTAATAATGTAAGAATAAAGGCTGGTTCTATGATAAAAAAGCCATAAAAATTTCTTAAGCTTTTCAAAAATTGTTCTAAAAAACCTGTTAAACCAAAAGTTTGTAGAGCAGATTGAACAGAGTTTTGCAACTGAGATTATTCTCCTGTCTGCTAACATATATGAAAATGCACAAAAGGCTCTTAAAAAGATGCCCCATAACATAGCTAACAGCATAGAAAATATTTTGGGCAACATTGAGCTACAGGCATTATCTCCTAATTAGGAGCATTGCTAATTTGAGGTGCTGATCTCTTGCTTAAGATGTTCTCATCCAAAACCTTATACCAAACCAGCCACAGTACCACACTCTGTGAACTTATGGCTTTTTGATATAATATATAACCATATTATTATCAAAATAAATATTATCTTATTCTTATCCTTGTCTCTTATATTGGACTGTTTTTCTTCCCAACCTAAATACTGAACTACAATTGGTTCAGCTGTAACATTATGTACGTCACAGTAGTCATGAGGCTTGTTCAGGTAATGTTTTGTTTAAAAGTCAAAAGATTTGATCCACATATAAGATGGGCAGCCAATAAGAGTACCACTAACTTAATGATTAATTAGATAATCACCTGGGGAATTACTTTCCTGAAATAAAGTAATCATATATGTTACAAAATTATTATTTGACAGTTGAGATTAATGTAGGGTAATTTTTCTTTAAAATTATCTTTATTAAAGAGATCTATTGATATAATTGTTTCTATGAAAGAAAAAAAATTTCATGAAATATTTTTGATATAATTTTACCATGTGCCTTAATCAAAGCTATTGGAGCCAGCTCTTGTTTTATAAGTCATGTTTAAATTAAAAAATAGGATACAATCAATTGCAATTAATTACTATTTAAACTATATTAATTGGCAGTGATTCTAATTTTATAGTATAAACTTATAGAGCAGAATCTGATTGTTAAATTTTAAGACTCGGAGAATCTAGATTTTCTTTGAAACCTTTTCAGTAGGATACACCTCTATTCTTTTGGAATTTAACTCTACCCACTCCTTATCTTGTGGAAAATCAGACAACTGTCAGAATGTAACATCTGCAATGCTAACAATCATAAAAAATATTTGGCTTTACCTTTTAAAGTTAAATTGTGTTTTTATTAAGATCAATTATCCAAGCCATAAATAATCCTCACACAATAAAAACGTTCAACTGGTTTTTAGAAATTGCTATATAAAGGTTGTTACTTTCTGGGGGTTTAAATTTAGATGGTTGGCAAAATCATGTGCTAAAATCAAGAGGGTGTGGCTATAGTAAAGTATATGAAATGTAATAATAGATCAAAATTTATTTCAAAATGTTCTTTTCTTTTAAATTTAATATTTACGCAGTTTAAATCCAACTGCACAAATAAAAGTAGAGTTAGGATATGTGCTACTGGTCATTTCATTTTTATTCCCACCTTTTCACATAAAATCGTTATGATAAACAGATAGATGGGGTTGATATCTTATTTTTTGCCGGATTTGTGTGCCGCCTAAAAAATCCATTTTGGATATGCCTGGATTTGCAACTTTTCCAATTCTTAAGACTTTGCGATTTGCAGTTTAAGGATGGCTGGTGGATCCTACAGTGCATAAGTTGAGCTTGGCAATCCATATAAGGTCTTGTGGCTGCAGCAGTTCATCATACCATGTTCCTTGCCAATATTCCTGGGTTGAAAGGGGATCCAAGACAAGGAGGTCAATGTTTGATTGTGGAATTAAGTGTAACAGCAGTTTCCACCACGGGATATGTTTGGATTCTTAATAGATGAGAAGGGACTTGTTTTTTAAAACATTTTGGATACTTGAGGAAATACTTGTTGCTTTAAAATACATGTTTATATTCATCCGCTTTATAACCTATTTGTTCCAGATTTGGCTTTGATGATTGATCTTCGCCTGCCACGTGAGTACTAATTTGTGCAAGCCAGTTTAAAAGAAAGAAACCCTCTCGAAAGCAAATATGAAATTGTTGTTTGCTGTCCTTCCTGGCTTGTTGGCAGGCATTGAATATCATTGCGTCGAGGCTGACATCAGGCGTCACATCAGTTCAGGCGAATATACCTACTTCTGGATCTTTTTCGATCCCCCTGACAGCGCTCCTAGGCAAGTATGTGGAGGACGGGTCGGCTGCTGTGCTGCTGGTTTTTGTTTCGAGTATCTCAAAAATAACTGGTTTTCGTTTGACATGTTAGTAACCTTTCCCAATAACCGTACGAGAAAGAGGACTATAGCATACAACTTGGGCGAGTTGACAAACAATGGCCCTTGGGATTACCAATCCACCGTGAATACATGCCTTGTGTGATTTCGATTATTCGCTGAATATCCTTTGTTGACGATTACGTCAACATCAGTATTTAACCCCAAGCTTATCGTAATAAACACTACCTATTATTCTAGAATATCTTCTTTGTAAATCACCATTACACTTGTAAATCTATAAGCTTAACAAACCTTGTTTGATTTCTACCAGATAAACATCACAAGTCAACGTATGAAACATCAATCGATATCCTACTTTTAACTATTGCTTGTCAAGTTGTTTACCAAAACTCTAAACACGTATGGACATTGATTAAGCAATCTTAACTTGTCCTGGTCTATGAAATTAGAAGGATTCCCTCCTATTTAACCCGATCCTCTAAAGGTGTCTTTAATATCCACAATTCATTGTAATTGTGTAGGGTTTTTACGAAACTGAAAGAAATCATGCCAGGATAATTCCTTGCATAGTACTAAAGTGAGCCAGATAAAGATACCTATCCAACTAGACCAATATCGATCCTATTATCAAACTATGACATTGGAATCCTACACTTTACATTCAAAGATATGGGGCAATTGGGCTAGGAGCACTTTGCAGGTAACCTAAAGCAACCATATGATACTTGCAATTCATGTAATTAGCTACAATTTAAAATATACATGGTGCACTGACACAAATAAAATAGCTGCTATAGTATCAGGAACATACTTGACCTATAATGATTGTTGAAGCTTTAGGATAAATCCCTACCAAAGTTGAGGCTATCTATGATTGGTCTGTGTGTTTACTACCTTGGGCACAATCAAGGTACAGAACAGGGAAATCCTAACCACAGGATTGGGGTTTACTAAACCAGAAGGTTATTCTTCAGGAATCAATCAAAAAATTTGCATTTAGGCTATAGGAAAGCAGCTTATCAGAATACTTCTCTATTTGTGGCTAGGGAGGGTACACCAAAGTAGGAGGAAACATGCATGGAAAGAATGTGAATTGAACTTAGATTTATCTGGAAATTGTAATAAAGTTTACACTCCTTCGCATGACCACAAAGCTTTAAATAGACAGAGAGATCATGTGCCACTAGCACATGTGGGGTGCAGATTCTGGTGCTACAAGATCAAATGAGAAATGGATTTAGATCCTTTTTAAGAATTTACTACAATTTCAGAAGCAAAATAAATAAGATAATATTAATTGCTTTTACAAGTTGAGCCTATTATAGGCAAAATTGAAACAGTGTAAACGTGATTATTTACAACAAATACCCTAGGCTCAACTCAATTTGCTAACGGCCCAAGGCCAAGGCCAAGTCAAGCTTATTATATGAACCACCACAGCTAAGGGCTTCACAATATGGGGCACAGGCCATTTAACAAGAGCAGTGCCAACATAGTAAGTTATCCAAATAACCTCTGATTTCAATTCAAAGCATATTAAATCCCTTTCTCTAAATAAAGATTATTATCCATTCAAATCTTACCCCTTTTTTGATAACTCTTCTAGTAAATTACAGCTATAAAAAAACCTGTACAGTAATTTTAAGAGCTTTTGATTCAAATGAAATCAAGTCAACCTAAAGCAAAATTATCTGAACTTGGAACAAAACCAACCCAGCTTGAAAATAGAAAAAAATCCAAAAACTACTGTAATTTAGTATGAATTTCTTGATTTTGTCTTATTTTCTAATCTGTGTGGATTGCATTCTCAGCTTAAATTATTTTGATTAACTTGATTTCATTTATCTTAAAAGGGTAGAAAACCACTGACAACAAGCTTTAAAGTGATAAAATTCATCTAGCTCTCTTTGTCAAGTAAGTGAAATTAAAGGGGTTGGATACTGCAGCAGTGCTTTTAAACCCAAGCTTTTTTTCAAGCCACTATCAATTTTGTAACAAAATTCTGTGAACAGGTTTTTAGGTATGGGCTACTGATAATACTAATAAAGTTTTTCCCCAACCAGTGTTGATCAGTGTTGTTATATTTCTTTGCTTTCTGCTTTTTTGGGTGCATGTAAAAGAGATACTTATAAGTACCGTGCAAGAAAAAAGATGCCTGGAATAAATATTTCACATGGTATTGAAATAATGAGTCTGGATAAGACTATACTTCAGTTTGAGCACCTAATCATAATAATCAATATTTTTCCATTTTTTAGAGTATCTAAAAAAGAGATATTATTAGTGTCCTGTGCAAAAAAGACTAATATTACCACTGGGTTGACTATTTTTTAGGAAAAATGCTGCTGAACCTAATAGTCTGGAGTGCTTAAAAAGCAGATTTAATTAATTTATGCTTGTTAAAACCCCAGTCCAACCACTTGAGTGACCAAAGAAAAATACTAGACCTATCATTCTATGTAAAAAGTAGGTTAATATATTTACTATGATGTTATGTCATTATTGAAAAGCATGTTCTAGGCCATCACTTGTCATTTGAAAATTCTTTAGTATCCCAAGAGAATGTTGAAAGATGGCTTCAGCCATTTCTATGAGGCAATTTTCTAAGATAGCAGAAGAGAAAATTTTCACAGAAGAACATTTTTCATGAAGCTTTGCTACAAGAAAAAACATTTGGTAAATTTGGTGGGAATTTGAGACCAGAGAAACTTTAATGCTTCAAATGGCAAATTTTAACATCTCACTGGTAGAACATTGATATTTTTTATTCAGGGTTCAAAAAAGCTGTTTATATGGAAAGCAAGGCGCTTCAGAGCAGTTATAAAAAGATTATTGATTAAATTTGACAATTATTACACTGATGAAGGTTATTAATAAAATATCTTAAAGCTTAGCTAAATAATACTGTTGAGTATATACTTTTCAAATGTATAATAAACAAGATAAAAGTGAAAATTAAGAAGAGAATGATACTTTATTGGATATGAATATAAGATAATATAGTATCATGGAAAGTCACATACTGTTCATGTACGTCATGGAAGTCATGAGGCTTATCTGAGTAATGTTTCTCATAAGTCACAAGGCTTACTTAAATTGTGTTCCGCTTAGAATATGAATTGTTTGATCCTCATAATAGATTGTTGAATGATAGTGGTGTCACTGGCTTAATAATTAGTTGATGAGCCATTCAGTAACTCATTTGGTGAACTGCTTGGGGCGTTAATTCCCTGAGAGGGAGTAATCAAAGATGTTGTGACATCTCTCCCTGGGGTACTAAAAGGTGGAACCTTGGGGATTTTCTTAAGAGTGTTGGGGATACAAGCTTGGTACTGGTCCAGTTTGGCGTTAGGAACAGGAGGTCTGGAGTTGGGCTGGGCTGTTATTGCTTTACATAGGTATAGTTGGTCATAGTGCATGTATTTCAGTCTGGTTCTAGCGCCAATTCCCTTGATAAGATAAGTGTTGTTGGGCTTGACCTCCATGACAATGCCTAGTTCATGTAGCCCTGGGTCTAGCTTATGCTAGTCATGGTTGACAACCCAGATTTTGTCCCCAGCTTAGAATCTTTTCTGTTGTAGTGAAATTGCTTCTCTTTTAATCATTTTTTGTTCCATGTCTTCCTGATTCTCTCTAGCACAGTGTACATTGGGGTTACTTTAATATGACACTTTTTTTTTGGCAGAGGTAACCATGGTCCTACAGTTGTACTAACAAGGGCGGTTTTCTGCCCATAGACAAGCTCATACGGGCTTTTACCTGTTTTTCAATTAATTTGTGTTCTGCATACCATGAGTGCTGTTGGCAGCATGTCAAGCCAGGCTTTTGAATTGTTGGCAGATAACTTACTAAGGGCTTTCACTAGTGAGCCGTTTAGTTGTTCTACTTGTTCATTTGCTTGTGGGTGGTACAGGCTGGCTGTGATGTGTCTTATTCCGTTTTTGGCAAGGTAGATATTGGTGTCAATAGACTTAAGTTTGGTGCCCCCATCTGTGATCAGGAGGTCAGATTTTCCAAACTTGGCTATGATCTCTTTCCCAATAAAACGTCTCACATTGTTGCCTTTGTGTTCTTTTGTGGCTTGTGCCACAGGCCATCTGGTGGCATAGCTGATAGCTGTTATGATGTACTTTTTGCCTTTGTTTTTGCCAGGCATTGGTCCTACTATATCCAATGACCTCATCTTGAAGGGTTGTTTGATGGATACTGATACTAATAACTTGAGTGGTGCCTTGGTTTGGGTGTACTTCTCACAAACTTTGCATTGTTCTAATACCTTTCTGATATCATCTAGCATGCTGGGCAACCAGTAGTGGGTCTTTAGATATTTGTGCAAATTTCTGCTACGGGTGTGTCCCAGGTCTATGTGATACTGGAGAATTGTGTCAATCTTTTGTGTTGACGGCACGTAAGGTTGACGTCACCATTTGGCAGTATTGATGTAGTGTGCCATACACGTTTTTGAACAGGTGTTTGTTCTTAAGGACTTTCTCTTGGATGCCCATTAGTGTACCAGGTGAGAACCCTTCTTAGAGATTTCCCATGATTAACCTGGGCCAATCAAGGTCCCCATCAGCGCATAGGACATGTCTACTGTATAGTCTTGACAGGGCATCTGCGGTAAGCATTTCCTTTCCTGGCTTATACTCAATTTGCATTGGGTATCTCTGTATGAGACTCATTCACTTGTTTTGTCTTCTTGATAAGTGTTGTTGTGTTTTGAAGAATATCAACAATTTGTGGTAGGTGAGTACTTTGAACGCTTGGGCTCCTTTAAGATAGCATTGTCATTTCATGAGACAGTGTATGATGACTATCAATTTTTTGTCATGTAGGGGATATCTTTGTTCACTGTTGGATAGGTTTCTTGATTTTTATGCCACAGAGAGAAAGTTCTTTTCTGCTGTTTGGATACAGATCTCTCCTCCTATGGCGTAGTCAGATGCATTGGTTTCTAGTTAATATATTCCCTCATGATTTGGATATTGGAGGATAGGGGCAGTGATCATACATTCTTTTAGTTGTTAAAAATGTTAGTCTTGCAGTGGTGTCCACAAAAACTTGTTTGTTTTGCCTGTGATGGCTGACAGGAGGCTGTTAGAGCACTCCAGTCAGGGATGAACCTTCTTACATAGGCCATCATGCCTAAAAAAATGTGGAGTTCACTCTTATTTCTTGGAGCTGGCATTTCAGTTATGGGTCGTGTCTTGCCTGGATCAGGTTTGATCCTGTCTTTGCTGATAATGTGATCAAGTAATGAAAGTTTGGACAAAAACACATTTTGAAGGTTTGGCAATGAGTTGGTTTTCTTTGAGGGTGTGTAGGACCAGGCAGACGTCTTTTCAATGTTGCTTTATAATTGGAATGTAGATGATTATGTTGTCCAGGTAAATGATTGCTCATTTTCTAATGTGTTATTTGAAGACTTTGTTCATGAAGGTCACAAAAGTACTGGGAGCGTTTGTTATACCAAAATTGAGAACAACACACTCAAAGGACCTGTATTTAGTTCTGAAGGCAGTCTTTGGGATATCTTTAGGCTTTACTCAAATTTGGTGATAGCCTTCTGTTAAATCAATTTTTGTGAAGATTTGGGACCTCCCCAAGGTGTCAAAAAGGTTGTCAATCAGGGGCACAGGATATCTGTTCTTAATTGTGACCTTGTTGAGCGCCCTGTAGTCTGTAACCAGGCAAAGGCCTCTGTTTTTCTTTGCTACAAAGAAGACAGCAGCATCAAAGAGTGATTTTGAAGGTTGTATGATTTTTTTGAGGGCTTGGTCATGATAAGCTTTCAGTGTGTTGTTTTCTTGGGGTGTGAGGCAGTAGATAGGACGTGCTTTTGATACACTTCTTTTGAGATAAATTTGTGTTGTTTGCCATGGTTGGGTGGTAAGCCTGATAGGGCTTCCTGGAAGACAGAGAGAAATTCACTGACTAGCTGGTCTCAAATGTAGTTGTTATCATGTCTGGTTTCTGTATTTTTAAAATGGATAACCTCATATGTGCAGGTGCTTCAGTTGACTTTGCTAGGGAATGTTTCCTCTTTTGTTTTCATGATTTTTACAAACACATGGTCTCTTATAAGCGTATCAAGATGTGTTGGGTAAACATGTTGGTATACCTTGCCTCTTTGTATGGTGAGAATAGCGCTGTCCCAGTCAATATGAGGCTTGGTCTTTCTCATCCAATCCAAACCAAGTATAACATCATAATTGGGGATTGGTATGATTGGTTCACTGAGCGCCATTTGTAAATATTTGATTTGGGCACAGAAAGGTCTTGCTTCTAAGGTTACAGGTGTTCTTCTGTTGTCTGCAATGACAACTCTCTTGATGTTGCTTCAGATTGTGGGTAATTTCATTAAGTTGACAAATTTCTTGTCAACAAGGGATTGGTCTTCTCCAGTGTCAAATAGTTCTGTACCTTGATATCTACAAAAACAGAAATGATAAATGAGGAGTTTATTTCCAGTTTGGGCGGCAAACAGTAGAGGATCACTGGAGGGTACTTGGATCATGATGATTGAATCCATGTCTTGGTCCCTGTACAAGTCTTGTAGATTGAGAGAGGGCAGCTCAACTAAGCACTCCCCTGAGCTTTTCCCTCCTTGTTGGTATCTTCAGTGCTTGCCTGGTTGGCTTGTGTAGTGCAATTCCTGTTTCACAGATGGGTGTTATTAGCTTGGCTGTTTTTCTTGTTTGGTTGAAGGTCTTTTCTTGCAGTGAAGCTCTCCTTTCTTTTATTTGTTGCATGTAGATTGTCAGATTTTTGATCTGTGCGCTTTTCTTCCAGAAACACATCTTTAAGGTTCTTGCAGCAGGTCATGTCAAACTGATGTCTAATGTGGGTGAAGAGTCCATTTTAGAAGTCCAGGTGTGGTCTAGTTTTGTCAAAGTTGATATGTTGGAGGCTCAGTCACGTAGGTCTTTGTACGCTACAATGTACTCCTCAATGGTTCCTGTCATTTTAAACGTTTTAAGTTCTGTCATGATCACCACATTAGAGTCTTTCATGGAGAACTTTTTCAAGGAACATAGCCTTGAACACATCCCAGTTCTTTTTCTGGTTGGGGAGTTGGTCAAGCCATTTGCTTACAAAATGTGAGGGAGTTCCTGTGACATGTAGGGCAATCTCACTGGCCCAGAGTCTGCAGGGGTAGTCTACTTGTGTAAATTTGCTTTGTGTGCTGTTAATCCAGAGGTTGGTGTTTTCCTGATGTAATCCTGTATATATCCCAATTTCTGCTGAGCGTAGGCATTGAAAGACAATGCTGGGTATCTCAGGCGTCTGTGGGCTTGTAGAAGTTGGAGGCAGGTTCAGGAGTTTACAGGTGTTGAAGAGATTATACTGGTTGGTGGGACAAGAACCTCTTTGAAGATGACAAAGTCTGCAAGGACGTATGTCCTTCTTTATAGTCTCTCCAACCTGCGGGGAGGGTCATTTGCTGGATCCTTTTCCTAGGAGGATTTTTTTCTTAAGATTGCATAGGTGTGGATAACCTATCTGTGCTACCACTGTTGAGTATATACTTCTGAGAAGTATAATTGTTGCAACCAAGCTTCCTGACTTGCCTGCTAATGTATCTTATAATACACAGGGGGTGCTCAATGTGTCGCCCCTTGACGTGTCTAACAACATAAGCCAATCTGATGGCAATATTGAATGGCGGACACTTTATCCTAATTAGGAGCGCTACCAATTTGACCTGCTGATCTCTGCACAAGTTATTCCTTGGCTTCAAACCTTATATGGAACTTCCCACTATGCCACCCACTTGTGGCCTGGTGGCTTTCCCCATATAGTATATTAATCACAATATTCTACAATAAATAAGACCTTATTCTATTCACTCTTGTCCTTTCTATTGGACTGTTGTCTTCCCTAATTCAAATACTGAACTCTCATTGGTTCAGTTGCAACATAATAAACAAGATAGAGGGGAAAATTAAGAAGAGAATGATACTTTATTGGATATGAATATAAGATAATATAGTATCATGAGAAGCCACATACTGTCCATGTACATCATGGGAGTCATTTGGCTTATCTAATTAATGTCCCTCATAAGTCACAACGCTTACTTAAGTTGTGTTCCACTTAGGATATAGATTTTTTGATCCCTGTAATAGATGGTCAAATGATAGCAGTGTCACTGGCTTAATGATTAGTCAGTGAACCATTTGGTGACTCATTTGGGGAACTTTTTTGGGGCATTAATTCCCTGAGAGGGAGTAATCAAAGATGTTGCAACAATACTGGAATCATAGAGGTAATGTTTTAGCCCTTTAATAATGTAAGAATAAAGGCTAATTCTATGATAAAAAATCTGCAAAACTCTTTTAAGCTTCTCAAAAAATGTTCTAAAGAGAAAAACTGTTAAACCAAGGATCTATATAGCAAATATTGATCAGAGAGGCCATGTGTGTCTCTAAAAGATTGAAAAAGTTACAGAAATATCCCAGATTAACAACAATCTATAGTATAAATTATAAAGTCACAGTGCAGTAGAGGCATAAAGCATAGTATGAGTTGCTGCAATTGGAAGGCTTCCAAGATAATCTTTTATCTAAGTTAATAAAAACTTGATCACAATTTATAAAAAATTGTACCCTTTTATAATATATAGGATTTCTCAAGTATGTTATACCATAAACCTGATCAATTATATTGATAAAGAAAGTGTTTTAGGTATTTGACTCACGGCTAAACACTAGTTATGGATTGGTCAAGGCTGAAAAAGATGTGAGCCTTTGCCAAAAAATCAAAGTACTTTAATATGAAGAGTTCAAAATAAATTCAGGAGCTTTAAAGCCTTAGTATTGGTTAACTTATGAAAATATTATAATATATACAGCAGATACCAGAACATCTGTTAGGGAGATGATAGGTAAGTTTTTGTGCTTGTAAGAGCAATAAGATGTCCTTTTGACAGAGATAGTTTACTTTAAAGATGTGCATCAAATCAGCTGAGCTTGAATTTTGATACAAAATATCCTCATGAATTCTGAAGAGCAGGTGCATCACAACTTTCTAAGTGAAATAATACTGTAAATTCAGAACCTAAATGTAAAAATGCAGGATTGTCAAAACCTTGGCCCAAAAGTTGAATCATTTTTACAGGATGGCCTTTTTTAATCAAATTAAATTTTTTTATTTTTATTTGAATTTGAAAAAATGAAGGAACTCATACATTAGTTTTAAAATTTATGGCAACAAACAAAATGAGTTCAGATTTAAGCAAAATTAAAATGAACCCAAATCTATTCTAAATCAATATAAATTCATTTATTTTTACTGTAAATTCAGAACCTGAACGTAAAAATGCAGGATTGTCAAATCCTTGGTCCAAATTTTGAATCACTTTTGCAGGATGGCCTTTTTTTAATTAAATTGATTTTTGTGAGTATTTATTTGAATATTTGAAAATGCGGGAACTCATAGACACTTTGCAAAGTTCAAGTCAAGCTGCATATTTCCTATGGACAAAATGAATTAACTGGAATCAGATTTGAAGCGTTCAAATCCATCAACCATTTTCATTAAGTTTACTATGTTTTTTGAAATTGCGGGATTTTCAAATCCAAGAACCAAATTTCAAATCACTTTTGAATGCCACTAGTAAACTCAGATATTAATTGCAGGAACTGGAATCCAAATTGAATGTACAGTAAGCACACTAGGAAACACCAACCCAAATCAAGAAGCTCCACCACAACTAAAATCAAATGAAAAATTCAATCTCAATAACCATAATTAGACATAAAAAGTTATTAAACTTTAAAATCATCCAAACCCGGAAAGTATACAATATTATTCACTTCAAATCACGGATATAGAAACTCTGCTACTATTCAAGGCTATATCAAGAGAAAACAACTTCCCACAACTAAACCAATAACTCCAAATAAATACATATTCAATCTAAAATATATTTTTTATTATATTTTTATGGATTGTCAATCATATTCCCAACCCGCTCCTGCACCAGCCTGCAGGGCAGCTTGTCCACAAGGGCGTCCCAGAGGGTCCAAAAACAGACCCAGAACCCAACTTGAAGGGAGTCATGCCAATACACAGGCCTCCCAAGGTGTCATTGCCAGCCAACCACCTCCTGCATTCCAGGCCCAATCAACCAGCTTGAATCCCAGGCAGAAGCCACTCTCAGGGCCTGCTACCAAAGTCTCCTACACCAGGGTCACCAGGAACACTGAGGTTACTTACACCTCCACTGTGTACCTAGTTGTCACCTGGCCCCGCACTCTTGACCCAAGAGTTGCTACTTCCTGCCCCTGCGTCTTTGACACCACCTACAAGCCATTGGCAGCCACTGTTGAGCCATCTGCGCCTGTGATCTATTCCACCATTGACGGCGCCAGCGCAACCAAGCGTGATCCCACCTTCTACACAAAGGTCCCCGTCCCCTGTGCTGAGCCTGGTAGTCAGGATGCCGTGGTACCTGCCAAGGGCTGGCATCAGTTGACAGATAGTGAGCGTGAAGCTCTCCTCAACTACTTGAATGGGAGAATGGCAGTTTGGGATATTGCATCCCAATTTGGTGTCACAGCCAGGTACATTGCCAACATCAACACCAAGTATGGCAATACTGGGTGAATTTCCAAATCCACCAAGACTAAGCAGCAGCCAAAACTCTTGCAGCCTGTGCACATTGACACAATCAAGCAGTGGGTAGCCAGGGATTGCCACCTGGACACGCTTGCTGTCCAATCAATGCTCACCACAGAGTTTGGGCTTTCTGTTTCTAAAACCCTTGTTTACAAAACAATGGTTGATTTGGGCTTCTCTTGGAAGGTGCTCGGAGTTTCTCTGTACAACAGAAACAGTGAAAAGACCATTGAGGATTGACACATTTAGCTGAGACATATCTGGCACTAAAGGAGACTGGAAATGTCCAGTTCTTCTATATCAACAAATCATTGTTTTCCTCCTCACTCAGGTCCAGGCATGGGTGGGTTGAGAAGGGGTCCAAGGACAGCATAGCCCATTGTGCAGCTGTCTGTTCCCAGACCTATTCCATGGTTGTGCTTCTTGGTTCTCGCGGGTTGGACCAATACCAAATGATCAAGGGTTCCCACAATTGCGGGACTTTTCTTGATTTTCTCCAAGTTGTCAAGAAGTACCTTTGGATAAATTATAGCAGCACAACCAACGTTGTTGTGCTTGCTAATGTCAGGCTTCACAAAGTGGATCTGGTTGTGTCTGAGTTCCTCCCTATTGACAAGAATAGCCACTCCTCCAGCCACCGCCTTGCTGATTGTCCAATGAGACTTCTCTTTCTCCCACCATATTCCCCATTCCTGAATCCAATTGAGGAGGTGTTTGGTTGGATCAAGAATAAGGTGAAACAAGGCCTTCCTCAGGACACCAAGGACCTGTTCAATATTCTTGAGGTCAGCCAATTTGCGATGTCACCCAATGTGGTGGCGGCTTTTTACAAGCACTCGGAATCCTTTCTCCCTAAAGCCCTGGCCTCCAAGCCAATCAGATAAATGGGCTCTCTGGTTTACTTTGCTTTTATTTTTATTTATTTTGTTTTTATTAGGTCTCAAAAATTATTATTTATATATAATAATTTGACGTGTGATTGTGTTATAGACATATAAGAATACGTAGAAAAGATAAGTAAAATTAACTATACTAGGTATGAAGAATAGATTTTTATTATAATGTACTGAATACTTTATTGACTGTTGCGCTACCAAATAAATAAATTAAAAAAGATAGAAATAGAATTTTTTATTTAAATAATTGTTAATTGTTGATGGTACTTTGGCTTTTTTACGCCACAAATTGGACCTTGCGTGTCATCATCTGATCCTTGTTATTTCAGTGCCACTATAGCCACACAACATGGCAACCAATGATTTTTATGTAATCCTTATTAATTTGTACTTAGGACGCAGTTCAAGTATATTGAATATATGTATCAAATCATATTACAAGGGAAAGGTAATTTGAGTTGTAAACAATCATTTGTTTAGAGCAATAGTGGAGCAGGCTGCATGATGCAGATAAATTCAATTCTCCATGTTTATCTTTGTGATAAATGGACCCGTACTCGACAAGTAGTAAATAAAAACATTTTTAATTCTTTTTTATTTGATGTATTGGCAACTATAACTAAAGTCTTTTAATATACTTAGATATATTAATATTATAATTTACATACTAAAATTTAAAATAAAAATTAAAATATTAAAATTAAAATATCAATTATAAATCTTAAAAGTTAAATATTTAAGTTTAAATAATTGAAATATAAATTTTTTATTAAATTGTGATTTATTCAATATCAAAATATTTGATATTAAATATGTCAATATTAAAGATTTTAACAGTGAATATTTTAATATTAAAATTTTAATATTAAATATTTCACAATTAAAATTTTACCAGTAAAATTTTAATAGTGAAGTATTCAGTATTAAAATTTTAATATTTAATATTTAATATTTAAAATAAAAAAATAAAAAAATAAAATAAAAATTTTAAGTTGCAAGGGAAAATGATTTATTAGGGGAATGCAAATTGCAAGGGGAATGTGTTTATTCTGGGGAATTATACCCCGGAATTAAATTTTCAGCTAATGCATCTAATTGGGACTACATACTCTTCTGTATGTGGTGGATGACTCTGGCGCCAATTGCTAGAGGGGTGGCGCTCAACACCCCAGTGGTGGCCAACCGTTTTATAAAAGGCAAACAGGTGAGAAAATTGACTAGCAGGGTTTTTTGGGGGGCACATAGTACCCGTATAGAGTTGCCAATGCAAATGAATCATAGAGGACATGCTTGACTGTCCTGTATCCCCATGGTGTTTTCTGGCAGTCTAGGGCTACACGGCACATTTCAATCTGTATAGGTACATCTTCTATTTTTTCACGTTGGCTTTCAGTATGCAATGGAGCAGGATTCCCAGGTACACCGCGACATGGATCCTTTGCAAGGTATGTTTTTCTGAGAACATGCACAGTTTTTTGAACGTTTTTACTAACCTATTGATATAGGACGTTTGGTTGAACTTGAAGAGGGTTCTGGGGGCGCCCAACTTGTATCAGCCCCCCAGGCCTTGGCAAACAATATCAATAAAGGCTTAAAATTATTCACGAGGACTGCATCCCTGACTTTGTTTGATAGAGCTTTAAAAAATTCATTAAAAATTGCAGATTTTAAATATTTATTTTCAATTTGAAAGTCAGTTTTTATTAATTTTTTTTGTATTTGTTGATATTTGTGAAGGGGAACCTTTGAACGCTTTCATATATGTATTCATTGAAGTTCAGTTTTATATCCCCTCAAGTTTCATTCATTTCTTTGATTTTAATTGTTGATCCTAGTTCATAGGCTTCCCTTATCCATGGCAAGCACCCCGCGGGTGGTTGATAATCCCTATCTTGAGCTTCACTATTAAAAAAATTATTCATATTCTGTTGAACTATTTTATTTATTTGATTTTTATTTATTTGTTTTATAGGGGCCACCAGTGACTGGTAACCCCCATAAAACCAACTCAGCGTAAAAGCCGCCACTTCTGCGACCTCATCCCCATCCCTGGTGATGATTAAAATAAATATAAGTTAAACATAAAAAACTTACTGATTGTTTCCCCTGTGGCCCCCTCAGCCATAGGCGCCATATCAGCAAACTTCATGAGCGTTGGATGCTCTTCATTAATTTTCTTAGGCTTAATTTTTCTTATTCTTCTTGCAACTTGTGCTTTCTCTTGATTTTTATTTGATAAAGCTTCTGTATTTCTTGATGTGCTTCTGCTTCTTGCTTGTGTTTCATTTTCATCTGTTTCCATTTGGTTGTTTTCCTCTTTGTTGGTGTTAATTTCCTTTTGAATTTCTGTTCCTTCAATTAGTTTTATCTTCTTATTGTTTTCTTTGGCCCCCTGCCAGAACTCCCACAAATTATAGGCCGTGTTGTTGAATTCAAGATTTGATAAAATAGTTCCCTGTAGATTAAGTAATTTTCCTTTATTCTTTTCATCTATAATATTTCCCAACTTATTTAGGGCATCTTCTTTTGACTGTATCAGTGGCTGGCCCTCGTTACCCAGCTTTTCTGTCACTATTTCCCTGATATTTCTTTCTATCTCAACAACCTTTTGAAGGTGCGCTTCTAATTTGTTGATCAAGTTATATATTGTTGACATATTGT
Source organism: Entomophthora muscae (assembly GCA_014839935.2). Classification (NCBI taxonomy): domain Eukaryota; kingdom Fungi; phylum Entomophthoromycota; class Entomophthoromycetes; order Entomophthorales; family Entomophthoraceae; genus Entomophthora; species Entomophthora muscae. Next base: position 104,212 of record QTSX02001539.1, on the reverse strand, counting down.
TCAAATTCCATCAAAAAACTGGTTTTTATAGTACTATATTCAGTGCATACATATTTTTCATCATCATTAATAAATTAAAGACAATAAACATAAATATTACATTAAAATATTGCAATTAGACGTCAACTCTTGCTATTTTGATATTATGTGCATAACTCAATGCTTTTTGTTTAATAAAATCCATTGTAAACTTGGCCTTTTCCATTATAATTTAATGAAATGGACTGTGTTTATATTAGGGCCATTAACGCTTAGTACAGATATTGAAAATTAGTGCATTCTACAGCCTGTATATTTACCTATTGATAATAATTCTATAAACTTTTCAGTTGGATTTTACAAGGTAACAATAATGTAATGTGTTAATAGATTACTGTTTACTGTCATTAATTGGCTGAAAAGCTTACAGAATTATTACCAATAGGTAAATATACAGGCTATAAAATGCACTAATTTTCAATATTTGTACTAAGCATTAATGGCCCTAATATAAACACGGTTCATTTCATTAAATTATAATGGAAAAGGCCAAGTTTAAAATGGATCTTATTAAACAAAATGCATTGAGTTATGCACATAATATCAAAATAGCAAGAGTTGACGTCTAATTGCAATATTTTAATGCAATATTTACGTTTATTGTCTTTAATTTATTAATGATGATGAAAAATATGTATGCTCATAATTTTAAGCTATTTGTAAAATGTACAACATTTTATTAATTATGGGAAATGTTGCTAATGTAAAAATAAAATATTATTAAGTATGAATTGAAAGAGAGATATCAATTTTAATAAGTTGCCACAAAGAAAAGATTTATTTACTAATCAAAGGACAGGAAGGGAAGGGAATGGGCGGAATGGACGTCGCCTTCATCTGCGCCTGTGAAAGGGGCGGCATCAGAGATAGTGGGGGGGATTGGTAGTGGCTTGGGAGTCAGGGTTGGAAGGCAGGTGGCTTGATGGGGGGTTGGGGAGGCAGGGTTTGTTGACTGGGAAGAGGCAGCAAGAGCAGTTTGCTTCAATTGCTTGAATTCTTCTTCTGTCACATATACTGGCTTGACAAAACGGATGGAGTGGCGTGGGGGGAGGCAGGAGTCCTTTCTGGACTTATCACTATCACTTGCATAGAAGATGATGAGATCAAATAAGTCCTGGATGGATGCAGAAGGGAAAGCTCATACCCCTTATCAATCTGGGTGCATAGTTTGTTGTAGGTGGCAGGCTTCAAGCGCCTGAGGGCAGAACCAAAATTGTAAAGACATACATCTGCAAGATGCATGTCGGCGTAGTTGATGGGGTAGGACCAGCAGCCCTGATTTCTTGGGTAGCCCATTCCTGCTGCTCCATCTCTGCACTCAGTATAACTGTGTGCACGGTGTTTTGTGTGGCCCACTCCTCCAGCATGGCCTTGAGCTCTGTCTGGTAGGTATACCCATCTGCAGTGTTTGATATTGCCGAGTAATAATTGACGCCCAATGGGGAAACTGCCAATAAAACCCCAACAAAACAATACAAGATTGGGCCGTGCTTGTACACGTCAGATTGGATGCGCTTCTCTCCAAAGTCTTGGATACTGGCCAAGATCTTGGCATATGATAGGAAGATGATGTCATTACAGGCCCTCATTGCCCTCCCTTTAATATAATTAATAATGGTTGCATTGTATGGGTTGGTATCCACCAAAATGGGGCCACCAAGAACCTGATTGGATAGGATTCTGGCAGCAACCACAACTCTGTACATCCATGAATTCACTGTTCTTTTGTTTGTGAAGATGCCATGGAGTCCCAACTGGAGACGTACCTGGACCAGAGGAATCTGCAAGTCTCGTTCCATAATGGCCATCTTAGGGGATGGGCTGTATCACCTTCAGTTGAGGTAATCAACCAGTCAGGGTCTTCTTGGTAGGGGGGCCACAGTTGGCGTGGGCTCGCAGGGTTGCAGCCACAGTTGACTTTGCAAAACCCATTGCGGCCGCAATTTCCCTAAGGGACATAAGCTTGCCTTGCTTTTCAACCATTTCAAGAACAATCTCCAGGGTGATCAATTTTCTTCTGCGTCTTGAAGGCTGATTGGCTAGGGGAGGGATATGTCCATCTTGGGAACTGGTCAATGCCATCTGATTGGCTGTTTTGGAGTCCTGGGCTCTCTGGGTGACCCCATGGCTAAAATGGCTGGTTCCAGATGCCATTGCTGATAAGGGATTTGGGTTGGCAGCTGCCTGTGCATGGTGGGCAAACAGGGCCATGCTGGAAGTTGCAGGGGAAAGAACAGACTCCTGTGTGGCGCTTGCGGAGGGGCCTGCGGGTTGGAAGTGGCCATAGAGGGAGGCTTCACTATTAGAAGACACAGTGTAACCCTGAATAATTTTGTCAAGGCCAGGGAACAGCTTGTTGACTTGGTTGGTGTTGGAAGAAGACATAATTAAAGTTTTATAATAATTTTAAGCTCAAGAAGAGGAATGTATATTCTAGTTAATTTTATTGTTATATATGTCAATTTTGTGAATAATACAATCTAAATTTTAGCCAACCTAAAATGGAATAGGGTGATTTTTGAGAATGCCTGTGATTCCTAAAAGAATTTGCACAAATCCACTCTAGATCCTTTAACATCCTTTTTGAGACACCCATAAATTATATTTATTTCAAATTCCACGCAATTATGATTTGAAACTTGGTTCTTGGATTTGACAATCCCGCAATTTCAGATTTGTTAATTTTTACATGATATCTATGATTTGTTTGACATATAGTAAATCTCAAATTTTACATTATAATCCTGCATTTCTGATTCATGTATCCCGCATTTATTTGTTGGGTTTTGTCTTTTGTTAGTTGAGTTATCTGCTCAAGAGATTTGAAATTTGCCAATTTAAATAAACCAAAAAAAGTCAAATTAAATGGTTACTTTTATTAAATATTTTAATTATCACTCAGCTGAGTTGCCCGCAAAAGTGATTCAAAATTTGGACCAAGGATTTGACAATCCCGCATTTTTTACATTTAGGTTCTGAATTTACAGTAGACTTTCCAACCAGTTTAATTTCATTAAACATAGAAAAATATCATAATTCTATCAAGTCTAGCATTTGGTCTTTTTTGGTTGTTTATCAAGGTATTTAATCTAGCCATAACTATATTTATTATTGTTATGTTTTCTAACTTGTTATGATAATTTTCTAGTGGGTAATTTCTAATATTATAGCATTAGCATACAGTAGTTTTTTAAGCTAGGTCATCAAAAAATTGATCTGTGAGTAAGTGAAACCAACTCAAAGTTAAATAAAATCCAAGTTTGAGTGTAAAATATACATTCTGTCAACAGAAATTTGGGAGTGTTGATAGGCAAAATGACTCACCAACGCAACAAACAGCTCAGGTTTAAAAAAACAATTATGATATGATAAAAATCCTTAGATTCATAAAATTAGTTTCATTTGTATTTTGATGTACATAATTTTACCATGTAAATTAGTTACAAAATATACTCAGATGTAGTGGGTCAAAACTCCAGACAAAAGTAAAGCACAGTGTCAAGATAATTCACAAAACAGGTACTCAGGTATTGTGTAAAATGAGGTGTACACAAGTATGCTGCCCATCTATTCTAAATAAGATAGATGCTCTGAAACATAAATCATTAAATCTTTTTTATGAGTGTCTAAACATGGAATAAAATCTGAATAAAATTGATTGAAATTCAATTTATTGATTCTGAAATGAGTTGTTTAAATCATAAAAATGACTGATTCAAAATATAAAAGCTTTTAATGGGCAGTTAGATAGTGTATAACCCAAACTAATAACCATATAAAAATAAAAACAGCCCATAAACTCTGAGCTGTAATTTAATTTAGCTCAACCTAGGTGCAGTGATCTATAAAAAAGCTGTTTTGTATACAAGGTCTGATTTTGGCTAACTAAAGATTGTTTGCCTGAAAAAGATAAATTTTGGTTGGTTTATTGATTTATCTAGCCTTAATGATTGAAAGTATTGGTCTGTGTCTTGAAATATTAGCAGTACTGACCAATATTAGTACTTTGAAAAGATAAAGTGGTGCCCTGAAATAGTTATACTAAGATATATAGGTTCCCTTAGACTAGCTGGTTTTTTTCCTGGGATAAATGTGCTTAGTTAGCATTAAAATTATGATACCAACTAGAGTGATAATACAGTTGGATTAATTTACCTGGAAAGGGGGAAAGTTTATCTTTCTATGACTTAAGAGTAAATTTAAAGAGATATTACTACTACTGTGCAAGAATGAATATCCCAGTGCAATTATTAGGGTGGCTTTTCAGAGATACAGGCAAAGAACTTAATTATTTTGAGATATCTTTAAAGTGAAGTTGGCTACTTTGCTCATGAAAGCTCAAGCCAAAACACTCAGGTGATTAAAAACACTAATGATTCATAAGATATGCCTGCTTCTGATAACCTAGTTAAAGGCTTCTGATGGCTTTATTTCCAGATAAAAATTATTTGGGATACTTAACACCCAGAGCCTGAGTATTTTCACTGATGGGGACTCACAAAAAACAGCTAGATGAAGGTCACTAATAGAAGCTCATTAGAAAGTTTGATAGCTATGTGAGATGCTAGACTATAAGAAGAAGATTTTAATGGTTCAGGGAAATTTTTAAGCATTTCTCAAAGGAGAAAGAGAAGAGAAGTAAAAGGGTGAAGTAGATTGAAGAAATGTTGATATAGGTATTTTGAAGTTTTTTAAAGCAGGTAGTTTATAGCAAAAGAAGAATAACAGAACAGAAAAATAGTGAGAGAAGGCAACTTGAAGTTTCTTCAAAGACAGGTTGCCAGAGAGGCAAAATAACAAGAGGGTTTGAAAAACCTTTGACTACAAGCTTGATCCAAGAGGAAAATAAAAAATAAATTTCAAATAAAGTGCCACCAAACAAGGAAACTAATAGTTTCCTATGAAAAACAGGAAACTTTAAATGCAGCAAACCATTAAATAAATGAGAAAATTGTTTGAAGCAAAGTGTGGTTTTTAAACGTTTGGCTTGGTAAAAATTTGCTGCACATGTGAGTTCTGGCAAAACTGTGAAGCGCAGCAAAGCGCTTACTATTTTTGACAATAGAAAACATTGATGGGATCAGTTGAGTTTGAAGCTTATTTTACTAATGATTTTTCATTAATGGAAAAAATAATGCTTAATGAATTTACTCATAAAGAGCAGAATAACAAGCACG